>CM033644.1:83836769-84378752 GCA_019512145.1 Engystomops pustulosus | reverse complement strand
TGGCCCTGGCAAAAAATAGCCAGTTTCCTTTGCTTTAGTGTACAAAGAGGAGGAGGAGGAGAAGGAGGAAAATGAGGAGGAGGAGTGCATAAAATATTCAGGTTGAGCTTCCTTCACCTGGTGGAGAATGGAAATCCTGAGAAATCCAGGCTTTATTCATCTTGATAAGCACCAGCCTGTCAGCGCTGTCAGTCGACAGGCGTGTACGCTTATCGGTGATGATGCCACCAGCTGCACTGAAAACCCGCTCAGACAACACGCTAGCGGCAGGGCAGGCAAGAACCTCCAAGCTGGGTAGTGGCGGAACCCCTGCTGATCCTGGTGTGGCACAGGTTGCATACCACAGGCCGTCGGTCATCCGGTGTTTCTCAAAGAACCCCTCCAGATTCCTAAAATTAGCCCTCACAACGAGAGCACACACTACGTGAAACATTGGCGCTGATGCACAGCTATGGTCCCGCCCTCTCCGTCTGGGCCCCCCCACCGCTGCCTCTTCCAACCGTTCTCGTCCGAGCCTCGCCTCCGTCTCAGAAAGCACTGTGTCACCAAGCTATTTTTCAACCCAGCTGGGTATTGTCACCTAATCATCCTCCGATCCCTCAGTACTGCTCCCCCCTAGGACCTCTCCTGCCTGACAACAACTTCACCCACTCGCTGACAACGTGTCTCCTAGCGTCCGACAACCTCTTTACACACTTCTTCCCTACGTTCAATAATGTATAATCACCCACAGCCTGGATGGTGGAGAAACCTGGGATCGGGAAAAGGCTCAGCAGCAACCCGGACAAGTGGTTTGTGGTTCGCTGGGCAAGGGTCCAGAAAAAGAGTTCCCTCAGAGTATGCCGGTCTAAATGCAAACTTTTCCTGGAGAGGGGGGGGCAGACTGGGGGGAAGGAGCTGCGGTGGAGGAGCTGGAGGAAGTGCTTGATTCCGGTCTGACTGGGTGGACTGCGTGGAAGACGGACGGTGGACAAATGGCTAGAAGCATGTCCGCCCCCACACAGACACACGACATCACCTGTCGCACGCAGTTGGCCTCAACAGTGCTCTACACGAGTCCAGTAATTTGAGACATTCGAACCTAGGGAGTGTAAGCTCGCGGCGGTCACCTGCCTCCTCATCAGCAGGGTGGGGTACACCCGCCCAGGACACGGCCTATGACACCCCTGCAGTAGTACGAGACGCCCACCGTCCACGCCCTCTTCCTCTACCCTAGCCCTCTCGGTTTCAACATTTTCAAAATTTAAAGTGTAAAACGTAAATTTTTTTGGTTTTGTTTTTTCTTGTGTTTTTTTTTTTTTACAAAACGATGCATCCTATTGCCATGGCCTAGTTTCTAACCTACACGGAAGACACAACTGGATTTGTTGTTGTGCTGATGACCTTGAGTTATAAAAAAAAAATAAAGTAAAAAAAAAAATCAGCAGACGGTGCCCTACTAATTCAATCAACCCTAATAAATTGTCCCAATTAGGGCCCCAACCCCCCCTGTTGAGATGGTACCTGTGTTCACGCCCTAGTAAATAGAGTTCCAAGTCTCTCTGCAAATTTTCCACCCACCCACATATGTACTAGCGCACTACTCAGTGCCAGCAAGGCCAGCCACAAGCAAATCAACCAAAAATAAAATATATAACGCTATTGTAGCCCTAAGAAGGCCTGTTGGGTTCTCATATGGTTAGTTTCTAGCCTACACTGACAGCACACTACTGTGCCTGATGACTTTGAGTTATAAATAAAAAGCCCAGCCACAAGCAAACAAAAAAAAAATATATATAACGTTATTCTAGCCCTAACAAGGGCTGTTGGGTTCTTGTAGACTCACTCCTGCCTAACAGTAAGCTAATATAACACCCTAACGCTATCCCTGCAGCAGCAGCAGCAACTCTCTCCCTAACGGCATCCAGACAGAGAATGATCCGAGCAGTGCGGGCAGAGGATAGTCTATTCCAGGGTCACCTGATCAGGCCAGCCAACCACTGCTATTGACGTGTAAGGGTACCACGTCATGCTTGGTGGAGTGCAGAGTCTCCTGGCTTGTGATTGGCTATGTTTCTGGCCGCCAAAAATCAAAATGGCGGGAGATGCCATTTTCTCAAGCTGGCAAAGTATTCGTCCGAGCAACGAGCAGTTACGAGTACGCTAATGCTCGAACAAGCATCAAGCTCGGATGAGTGTGTTCGCTCATCTCTATTTGTGACCCTCAGGATCAGAGGCCGCAAATTACTATAATGAACCATAAATTGAGGGTTTTGTTTACCCTAAATCTTTATACAGTCTATTTCATTATATGCACACAATACTGTTCTATGGATATGTAAAAAGCTATTTATGGATAAATATCCATATACCAGTATTATAAGCCTGAAATAAAGAATATTGTATGTAAAAAATTAATAATGTAATATTTTTAGGCATCTTAGGTGCAGTGCCAGTACTGACAGTATACTTCCCCAGGAACAAAAAAGAGAGGGGGCATTTCTTGTTAGCAACGTCCTGTCAACAGAAACATTTATGTAACATGTCAAAATGTGTGAAAATGCTGCAGAAATATGCTCCTCATTGAGATGTATGGGATTGGTATTTAGTCACAGAAATTGATGTGAAAAATTGATTATGAAAATCCAATTCACAGGAATGAAAAAAATACTTGTCTATAAAATATACCTGGTCCGACTTACATACAAATTCAATTTAAAGGAAACCTGCCATGAGGAATCCGGGACCCTAACCCAACTTGTTAAAAAAATTTATTTTAGAAACATAACAGAAGAGGCTACTGGGGGGTTTAGTAGCTTTAGCTTCCAGTGCTTCCACAGGCTAGTACACGCCCCAGTAGACTCTTCAGTTAATTTACATATTACTAAAATAAGGTTTTTAACACGTTAGGTTAGGTTCAAAGGTTATTGAATTACAGATTAGGTCGCAGACAGGCAGGAGGAATCTACAATCAGATCTACTTCTGAGGAGTAGATTCTGCATGGTAGGTTTCCTTTAAGAACAAATTTGCAGAACCTATCTTGTACATAACTTAGATACTGCATGTAATGATAATTAACAAAAGTGTTGCATGGCAAGCTGTAGGTTTTATTGTGTTTTTATACATTTTCAAAAATGAAACGAATGTGTACAAAAAAGAAAAAAACATTTTTGACATTTTCTGACGCTAATAACTTTTTCATACTTTGGCGCACGGAAATGTTTGAGGTGTCATTTTTAGCAAAATGAGGCGACGTTTCATTGCTACCATTCTGAGATCTGTGCGACATTTTGATCATTTTTTATTTCATTTTTTATGTTATGTAAAAAGGTGTAAAAGTCGCATTTCGGACATTAGGGCGCCATTTCCCGCCACGGAGGTCACCGCCGGCCTTAACCGTTTTTAAATTTTCATAAATTGGGCATTTTGGGACGCGGGGATACCTAATGTGTCTGTGATTTTTACTGTTTATTATGTTTTATATCAGTTCTAGGGAAAGGGGGATGATTTGAATTTTTAATATTTTATAAATTTTTTTTCTTTTTTAAACTTTTTTTTTTCTTTTTTTTCCCACTATTTCTTAGACCATCTAGGGTACATTAACCCTAGATAGTCAGATCGCTCCTACCATTTACTGCAATACTTCTGTATTGCAATATATGGCATTTTTGCAGAACATTCATTACAACGATCGTAATAAAGATGGCGGCGCCCGCGCGCCGCTGCCTTTTAAACGCCGCCGGCGACTTTTCCGGTGGCAATAAAAGGGTTAATTGCCGCGATCGGTGCATGCACCGAAGGCGGTTATTAGCGGTGGGGTTTTTCTGCAATATGCAAAAAACCCAATCCTTGTATGAAGAGGACCCGTGAGCCCTCTTCATACACTCCTTATACCTCTGCGCCGTACAGCTACGGCGCAAAGCGTTAAGGGGTTAAAACACAATTCAACTGCCACATGTGACAGTGCCCCTGCTGGTAATGGCATCCATGCAGTGATAAGTCCAGGTGCTTGTTCCGCTTTTTTAACCCCTTAAGGACGCAGGGTTTTTCGGCTGATTTCTCGCTCTCCAACTTCAAAAATCTCAAACTTTTTCATTTTTACGTGTACAGACCTGTGTGAGGGCTTATTTTGTGCGTAACAAATTTTACTTTCCCGTGATGTTATTTATTTTAACATGCCGTGTACTGCGAAGCTGGAAAAAAATTCCAAATGTGGAAAAATTTAAAAAAAAACGCACGTCACTTTCTTGTGGGCTCAGTTTTTACGACTTTCACTCTTTGCTCTGCTTCCAATAACATATGCCTACTTTATTCTTGGTTCATTGCATCGTGGATGATACCAAATTTATTATAAGGTTTTATGTGTTTTAATACATTTTCAAAATTAAACGAATTTGTCAAAAAAGAAAAAAAATTTTTTGCCATCTTCTGCTCTAATAACTTTTCATACTTTGGGCACACGGAAGATGTGGTGAGGTGGTCATTTTTGTTTCGAATGAGGCGAACGTTTTCCATTTTGAGGTCTGGTGGACATTTTGATCATTTTTTATTTCAATTTTTATGTTTATGTAAAAGGTGTAAAGTTGCATTATCGGACATTTGGGGTGGGCCCATTTTCCCGCCCACGGTCACCGGCCGTCCCGTAACCCGTTTTTATATTTTGATATATGGCATTTTGGACACGGCGATACCTGATATCTGTGATTTTTTCCTGTTGTTATGTTTTATATCCTTCTTAGGGAAAGGGGGGGTGATTTGAACTTTAATATTTTTAATTTTTTTATTTTTTAAACTTTTTTTTTTTTCTTTTTTTTTCTTTATTCCTATTTTTTAGACCATCTAAGGTCTTAAGCCCTAGTATGTCAATTCGCTCCTCCCATACCTACTGCAATACTACAGTATGGCAATATTGGCATTTTTGCACGGTCAACTTACAATGAGCCACTGGCTCATTGTACGATGTAATACTGCCCCCCCCAGTATGCGCAGACGGGTATTGAGCCATAAAAAAAATCAGAGCAGTTCCTCTCACCAGAGGTACACGCCCCCTTGGAATCCCCTCTTCATGGCTTTTGATGCGACGCTCTCCTACTAGCAGGGAATTTGTAGCAGTATTCTTTCTAAAGATTTGTGGTCAGTCTTCCAGATGAAGTTTTACTGACGATAAATCCAAAAAGTAGATCGTCTCCTGGGGATTTTCGAATGTGAAGAAAAGACAATCTGATTGAATATCAAGATGGTCACAAATTCCCTAAACGTTCTTGGGGTGGTCCTTTCCACAAATCAGGACGTCATTACTGAATCTTATCCATAATGGATATGGGACGTATAAGATACAAATCTTCACTAAAACCATGCTCCTTCTCCCCACCCCCACAGCCCAGAAGAGATTCGCGTACGTGGGGGCCACAACGGCTCCCCATCGCAACTCCCCTGACGGTGGTAGAATCTGCCGTCAAAAGTAAAAAAGTTATGCTCAAGCACAATAAAGGAGTTGAAGCGTAAATTCGTTGTGGTCTACATATTGGGGTGCCTCTCGATCTCAGAAAGGTCCCCACCCCGATACCCAATCTATGTTGGTATAAAATTATATAGAGCTTCTACATCCAGACTCGCTAGATGTGTCTCTGAATCCACATGTAACCTTCAATACATTTAAGGACATCCTTGTGTCCCCTCACGTAGGATGGTAGCGCTAAAACATAGGTCTCAAAATCTGATCCACGTACAAGCCTCACATTTTGGGTCACGCGTCCTAGCCCGATACTATGGGCGACCCTTCAAGGGGTTGCATCCCTTATGGATTTTTGGAAGCCCATAAAATGTGCTATTTTGGGTGGGTAGGTTTCAAAAACTCCATCCTTTCTCCCTTCGCTAATCAGATTTGAGGATCCCTTGCTCCAAGATCTTGATCAGAGCAACCTTAAAGACCATTGTTGGGTTGCTATCCAATGTTCTATAACCATCCCTATCCTGAGGATACTCTTGCACATATTTACATATTGTTCACGATCCAGGATGACCACATTGCCCCTTTAATCCGAGGGCTGATGACGATAGAATCATCGTTCATCAAGCCTCGGATAGCATTCTGTTCATCTTCGCTGATTTTGGATTACCCCTCTCTTCCTTCCCTGTCCAGGTCCCTGATTCCTCAAGTGACCAGGCTGAGAAGACAATCCAACGGCGAATCATTGCTGACTGGGGGAAACCTTGTTGAGGCTTTCTTGAGGGTGGTGAAAGGACCTCCCCCCGGGGCCCGCTCATTCTCATTCACCACAGCCCCATGGTATCTAAGCATTCAGGTCACTTTTTCAAGACCCAGCTCCTGACACTGTCTCCTATTAGTGCTGAGCGAACAAACTTTTTCCTTTCCATTTGCAATCCTTCACCCAGTTGAACATGTCAAATCTGGGTGTGGTACAAATGAAATAAGCCAAATCCCAGACTTTATTCTCCATCTCTGTGAGTGTTCTTTTTGATCACCTGCCAGTTTGTTACTCAACTGAGATGGACTATCTCTCTTTTAATGGTAGTTATTGTTTTGAAGGTTTTCGTCTGACCATATAATCTCTGGCTAAAAAACCCTCCCCCCTGATTTTTTGGGAGTATATCCCCTACCTCTTTTCCCCCTCTATGAGAAGCAAATCCGGACCCCCCCCTGGCCTGATGAAACTGCTGTCTCCGATGGGCGGTAACCGTTTTGTCTCTGGAATTCACTATCAGAGTTCTCACAGTCCGAGGAGGAGGGTTCAATCTCAGATTCAGCCTCTGCACTGGCCGCGTTAGTAAAGTTAAAGATATACCCTCTTTAAAATCTTGAGTATTTCGGCAAAACTGAAAGTGCTTACGTTCTTAATCTGAGGCCGTGAATCCTCTCTATAACCGTTGTAGGGTTAATTCCTTCCTTTAAAGTCACTACTCCCCGAGAACTTTTTGACAGCCTCATGCTCTCTTTAAGTTTTATAGAGGTGGTCTCTAATCTAGTCCTTTCCCCTCCTCCATGAATAAATGTTCAAATCTGAAAGAGGATTCATGGACTCTTTTTTCCCACTTTTTAATTAAATCAGCTGATCTGATCCTTGCTGTGCCGGGAGCAGGTTGATCTGATGCCTCTGGGAACAATTTTATTTTTTAAATGTATCAAGGATTGCACCTCCACCAACCCCTAATGTGGTCCTTGTATACATTGGTCAGAGTCTTAAAGGAAGATGTAATGCGCTGAGATTTTGAGATGATGTAGCCAACTCCTTCCATAGAAACCTCCTTGCATCATCTAGCCATCTGTCGTGGTTCAATCATTGGTAAGAAAGCCTGCCATCGCCCTTTACTATCCAAATAAGTCAGAATCCTTTCTGGCTTACCCGTTATACTGTTTTGATCCTTTTCCAGAGATTTGTCTACTTGTTATAAAACAGTCTGCCCTGTCCATGTTCATTTTAAGGAATGTCGCAATACGATCCCCCGTACAGGTGTTATATAACAAGAGACGTCGGAACAATGTATCGATGCCCTAAATTAGGCCAGGTGACTGGGCCTTGGTGCGATATGGGGCATTGTTTTGGACTTAATGCATCCTCTTATGGGCATACTGGCGATGTTATAAATCTCAGCACATGCCCATCCGTACTGGTACCTGAAACCAGCGTGATTGGCGGTTCAGGTCGAGCCCTCTTCTAGGGAACGCCCCCTGGATCCGATTGGATGGTTGTTGAGGCCGCCTCGAAAAGCAGCATGATTGGCTGCTGAGATACGAGCCACTCCTCCTGATCCGGATTGGACAGGAGGACGCTAGGGCCGCGCCCTGTGGGTGGGGCTTCTCCCTTTTTAGATCGGGCGTGCGCTCCGCACGCGCCAGATAGTGCCGAGAATTTCTAGGCGGCTGCACTTAAGAAATAATGTGGGTGCAAGCCGCGCTATTACCTACATCTTCTTTGTGAATACCCTCTGATGGACACGATACCCATATAGTGGATCGTAGAACCGCGTCAGGTGTTAAACATGTTGGTAGATTAGGATACTGACTGATCAAAACACAGTCAGCATTCAATGGGTGAACAATACTCGGTGATGTGCTATAAGTGAAATAGAAGGTGACATGTAGCCACTTCACCTCATACTAGCACTTTAGTTCGTAGTGTGCGGGGATACCTAAGAAGAGCGTGATCTCAACTACCCTTCAGGACCGCGCAGTGCCACACATGACGAACCATTCACACTATCACACAGCACTTTTTTCAGTGTGTAGACATTAATTTCAGACAAACAATTTTGGCTCTGAATACACACTGAAAGCCGGAAATTACAGTCTAGGGCTGAAGAGTGGTCTCTATTGTAATTTTATAATAAAAAGAATTTTAAGTGTTCACTTTCAGGGCAGATATTAACTCTAATCACGGGACACAGTTTGTTACTGGGAACAATTATTTGGCTCATTGTAACGAACCTGCATAAGCCATGTAGCCTCGTGTCAAAAAGAAACCCGAGGCTACCATGGTAACCGATCGCCGCCCCCCTATGATGTTCGGGGCGTGGTGATTGGAAAAAATATAGCGGCGCCCCGCGCGCCACCGCTTTTTTAATAAACGCCGCCGGCGACTTTGCCGGCGGCGTTTAAGGGTTAATAGCCTGATCGGTGCAAGGCCGTCCTCTGTATGAAGAGGACTCAGCCCGTGAGCCCTCTTCACACACCCTTAACCTCGGCGCGTCAGCGCTAAGGGGTTAATCCCTCACTGATAATATTGGAGAAACTTTGTGCCCTCGTTGATGTCATTACATGGAATGAGAGTGGCATCATACAGTCAAGATTCATTCCAACTGAGGTATGTGTTGATGTTGTTAATAGCTGAGATGTGTATTATAATGTTCTGTTATAGCTGATTGTGTATTATGTGTTCTGTAATAACTGAGATGTTGTATTATAGCTCTGCAGTGACTGAGTTGAGTATTATGCGGTTTCTGCAGCAGATAAGGGTATATAGAAGAGCTCAGCTGCATAATATGATGATTGCAACCATCTGAGGTGCTTATAAAGTTGTTCTGCAGCAGCTGAGGTTTTATTATGAGGCTCCATAGTACTGACGTGTGTATTATGATGTTCTTGCAGCAGCTGAGGTGTGTATTATGAGGCTCGATAGTAGCTGACGTGTGTATTATGATGTTCTGCAGCAGCTGATGTGTGTATTAAAGGCTCCATAGTAGGTGACATGTGTATTATGATGGTCTCCAGAACTGAGGTGTGTATTGCGATGGTCTGCAGCAGCTGAAGTGTATAAGAACGTTCGCAGCATAGCAGTGTGTATTATGATAAGCTATGATTTTACCATTTTCTGGTTTCAACTTGTATGTATATAAAAAAAAAATTGCGGTCAGTCAGTTTTGCGACCATAGCCCTCCACCACCACGGCCCTTTGCCATAGGAAAGCACCATAGTTATTAAACTGTACAAATGGCAGTGAGAGTGTGGTCATTGTTTTTGGGTGTTAATAGGTAGCCCCAGCACATGCCCCCCAGTATATAGGTAGCCACAGCACATGCTTCCCAGGAGATAGGTAGTTACAGCACATGCCCCCCAGTATATAGGTAACCACAGTACATGCCTCCTGGTAGATAGGAAACCACAGCACATGCCCCCAAGCAGATAGGAAGCCACAGCACATGCCCCCAAGCAGATCGGAAGCCACAGCACATGCCCCCAAGCAGATCGGAAGCCACAGCACATACTCCCAGGAGATATGTAGCCACAGCACATGCCCCCCAGTATATAGGTAACCACAGTACATGCCTCCTCGTAGATAGGTAGTCACAGCACAAACTTCCAGTAGATAGGTAGCTCCAGCACATAACCACAGTAGATAGGTAACCATATCACAGACTCCCAGTAGATAGGAAACCACAACACATACCCCTAGTAGCCACAGCAAAAAAAAAAGAATATAAACTTTCTAGCTCTCCCTGCAGCCAGCTCCTCATTGCTCCACGATCTTCTCTTTGATACAGGCTTAGACGATGGCAGCGATGGCACCTGGGTCGTACAAAGGACGTAGGCAGCGGTAACATCACTGCCTGTGTACAGTGATCAGTCTAAGAGACACACAGCAGCCATCACTATTTATTAAAGATCTGTATGAGAGCCAGATGCAGCCAACAAAAGAGCCATATCTGGCTCCCGAGCCATAGGTTCCCTACCCCTGCTGTATAGTATGTCAAAGGGTGGGGAAGGCCGGCCAGGTACAGCGAGCACCCCTCATCCCTTTACCCATAATTGAGGAGCCTTTCCAGAGAATTGCTGTTGACATTGTAGGCCCTGTGAATGTCACCAGCAGCTCAGGTAAACGCTTCATCCTGACGGTTGTGGATTATGCCACACGTTACCCAGAGGCCGTGGCATTGTCATCCATCCGGGCTGACAAGGTGGCAGATGCGCTCCTCACTATATTCTCTCGTGTAGGGTTTCCCAGAGAGATGCTCACAGATCAGGGGACCCAGTTTATGTCTCACCTTATGCAGTGCCTCTGTAAGAAAATACAGGTGCAGCACTTGGTAGCCAGTCCTTATCACCCGCAGACCAATGGACTCTGCGAGCGGTTTAATGGGACCCTCAAACAGATGCTCCGGACGTTTGCGGATACCCATGGGAAGGACTGGGATCGTTATCTACCACACCTGCTATTCGCTTACAGAGAGGTACCGCTGGCATCGACTGGATTCTCTCCCTTTGAGCTTCTCTATGGCAGGAAGGTACGGGGCCCACTACATCTCATGAAGGAGTCATGGGAGGGAGAATTAGGGTCACCAGAGGTCTCTGTGGTTGACTATGTTCTGAAGTTCAGGGACAGACTGCAGGCATTGACAGGGATGGTGCAGGAGAACCTGACTCAAGCCCAGGCCAACCAGAAACGGTGGTATGACAGGAACGCCAGGGAGAGAGTGTATGAGGTGGGCCAGAAGGTGTGGGTCCTGATCCCCACTACCCAAAACAAACTCCAAGCTGCGTGGGAAGGCCCATATCCCATTCATCAACGCCTAAATGACGTGAACTATGTAGTCACGATCGACCATGTTCGCAAGAAGCACAAGGTTTTTCATGTCAACATGATCAAGGCTCATCATGATAGGGATACGAGCGTCCTGCCAGTTTGCAGTATACCAGAGGAGGGAGAAAGGGAGGCCTTGCCTGACTTAGTGGCATCCGCACAGGAGGGAGGGTCCATTGAGGATGCAATAGTCAGCGCCCAGCTGTCTGGATCTCAGAAATCCCAGCTGAGAAAGACACTCAACCCATACCTTGACATTTTCACCGGTAAACCAGGAAAAACCCCACTAGCCTCTCATCACGTAGACACGGGGGGACACCCACCAGTCAGACAGGGTGCATATCGGGTTTCTACAGAAGTAAGGGCTGACATTAAGAGGGAGGTGGAGGAAATGCTGGGACTGGGGGTGATCCAAGAGTCTCAAAGTGCGTGGGCATCACCTGTGGTGCTTGTCCCCAAAAAGGACAAGACCACAAGCTTCTGTGTGGACTACAGGAAGCTGAACAGCATCACAGTTTTTGACGCTTACCCAATGCCCCGCATAGATGAGCTTTTGGATCAACTCGCCAGCGCCCAGTATATCACCATCATGGATTTAAGTAGGGGGTATTGGCAGATTCCCATGACAGTGGAGGCGCAGGAAAAGTCCGCCTTCATCACCCCCTTTGGACTATATGAGTTTAAAGTCATGCCCTTTGGCATGAAGAATGCCCCTGCCACATTCCAGCGCTTGGTGAACAAACTGCTAAATAAGTCTGAAGGGTTTGCTGTGGCATACCTGGATGATATTGCAGTGTTTAGCCAGACTTGGGAGGAGCACTTGACACACCTGTCACAGGTGCTCAAGCGCCTCCGGGAAGCCGGTCTCACCATCAAGCCTGGGAAGTGTCAGATAGGCATGTCTGAGGTGCAATACCTAGGACACCTGGTAGGTGGGGGGACACTTAAGCCCGAGCCAGGGAAAGTAGAGGCCATTGCAAATTGGCCTACCCCCAAAACGAAGAAACAGGTGATGTCATTTCTAGGAACAGCTGGGTACTACCGTAAGTTCGTCCCTAACTACAGTACCCTGGCCAAGCCCCTCACAGACCTCACAAAGAAGAAACTACCACAGGTAGTCAGCTGGACTGCCGATTGTGAGCGGTCCATGGCGGCTCTGAAATTGGCTCTGACTAGCTCTCCAGTCTTACAGAGTCCAGATTTCAGCCGCAGGTTCGTAGTCCAGACTGACGCCAGCGCCTACGGCTTGGGTGCGGTACTCAGCCAGGTCAACCCAGAGGGAGATGAGCACCCTATCCTATACCTAAGCAGGAAACTCTTACCCAGGGAGGTGGCCTATGCCGCCATAGAAAAAGAATGCCTTGCCATTGTGTGGGCCCTACAGAAACTACAGCCCTACTTATATGGCCGAAAGTTCACTGTGGTAACGGACCACAACCCTCTCAGTTGGCTTCACCGGGTATCTGGGGATAACGGAAAGCTGCTGAGATGGAGTCTAGGCCTACAGCAATATGACTTTACCATTCAACACAAGAAGGGCAGTGAACATGGGAATGCGGACGGGTTGTCACGGCAGGGAGAGCCGGCGGACAATGGCTTGGGATATTGATTGGAATATCCAAATCCCATGCCATATCTCTGGAGGGAGGTGTGATAATAATATTACTCCTCCACAGTTTGTTTGTTATATATATATTTTTTTTCTTTCTTTGTGTTTCCTTCTGCCTGTTATAAATCATTAGGTTCCATTTGTTTAAGATCAGCCAGGAAGGTGAGCCTGGCAGGGTGGTTATAAAACCGCAGGGAGTCTATGCTTGATCAGAGAAGCATGGTCTTCCTAAGTGGTAAAATTAACACCTCTCGGCCAGAGTAGTCTAGTTAGTGGGGGATGAAAAGAAGCCAGAGACTGCATGTTTTTCCCTCCAAATTCAGACAAAGGGGAATATCATAGCTGCCCATAACTGGGACATAATTCATAATTATAGGTCCCAAGTTACACAGGACAGTTATGGGGTCTAGACACACTCCTGGTCCGAAAATCAGAACATTAGCTGCAATGGTAGGCAGTCAATAGCAGAACACCCCTGATATTAGGCTAAGACACCCCGAGTTTGGTATGGGGTTAATGGGAATAACATGCCCGTTTGGTTGGAAGCCATGGCACAATTGTGCCATCTCCCAATCAAAAGTTATGGGGTTCTGATAAAAACCCAGACCCAAAAAGTATCTCACTGATGGGAGGGGGATAGAAAAATCCCCCTCACAGTGACATCACAGCCAGGGGTGGGGGTCAAAAAATCACCTGGGCTTAAATTAATGAAGCAGCTACATAGTAGTGTTCAGACTGAGTGACTCTATGACAATAGAAGGCTGGATCGATGCTTATGCCCTGTCCTCGGGCCAAAGAATTTCTTCCTATTCCACTAGCAAGAATTTTTTGTTTCGCTCTTCCCTAACTGTTTGTAAGTATTGTATGTGTATTGTTTTTAATCCTTTTTTCATTTTATCTGACAATTTAATTCTTTGAGTGTACTGCATTTTTATGTAAATTAAAACTTTTTAATAAGCCTCTGCTTGTAGCCTTAAAGAATCTGAGTCTCTGAAGGGAATCACGTTACCAGAGGTCATTATTAGCATAGTCCATGTAGTAAGCGATTGCATGTTCTGTGTGAATTTATAATTGTAATATCGTGTAAGTAGTGAGTGCATGTGCTGAGTTATCATCAGGGTGCATTGTCTGTGTGGTTGAGGTGCCTACGGCCTTCTTTGCATAAGTAACTCGTGGGTGGTGGCAGTGGATTGGCTGGGGCTGAGCTGGGTATCTTATAATTTTACAATATAAAATAAATCAGTAAACAAATATCAACCAATGTTACTTGGATAGGAAGACTTTTACACTTCACAGCTTTATTGGTTAACGGTGTAATTTCTGCCACAAGGATATTCAGCTGCTGACAATTGTACATTAAAAAATCATTCCTAGATAGAAATTACGCACACAAAGTGAGTCATATAGATGTTCTTAGCCATATGGAAGATCCAAAGGCAGGATCAAGATGGTTCTCACAGGGAGCACTTTCAGGGGGATCTCTTAGATTATGAAAATTAGGATTACCAAAGTATACAATCTCACGCATTCGTTGGTATATTATATGCTTATGACAGGATGTTACCAAAACAAATACAGTGCTACTCATTTTTTAGGAATATGCAAAGAGTTAAAAAAAATTAAAAATAAAAACCCATGATTAAAATACGACCATTTCCCGTTTTCAGGTCTGAATTGATAGGCAAGGTTTAAACCTATAGTTTTCCAAACGGAAGATGAACTGAAAGCGGGCACATCATAAAAAGTAACAAAATCAAAACCTAGAGTGTTTTTTTTGCACGGATTTACACCCCGAACATTTTCATTGATACCATTTTGGCATCATCATTACCTTCTGATCACTATTTATTTAAAGCACCCTCCCTTAGAGATCTGTTTTCTAGCCTGTATAGTGTTTGTCTATGGAGCTGACTATGGCTTACATCTGATCTCCCTGTGTTTGGTAACCCCTTACCACACCAGTATGCTCTGTTGCAGCGTTTCGTTCTACATGACCATCATCATATACTGTAATCGGTTAGAAAAACTAAAAATATGTGTCAAATATTGTTCAAAAGTTTACTCACTCAGCTTAAACAAAAACAATATACCACCAGGATGAAGGAGTGTAAACAGTACATGACATACTGGTGTTGACCTCTTGGTAGGATCGGCTATTCTTTTAGCTTCTTATGCCCTTGTTTTTAGAAAAAGAAAAAAAGGCTTTTTAAATTACGCTAATGAGCCTGAGAGGCTCCAGATTCCATTAACACATATGGAACCCAGAGCCCCTCAGACTCAAATTTAAATATGTGCAAAAACGTTGATAAAGGGGATATTTTGATAAAGTAAAAAAGTTGCTGGCAGCAGTGAGTGCGTCGCCACGGGGACAGTAACGCCCCACACTCGCCCACTCCTGGCCGGCTGCACCCACTGGCGTAGAAGTTGCAGAGAGAGCAAAGTATCGAAAGTGCTATCAATAAGGTAGCTCGCATTTGAGATTATTTCAGGGTCTCTACACCACTGATGCAGCGCAGAGGCCCTGATAAATATTCCCCTATATGTCTATATGGTGTATGGTGTGTATATACTGTATGCATGTGTGTATATGGTGTATGGTGTGTATATACTGTATGCATGTGTATATGTACTGTATGTGTGTATATGGTACTGTATGTATGTGTGTATATGGAGTATGGGTGTATATATGTCAAGGGTAAATGCTGTTTGTGTGTGAATATGATGTGTATATGCTGTATGTGTGTGCATATGGTGAAAGGTGTGTATATACTGTATGTGTGTGTACTGTATGTCTGTTTATCATACTGTGTTTAAGTGGTGTGTTAATACTATGTACATTTGTATATGTGGTGTGTATGATGTATGTGTAATAATATGATGTATACATACCGTGTGTGTTTTTGATATGTATATACTGTATGGGGAATATTTATCAGGGCCTGTGCACCACGTCAGTTGCATAGAAGCCCTGAAATAATCGCAAATGCTAGCTCATTGCTGGATTATTTACCCCAATCCGCCACGTTCACTCCAGTGGGGCGTGGGGCGTGAAGGGGGGTGCGTCCGAGCGGAGGTTGCGGCCGGCCGGGAATAGGCCGGTGCAGGGAGTTACTGTCCCCCCACCTGTGTACTCTCTGCAGCCAGCGAATTTTCACAGTGAAATTTCACTGGCTTAGTTTATTTTTATGCCAGGCACACTCTACGCCAGGCACACTCATGGCATTCTCTTGATGAGCTTCAAGAGGTAGTCACCTGAAATGGTCTTCCAACAGTCTTGAGGGAGTTCCTAGAAATTCTTAGCACTTGTTGGCCCTTTTGCCTTCACTCTGAATGGGTTCAGGTCTGGTGACTGTGGAAGACAGGTCATCTGGTGTAGCACAGCTTGGAGATGTGTTTGGGGTCATTATCCTGTTGAAAAATAAAGGATGATCCAATTAAACGCAAATCAGATCCAATAGCATACCTCTGCAAGATGCTGTGGTAACCATGAAAGTTCAGTATACCTTCGATTTTGAATAAATCCCCAACAAAGCACCCCCACACCATCACACCTCCTCCTCCATGCTTCACGGTGGGAACCAGTGCATTAGTTCACTTTTTCTGCATTGCACAAAGACACGGTGGTTGGAACCAAAGATCTCAAATTTGGACTCATCAGACCAAAGCACAGATTTCCACTGGCCTTCTGTCCTTTCCTTGTGTTCTTTAGCCCAAACAAGTCTCTTCTGCTTGTTGCCTGACTTTAGCAGTGGTTTCCTAGCAGCTATTTTACCATGAAGGCTGCTGCACATAGTCTTCTCTTACCAGTTTTTGTAGATATGCTGCTAGACATCTGTGTGGTATTGACCTGGTCTCTAATCAGAGCTGCTGTTAACCTGCGATTTCTGAGGCTGGTGACTTAGATGAACTTATCCTCTGCAGCAGAGGTGCCTCTTGGTCTTCCGTTCCTCACGTGAGCCAGTTTCTTTGTAGCACTTGATGTTTTTTTTCTAGCCATATATAAGGCAAGAAATTTCACTTATTAAACCTTACAGGGCACCTGTGACATGAAAACGTTTTCTGGTGGCTACCTCTTGAAGCTCATCTAAAGAATGCCAAGAGTATGTAAAGCAGTTATCAAAGCTACTAGCTACTTGATTGATACTATGAAGAACCTAGAATATAAGACATATTTTCAGTTGTTTCACACTTTTTGTTAAGTATATAATTCCACATGTGTTAATTCATAGTGTTGATGCCTTCAGTGTGAATCTACAATTTTAATCAGGCTCGGACTGGCCTGCCGGGATACCGGTCAAAACCCCGGTGGGCCCTTACCATAAGTCACCATCTCCTGCCTGTGTCTGCTAGCAGGCACATTCAATTGAGGCTGGAGGAGGGGGGCAGCAGGGGGGACTATGACATCCTGCAGGAGGGAGAGACAGGTTCTCTGCTCTTCCCACAGCAGCGCTGGGGCAGTGAGTAAGACATTTCCTCCTCCCTGCACTGAGCACCTCCTCAGCCCCTGCGTCACTACAGGAGAACATGGCCCCTGATTCACTGGAGGAGCAGACAGTGAGCTTTCACTATTCACAGACCAGAGGACGTGGGCCCCCTAGTTGTCACAGTGGGCCCCCTTCCTCCTGGTCATTACAGACATCAGGGGCCACCAATCAGCTAGCAGCAGCTGCTGGAGTGTCCTCCCCCTGGCACAGCACAGGCTGCCCTCATGTGCAGGAGCTCAGGATGGATGAGGAGCTGCTGATGGCTTCCAGTACAAGAAAAAGGTACAAAATAAAAGTGCATCACATGTACACACACACAGTGCACCTCATTACATCCCTGCAATGTGTACATACATATAGAGTAACAGTGCACTCATGAACTACAACTCCCAGCAGTTAAATAAGATGCTGAAAGTTGTAGTACTTTGATTGAATGTATTTAGTATTGATGTAGAATAAGGATGTCACACGTAACGTGCTGACTGTGTTTAGAAATGGAATCAAAGCGCACGGGGGAGGGGGGGGATGCGTTTCTATGCAAACGCCTGCGATCGGTAACCCGCACCCGGTGTCTTGTATTATACAAATGCAAGGGCTGAAGGAATCAAAGCGTCACATGTGACCGCAGCTTCAGTATTATCAGCATACCCTGTGTTATGTGTGACCGCAGCCTCAGTTTGACATTTCACGTGAGTTTTTCTCTCATTTGTCGACAGGAAGTTTTTTCTGACATGGCAGGAAATTCTTCCCTCTCTCCTGTGTGCATTATATGCACACAATACTGTTCTATGGAAATGTATAAAGCTATTTATGGATAAATATCCATATACCAGTATTATAAGCCTGAAACAAAGAATATTGTATGTAAAAATTAATAATGTAATATTTTTAGGCATCTTAGGTGCAGTGCCAGTACTGACAGTATACTTCCCCAGGAACAAAAAAGAGAGGGGGCATTTCTTATTGGCAACGTCCTGTCAACAGAAACATTTATGTAACGTCAAAATGTGTGAAAATGCTGCAGAAATATGCTCCTCATTGAGATGTATGGGATTGGTATTTGGTCACAGAAATTGATGTGAAAAATTGATTATGAAAATCCAATTCAAAGGAATGAAAAAAATACTTGTCTATAAAATATACCTGGTCCGACTTACATACAAATTCAATTTAAAGGAAACCTGCCATGAGGAATCCGGGAACCTAACCCTACTTGTTAAAAAACTTTATTTTAGAAACATGTAACATAACAGAAGAGGCTACTGGGGGGTGGAGTAGCTTTAGCTTCCAGTGCTTGGACAGGCTAGTACACGCCCCAGTAGACTCTTCAGTTAATTTACATATGACTAAAATAAGGTTTTTAACACGTTAGGTTAGGTTCAAAGGTTATTGAATTACAGATTAGGTCAGAGACAGGCAGGAGGAATCTACAATCAAATCTACTTCTGAGGAGTAGATTCTGCATGGTAGGCTTCCTTTAAGAACAAATTTGCAGAACCTATCTTGTACATAACCTAGATACTGCATGTAATGATAATTAACAAAAGTGTTGCATGGCAAGCCTGGGTATCTTATAATTTTACAATATAAAACATAAATCAGTAAACAAATATCAACAATGTTACTTGGATTTAATCTTTTGATTCTCAAGCTTTATGTGGTTAACGGGTTAATTTCTGACACAAGGATATTCAGCTGCTGACAATCTGTACATTACAAAAATCATTCCTAGATATAAATTCTGTACAAAGTGAGTCATATATATGTCTATAGCCATATGGAAGATCAAAGGCATGGAACAAGATGGATTCTCACAGGGAGCACTTTCAGGGGGCTACTCTTAGATTATGAAAATTATGCATACAAAGTATACAATGTCACGCATTGTTGGTATCATCATATTGCTTTATGTACAGGAATGTTACGCATTTTTAGAATGCAAAGAGTAAAAAATAAAATTAAAGATAAAAATATGTCACTTTCCCCGTTTTCAGGTCTGATTGATAGGCAAGGTTTAAAACCTATAGTTTCCAAGAGAAGATGAAAGCGGCACATCCATAAAAAGTAACAAAATCTAAAACCTAGAGTGTTTTTTTTCAGCTGACTCTCATCCCAGCTCATTAGTTCTAGAAGTGGACTTTCTGCCAGTAATTAAATTTACCTATTCTAGTGTATTTATACTGACTCACTGGATTTCAGTTGCTTACATTTTGCTTTGTTTTCTGACCACTCCTGACTTCCTAATTCTGCATTACGTTGCCATCTGGTAATGTCTTTGGTCTGTATCTCTGACCTCTGATTACAATTTTCTTTTATAAACTCTCTTGGCTGACCTTGGCTTCAACTTTCCCTCCTCCCTAACCCTCACATCATTAAGTTATGGAAATGTTCCCCATGTGGAGGCCATTGTATAGTCATGTAGGCAGGGGAATTGGAAATTTTAATATCGGGAATCAATTTCTCTCTCCCCCTACCTGAGAACATAGTTGCCATTACAGAAATAATTTATTTTAGAATTAGGCCACAGTGACCCACATGTTTATCTTTCTTCACCCTTAACAAACCGCTGATATTTCAGATGAATTCCTTGTGTAACCAATGGTCACTTAGATGAATACAGTCAAGAGAAATAATAGGTACATCATATTTGATGCTTTTACTTTTCATTACAATAAAGAACATCTACTGCAAAGAACGACTTAAAATTTGAACATGGAAACTCAGATAAACAACACAAGGCAAACTTCACTATGTTATCATTTATTTGATGGCTAAAATGCATAAACACTGTGTAAGCTGGCGGAAGCCATGTCCTGCTGGTCCATTGACCTCAATTATCTGTTCATCGGCAAGTATGACCATCTCTATAAAAGTGCTAAATATTGCAACACTTTTTTATATTATGTTCATTGTACAGGGAACCTGGAAAAAAAATCCAATTTTGTGTAGAATTGTCAAAACAAAACAATTGTGCCATATTCTTATGGGCTTTGTTTTCACAACTTTTCCTGTGTGGCCCAAATAACATATCACCTTTATTCATTGGGTCAGTATGATCCCAAAGATACCAAATTTATATTAAATAAAAAATTTTTGTACTAGAAAAAAAATCTTAGTTTTGCCATATTCTGACGCCAATAACTTTTCCATACTTCAGTGCACAGAGCTGTGTAAGGTGAAATTTTTAGCGTGAAACTAACATTTTTATTGAATTAGTCCCTGGCATGTCCAGAGTGTGCACGGATTTACACCCCGAACATTTTCATTGATACCATTTTGGCATGACCTTCTGATCCCTATTTATTTAAAGCAACCTCCCTTAGAGATCTGTATTCTAGCCATTATAGTGTTTGTCTATGGAGCTGACTATGGCTTACATCTGATCTCCCTGTGTGTGGTAACCCCTTACCACACCAGTATGCTCTGTTGCAGCTTTTCATTCTACGTGACCATCATCAGATACTGTAATCGGTTAGAAAAACTAAAAATATGTGTCAAATATTTTTCCCTGGGGGTGGGGGGCAACCTAAAAATCTTAAAGAACATCTAACACCAGGATGAAGGATTGTAAACCAAGTACACTGACATACTGGTGTGTGCCCTCTCTGGTAGGATCTGCTATTCTTTTAGCTTCTTATGCCCTTTTTTGTAAGAAAAAAAAGGCTTTTAAAATTATGCTAATGAGCCTGAGAGGCTCCAGATTCCATGAACACATATGGAACCCAGAGCCCCTCAGATTCATTTGCATAATTTTAAAAGCCATTTTTTTGGTGACAACCAGGGCATAGGAAGCTGAAAGAAGAGCAGAACCTACCAGTTTGGAAACACACCAGTATGTCAGTGTGCTGGTTTAAACCCGTCATCATGGTGGTTGTGTCCTTTAAATGGGAAAATCCATTTTTTATTGAATAATTGGAATTCCCCTGGAAAAATGACATAGATTTTTAACTATGTCCTTTTCAATTTTGGTGACAGATGGCGCTAAAAATTTAAATGTGTGCAAAAATGTTGATAAAGGGGATATTTTAATAAAGTAAAAAAGTCGCTGGCAGCAGTGAGTGCGTCGCCATGGGGACAGTAACGCCCCACACTCGCCCACTCCTGGCCAGCTGCAATATCGAGATTTGAGATTATTTCAGGGTCTCTACACCACTGATTCAGCGCAGAGGCCCTGATAAATATTCCCCTATATGTCTATATGGTGTATGGTGTGTATATACTGTATGCATGTGTATATATGGTGTATGGTGTGTATATACTGTATGCATGTGTATATGTACTGTATGTCTGTATATGGTACTGTATGTGTGTATATGGACTATGGGTGTATATATGTCAAGGGTAAATGCTGTTTGTGTGTGAATATGATGTGCATATGCTGTATGTGTGTGCATATGGTGAAAGGTGTGTATATACTGTATGTGTGTGTGTGTGTGTACTGTATGTCTGTTTATCATACTGTGTGTCAATGGTGTGTTAATACTATGTACATTTGTATATGTGGTGTATATGATGTATGTGTAATAATATGATGTATACATACCGTGTGCGTTTTTGATATGTATATACTGTATGGGGAATATTTATCAGGGCCTGTGCACCACGTCAGTGCATAGAAGCCCTGAAATAATCGCAAATGCTAGCTCATTGCTGGATTATTTACCCCAATCTGCCACGTTCACTCCAGTGGATAGTGAAGGGAGGGTGCGGCTGTCCGAGCGGAGGTTGCGGCCGGCTGGGAATGGGCCGGTGCAGGGAGTTACTGTACCCCACCTGTGCACTTTCTGCAGCCAGCGAATTTTCACAGTGAAATTTCACTGGCTTAGTTTATTTGTACGTCAGGAACACTCTACACCAGGCACACTCATGGCATTCTCTTGATGAGCTTCAAGAGGTAGTCACCTGAAATGGTCTTCCAACAGTCTTGAGGGAGTTCCCAGAAATTCTTAGCAATTGTTGGCCCTTTTGCCTTAACTTTGAATGGGTTCAGGTCTGGTGACTGTGGAAGACAGGTCATCTGGTGTAGCACAGCCTGGAGATGTGTTTGGGGTCATTAGCCTGTTGAAAAATAAATGATGATCCAATTAAACGCAAACCAGATCCAATAGCATGCCTCTGCAAGATGCTGTGGTAACCATGATGGTTCAGTATACCTTCGATTTTGAATAAATCCCCAACAGTGTCACCAGCAAAGCACCCCCACACCATCACACCTCCTCCTCCATGCTTTACTGTGGGAACCAGTGCATTCGTTCACTTTTTCTGCATTGCACAAAGACACGGTGGTTGGAACCAAAGATCTCAGATTTGGACTCATCAGACCAAAGCACAGATTTCCACTGGTCTTATGTCCATTCCTTGTGTTCTTTAGCCCAAACAAGTCTTTTCTGCTTGTTGCCTGACTTTAGCAGTGGTTTCCTAGCAGCTATTTTACCATGAAGGCTTCTGCACACAGTCATCTCTTTTGTAGAGATGCTGCTAGACATCTGTGTGGTATTGACCTGGTCTCTAATCAGAGCTGCGATTTCTGAGGCTGGTGACATAGATGAACTTATCCTCTGCAGCAGAGGTGTCTCTTGGTCTTCCTTTCCTCACGTGAGCCAGTTTCTTTGTAGCACTTGATGTTTTTTTTTCTAGCCATATATAAGACAAGAAATTTCACTTATTAAACCTGACAGGGCACCTGTGACATGAAAACCTTTTCTGGTGGCTACCTCTTGAAGCTCATCTAAAGAATGCCAAGAGTGTGTAAAGCAGTTATCAAAGCTAATAGCTACTTGATTGATACTATGAAGAACCTAAAATATAAGACATATTTTCAGTTGTTTCACACTTTTTGTTAAGTATATAATTCCACATGTGTTAATTCATAGTGTTGATGCCTTCAGTGTGAATCTACAATTTTAATAGTCATGAAATTACAAAAAAAACTCTTTGAATGAGAAGGTGTGTCCAGACTTTTGGTCAGTAATGTATACTGTACATTTAAGTATATATATATATATGAGTATAAATGTGTGTGATTGTATAAACATGTGTGCGTGTAATGAATAATAATAATCTTTATGTATACCGCACCATCAAATTCTGTAGAGCTTTACAAATCTACAGATATGTATATTTTTGAGGGTACAGGGGCTATATGATATAACGCAGTTTTTTAATGCAGAAAATAATGTTAATTTTTTTAAAAATATGTGACATTTACATAAGAAGAGTTAATAAATCAGGCAATACCTTTTTAAGGCTAACTGAGTATATTTGATGGCGAGCTTTTAAGAATACTGGTTCTCTTCATTAGACATGATTTTATGCATGAAACAGAAAATTTACAGCATTTTATACACACTAGGCAGTGATCTCTTTATATAATTTGATGATCATTGCCTAGTATGTATAAAATGTTTTATGAATAACATCACGTCTAACGAAGAAAACTAGTATTCTCGCAAAGCTCACCATCAAATAAGCCTCAAAAAGGTATTGCCTGATTTCTTCACTCTTCTTCTGCTCTCCATGGCTAACATGGTACAAATCTACACTACTAGTAACTTTTTTGTGTTCAGTTATCGCTTGATAGGAAAAGTATATGCTAGTACATTCACACTGTGAGAAGCAAGAAAATTTCATATTGTGAACACATTTACTATTTGAAATATCATCAATGTTAAAGACGACTAGTATTAACTAGTAGTGTATGAAATAATATTTGTCATCAATGTGCTATTTTTTTATTCATAGTAACTATATGTAAACAGCTAGTTGAGTATAATGTATAAATCAATCCTGCTTCAAAAGCTTTGCCCTTTACCCATGTGTTGTCCTTTTTACCCCCCATTAAGACGTCTTCAGGAAAAATTACAACTACCTCTTTTTTTGTGGATACCATGAAGTATTTCCTTTACATGCCCTATTTATAATAGACATCATTAGCACTATTGTTTTGCAGGTGTGCTTGCCATAAAACTGCCACATAAGGTGAAAGATCAGGCACCATCCACAGTCCATTGCCTGAAGCTTATTAAAAAATGTTAGGAATTTTTAGGAACTATGGAATAGCCCTTTGACAACAAAGGGACCTTCTCTATGTATTAACCATTAGAAAACCTTTTATTCCATATTAAAAAGCCAATTTCTATAACTTAGATCAGTTGTGACTGTAAAAATACATAAAATTAAACAAAAATAGGCATCACTATTACTGTATCATGTAAAAAAAATAAAAGGAGCACCTTATCTACCCAGAGTGTAGCATTTCAAGGATTGAAAAAATGTTTTACTCTTCGCAAATAAAGCACTTCTTTCATTTTTGACTTCAAGAATTGCAAGTGCTGCATTTTTTATATTTGCTGGCGTATTTTTACGGACTTCAGTCTGGTCCTGGGGATTTGCCTTTTTTTGTAAAAAAAGTAAAGAACTGATAGATTATGGAAATATGGGCCATCAATTTGGGTCAGCCATACGCAACTGCTGTTTAAGTGCAGCAGTAAGGTACGCCCATGGCATCTAACAAGTTAACAACCTGTTATATTCAACTCAAATAATGTGTGAGATGGAGGTCTAAATTTCTATACACAAAGTGTTTAACTTTCTGGTTTGCATTTCCCGGTATACAGCTGGTTCCTACATATTCTTTTTTAGCCTCAACATTTAAATTACTGCATAAACCCAGCTGGAAAATTTTAATGACCTATAATGTGTGTTCAGTATATTTTAACATATGTTTACCATGTGTACATGTGTTTTCTGGTTGAGTGTTTGTTCATGCTTGAACAGTCAATGTATGTATTCCAGTTTTTCATTAAGGTTGCAGGATATGTATTAAGACCTCCTTCATGTTGTTAATTATGCATAAAAAAGGAATATGCAGTTATGGATTTGCAGTGTACATTCATTTTCAGGGGGGGGGGGGGGGGGTGCTAATGGAAATACACTCGGTTTAACCTGTTTATCCATAAAAGATAAAGTTGAGGCTGCACAATGGTAGTAGACTATTCATTTGGCAACTTTACATTCAGACAGGACACCAGCATTTATCCTTGCTCAAGAGATTTATAGTAAAATGATACATTAATTAACAGCAAAGTGATTTACTACTATGTGATTTACATTTATTGGATAAAAAAAAGCCACATAAAATAGATTTAATTCATTACTGAATTAAATATATACAATTTATTATTATTTAATTATACAGTATTTATTATAATTTATATGTTATCTCAAGTTGTGGTGTTATTTATATGTATCTTGAGTCCCCCCTATGGGCTCACTGTGTAACAAACAGGAAAAGGGCGCAAATGTGTGTTTCTTCAGTTTCAAACTATTATTCCAAACAACACATAAAGAAGAATATTGTCGGTGCACACTAACCTAACATAGATGGCCTATACTTGAAGTATTGATGGCTGTTTTTTTCACGCTGTGGGTTAAATAAAACAAAAATGTTTGTTGAAATGCTGTCCTTCTGAAATTTCGGGTTTGGCTTTTACCCCACACACGTCCTGTGGCACCAACTTTGTACTCTCACCCTATCACCCCCTATACCACTAAGCGGATCGGTAGCAGTAGGAGCTCAACTGGAAATGTCACACCTGAAATGTAAGTGATCACAACTAGTGTCTTACCGCAAGTCAGGAGGAACGCTTTACTAAGGCTTAAACGCCTGTACTTGGCAAAAGTGGGGCTACAGCAAGGTCTTTTCCGTCAAACCAAAAGCAGCAAACCACTGTTTCACCACATAACTGCTTGTGCCGCAGTGGCACCCCTGCAGTAAACCCCTGTGAATTTGTGTCTAGCCTGTGTCTGTCTCTTATTATCAGTAGGGTATTTCGTACTGTAATCGTTTCCCCATATGTAATGTAATATGGTCATGTTAATCTGTATTGTGCTGTATCGCAATGACCTGTAACTATCTTTGTTAGCAACATTAAGGAACATGACTCTCGTATTGTATGCATGTAACTGTGACATGTAACAGTTATCTCTAACTGTGTGTAAAAATTGCCAGGACTGTGTGTGCAGAAGACCAATAAAGTACTATCGTATACCATGAACTAAGTAATGAACTAAGATTCTATTTGAGATCTGAAGTTTGTCAGGTTTGAGTAAGGGGGGTCTTTTTGCCTTCATTTTACCTTTGCTATGAGTAGTCACAATGCTCCAACTGCTGAGGTGATGATCTGGGGAGCCATTACAAAAGAAAGTCAGTTATAGTTTATACTAGACATAAGGGACAACAGTTTAGAGATTTGTTCAGGACATAAGAGTAAACGTGACACAAACGGCAAGTAAGTGTAAACGTGATGCAAGCGCGGCGTAAGTGTAACCGTGATGCAAATGCGGAATAAGTGTAGACGTGCAGTAAACGCCGCTTAAGTGTAACCGTGATACAAACGCCGTGTAAGCGTATCCATGACGCAAACGCCACATAAGCGCAAACCTGACGCAAACACAGCATAAGCGCAAACGTGATGGAAGCGGTGTGTAAGCGTAAATGTGAAGCAAACGCCTCATAAATGTGAAGCAAACGGCGCGTAAATGTGAGGCAAATGCTGCGTATGCGTAACCGTGACGCAAACGCTGTGTAAGCGTATCCATGACGCAAACGCTGCGTAAGCGCAAACGTGACGCAATCGCTGCATAAGCGCAAACGTGATGCAAACGCTGCTTAGGCGCAAATGTGATGCAAAGGGTGCATAAGCGCAAACGTGACGCAAGCAGTGTGTAAGCGTAAATGTGACGCAAACGCCTTGTAAACGTGATGCAAACGGGCGCATAAACGTGATGCAAACACTGTGTAAGTGTGAATGTTACACAAACGTTGTGTAAAAGTAAATGTATTTCAGACGCCACGTTAAAGTAACTGTGTCGCAAAAGCCGCATAAGCGTAACCATGGCGCAAACGCAGTGTAAGCACGACCCAAACGCTGCATAAATGCAACCACAAGCAAAACATTGTGATTATGTTAACACAATGTCAGGAGAATATGAGCAGAATGTGTGTGAACACAACCATTATATGAACATAGAAAAAAACTCACAGCTCTATATTCATAATCGCTTCCCCTACCACTTACGTGCCTATGGAACGCTACTGCACAGAGCCACTCTGCACCCCGATACAGCCCACGCCCACACTTATCACAGCTGCCACCACTCGTAATTACGGCTTACGAGAAGCCCACACCAGGACCACACACATACACCCAGATACACACTCTTCTAGATGCAGTACAGTTCACCTGGACCCACACGGTCTATAGCTACTACTCGCCTACAGACACGCACTGCCTATAGCTACTGCTAGTACAGACATTCACACGGTAACACGGCTTTGCGGTAATTCCCCTCTCCAGAGGTATGGGAACGTATAGAGCACAAGACCTTATTAACAAACTATTTAATATGCAAAATGGCACAATGCTTAATGGTTACAAAAAGGGTAAAATAACAGGCATACACAACAGCAAACAGTAAAATAAAAAGGGATAAAAGGCATAAAGATCCGCGGTGGGGAAAACCGTTGAAAATTTTGGAAGTCCTGCCAGCTGAATGCATTCCCCATGGACAACACCCATTCAATGGTGGCCTGGTACTTTTAACTAAACACTCGATCCGCCCCCTCAGTCATGTGAGAGGGGTGTGGCTACACCTTAATCAAGGTGGAAAATCAGGGACATTTTTCCAAAATAGGTCATATCTTTTCCCAAGAGTCCCCCGATAAGAGGAGATGCCCACCACATTTACCAGCATGAATTAACAATTCTTACAATACCAAACACCATTATTAAATGTTGGCCCAATTGTCTAATCGCCATTTTCTTGGCTCCCTTCCTCTAAAATCCTTTGGGCTTGGCATCCCAGGACTATAAGAGGATTCTGATCCAAATCCGTTGACCAGAAATTGAAATATTTGCTTTAAGACTAAGTTTTCTTTGAAGTATAATTTTTCATGTTCTTAAGGAGTCATTTTAAGACACATGAAAAACCATGAGGCTTTTGGAGACACCAAGTCTATCAGTTCAATTAACGCTTCTAAGGGACAGAGGAAACCAGTTACCAATTCTTTTGATAAGGGGGGGAAAGGGAACAAAGGGAATCACAGAGGGGGGATCTGGGATCTGTTGCCCTTAATTACGTTATCTTATAGGGCAAAGGTGACTCTTTTTCAATCATAAGAAGGGAACTCATAACCCATAATTTCTGACAATTAGCATAACACACGCCTCCAGCCCCAGCTCCTCCTCTCTGACCAAACACAGATTACAATGGTCAAACACTGGGAATGATATCTCCGCAACCGTGGGGGCTAGAAGGAAAATTCAAAGTGCCCCTGAATCTGTGTAGCCACACCTACAGGGTGGTATTATAATCCCTACATGTGTGAGGTGGTGAAAGGTCCTCTTTAAGTAACATTTACCAACTAATCACTACATCCTATAGTTCTGACTCACCTGACACAGTAGAAGCCACTTGAGAGCTCACTTCAAACTGGAAATCTCATTTAGAATTTGCTATGGGATTTGTCCCAACCACTGAATGCCACTGTTAGTTTGGTGATTACCCACCAAAATAAATACACGTATCCAGGGAAATCTGTCAATCACTGTCTATGAAGGGCTCCCAGCTTCTGTCCTATAATATTCTGCCTTCAGTTAAGGCACCATAAAAAAACCTGTCACCTTATTAAGCTGTCCTTTGGCAAGATGCCCATTTTCATGCATATGAGTTCTACTTTTTTGTTAAAGGATCAACATTTTTTTGAAAAGTTGCACAAAAGTTGCAAATTTAGTAGCAAACCCTTCTATTATTTGTGAATTTATATTTGAGAAAATAACTTTCTGCTGCTTTTGCGCAAAAAAATTTGACTTTTTTTAGACATCAACATCTGTTTTTCAATCAGATGCGCAGAAACCAGGTGAAAAAAGCTCAAAAATATGCAAATCCAACAATGCACCCAAAAAGTAGCAAAAGGAAGTGCAAAAAAGAGAAAGAAATGTGATAATTCCTGCATTGTATTTTGTATTGGTGATTTTAACTCTGTCACCCTCTGTGCTGTATATGTATGTTGCAGAGGTGCGGGGGGTGTATGAAAAGGACCATCTAGTCTATATACCCTAGAGGGTTTAAAAATAGTAAAAAAAAAAAGTTTACAAAAAGTCTAAAAAAATAATAAAAAATCTAAAAAACTTAAAAATTCTAATTACGCCCTCTCCCTAGAACTGATATAAAACTAAATCAACAGTAAAAATCACAAACACGTTAGGTATCGCATCTCAAAATCCCCGATTTATCAAAATATAAAAATGGTTATTGCCAGAGGTGAACCCCATATCGGAAAATAGCGCCCAAAAGTATGAAACGCTACTTTTATGCAATGTAAAAAATGTAATAAAAAGTGATCAAAATGTTGCACAGTCTTCAAAATGGTAGCAATGAAAATGTCAATGAAACTGTCTTCTGATTAGCATTTTTTGCACACTTTTGTTTAACTTTTAAAAAAGTATTAAAAAGTATTAAAACCCAATAAAACCTATATAAATTTTGTACTACCGTGATTGTACCGAACTAAAGAATAAAGCAGAGGTGTTATTTGGAGCACACAGTGAAAGTCGTAAAAACTGAGCCCACAAGAAAGTGAAGCAAATGTGTTTATTTGCCAATTTCACCACATTTGGAATTTTTTTCCAGCTTCCCAGTACATAGCATGGAATAATAAATACCGTCACTGAGAAGTAAAATTTGTTACGCCGAAAATAAGTCCTCATACAGCTCTGTACATAAAAAATTAAAAAGTTATGGATTTTGAAGAGAAATGAGCATAAAAAAAACCTGCGTCCTTATGGGGTTAACTCTTCTGTCACTTTAACATCTTTAATGTCATGAAAGATAAAAGGGAAGCAATAAGAAATGTGATGATGGACTACAGTTTCCTTAGCTGTTTTAAGTGACAGATACTGTAGCTGCACAGTAGCTGCAGGCATACTTGTGTCTATTGGACCATGGTACTCACCTGATGATGCTGTAATACAAGGCAACCATTTGCTCCTTTCATGCTAGAGTCTCCTTCATAGGGCCACATGCTCCATGCTAAATGTCCTAGGTACTGTATTATTTCTAAAATTCAAACATACATAACAATATGATTTTCTGATAAAATCAAGCTTTGTGATCAAGAGCAGCGCTATAGCTGAATATAACACAAGGCAAGTATAGACAGAGGACTTGTCTTATCAGGTCCAACAGTCTATGAAGCCTTAGGCCCTAGTGAAAATGAGGGGCAGGTAGTATGATATATGGCTATGCATTGCTTATCCAGCAGCCCCTAGGTGTTTGTTAAGCTCTTCAAGAAATACTTTATTCCCTTTTTGAGTATTTGGTTAGTTCAGTCTCATAGATGGATGCATCATGTGATAGAGATTACATCATGTGTTCATCAATGATAGCTTATGTATTAAAAAAAAATAACACATTTTTCAAGCATGTTGTTACATATTTCTCCTCAAGAAAAATTAGCTATGTGTAAGAAGGACTACTAGTGCAGAATAGTTTGTCAAGTTTAGACCCCTTGGACCAGGGCATAGCATATGTTAGTCTGGAGATGCGGAGGGGTGAGCGCTGCTCACCCCTCTCCTCCCCATAGGGAAGCATGGTCCCCACCGTATGTACAGGGAAAGATAGAGGATCTTTTTCCCGTGCATGTTACGGTACAGTAACACACATCTGTGCTCACAGTATCGCGGCCGGGCGCGTTAGGCATCTATCTATCTGTCAGATATCAGTCCGTGAGGCCTAAGGCTAAGTTCATGTCTATATCAACCCCATCCCGTAATAACATTCCTTTATTTGTAATGGAAACAAATCACACAGCAGCTCTTGTCATTTTTGTCATTAATAATGATAATGAAAACATTATAGAGCCTTTTGTGGGGAAGGAAAGGTTTTTGAGAGTGTGCATTGTTCCTACGTGCAGTGTCCAAAGTGGGATTTAGGATTAAGGGACTTAAATTTGAGGGACTTTAGCAGTTAACTGCTGTTTTTGTTTGTGGCACACTTTTTCTGTCAATTCCTTTCTTCCATATATTCTCTTGTATTCAAATGAAAATGTGGTGTCCCTATGGGTGGAAACAAGGGGAGGGAAAAAGGGGAACTGCTGATAAGTCAAATGGATGTGGCTTCAAAGTATGGTAAAGTACTTATCATAGGGTACTTCAATTACCCTGACTTGGGAGTAGAAACCTGCATGTCCTTCAAAGGTAGAAGGTTTTTGTCAACAACAAAAGACAATTACCTGTTACAACTCGTCCTGGAGCCAACAAGGGGTGCACTGCTGGCCATTAGCCTAACCAACAGACCTAACAGGGTACCAAAATTACATGTCGGTTGGAACCTGGATAATAGTGACAACAATATCTTTGATTTTGTATTACGCTTTACTAAGAGCGTTAGTGGAGGGGTAACGAACACTCTAAACTTCAGGAGGGCAAATTTTCAACAGCTAAGGGATAGGCATAAACTGGGACAGTGTTCTCAAAGACAACGGCAACTCAAAAATGGGGTTTTTTCACAAATATTAAAAAAGGCCTATGAGAAACACATATGGGAAAAAGCAAGAGGAACAAGAAAAGTCCAATGTGGTTAACTAGTTTTGTATAATGAGAGCAATAAGCAAGAAAGATAAGGCGTTTAAGGTACTAAAACACAAAGGGAGCAATGAGGCATTATGGGATTATAGAGAAAAAAAATAGAAGCCTCAAAAATAGAGAATGAGAGAAATATTGCTAAGGAGAGCAAAAATAAATCCAAATTATTTTTCAAATATGTTAATGATGAGAAACTAAAAACAGAGAGTGTGAGCCCTTTGAAGAATAACCTGGGGGCATGGTGGAAGGAGATGAGGAGAATGTCGCCTCATCTGTAAATTCTCTTTGGAATTCCAACAGTTTAACCCAGGAAGAGGTACGGTACCACCTCACAACCACTAAGATAGACAAATCACCGGGGCCAGGTGGCATACAGATCCGGGTTCTGCATTAACTAGATACCGTGATAGACAGACCGTTTTTTAAAATATTTGAAGATTCCTTGATGTCTGGTTCTGTTCCACAGGACTGGCGTATAGCAAATGGTACCAATATACAAAAAAGGATCAAAAAGCGATCCTGGAAACTACAGACCTGTGAGTCTGACTGCTGTTGACGGGAAAATATTTGAGTGGTTATAGATGCTATCTTGGAGTATCTCACTGTACATAACCTTATAAACAAGCACCAACATGGGTTTATGATGGATCGGTCCTGTCAGACTAATCTGATTGGCATCTATGAGGAAGTAAGTTCCAGACTAGGGGAGGCTCTGGATGTTGTATATCTGGACTTTTCAAAGGCATTTGACCCAGCGCCGCATAAAAGGTTGGTATTATTATATTATTATTGCCTAAAATTAGACTGCTGGGACTAGGGGACAATCTGTGTATTTGGGTAAGTAATTGGCTTAGTGATTGAAAACAGAGGGTCGTCATCAATGGCACATTCCCAGATTGGGTAGACTTTGTCAGTGGAGTGCCACAGGGGTCAGTATTGGGCCCCCTTCTGTTTAATATTTTTATTAATGATCTTCTAGTGGGTTTACACAGCCAAGTTTCAATATTTGCAGAAGATACTAAGCTGTGTAAAGTAATAAATACTGAGGTCAATAATAAATATAGCATTACAGAGGGATTTGTGGAAGCTTGAGGAGTGGGCAGAGAAATGGCTGATGAGGTTTACTGCATACATTCTGCCTGCTTGATTTGAGAGGCAGGGCATTGTTAAAAGGAACCTGTCACTTTCCCTTTTTTATGTGAAATCTTACCCAATTGCCTATAAAAATTCCTTCCAAAGTCATATGCAAATAAGCTGAGAGAGTCCCATTTGGCCTGTGATAAGTAACATTTAGATTATTTTACTTAATACTGGTGAATGTTCTTTGATAGCTTTGTTTTATAGGATGTAAATGATATCGGCATCAATTGGTTTCTTTGCATCTATGATGTCAGTGTCCATTTTTGAATATGTTTTTTGATAAACAATGCATGACTCCATTCACAGTGCCGCCCTTGCTATGAGCATCATAGATACGGGCAGATAAGACCTTTCAGGCAAATCACTTGCCTCTGTATGTGTTTGCATTTAACAATGGGATATTTTTGTGATCAACAAATATTATGCATGTTGTTTGACTTTCTCCAATATAAATGATATTTTGAAATGTGTATAAAAATTGAAGTGTGGCTTTATTTTTTGCAGGTTGTGAAAGCAGCAGCAAGTCTTTTGTCACAACTTACCCTAGAGATGCCAAGTGATGATTCATGATTTATTTCCTGTGGGAGAAATATGTCCAACTTCAACAGTCATCCACCATGAAGCTACAAGATGGGGAATTATAGAGGAATTGATGGTTGTGCTGTGACACTCGTATAAAGCAGGTGTTCTTACTTTTGGCTGGCCTATAATTAGTGACCATTTAGTTGCTTTAAATATTGGGATCTTCCATGGACAGTATGAATTACAAGGTGTTTCACTTGTCAAATGGTTATATTTTAAATAAATGTCTTCATTAAGATACAGTATATCATGTTTACTGACAATTCACATGTAATTTACTATCATTTAGATCAAAGCGATATATTGTTTTACAATAGAAAGTGCTTACTATATAGAATTCTTTATTATAACATACACACTCTTGACTAGCGTACTCCGACTTGATATGGCTGCTTCACTACTAGTACAGGCGGTCCCCTAATTAAGGACACCCAACTTACAGACAACCCCTAGTTACAGACGGACTCCTCTTCCCACTGTGACCTTTGGTGAAGTTCTCTGAATGTTTTACTATAGTCCCAGACTGCAATGATCAGCTGTAAGGTGTCTGTAATGAAGCTTTATTGATAATCCTTGGTCCCATTACAGCAAAAAATTTTGAAACTCCAATTGTCACTGGGGCAAAAACTTTTTTTGTCTGGAACTACAATTATAAAATACAGGCAGTCCCCAGGTTACGTACAAGATAGGGTCCGGAGGTTTGTTCTTAAGTTGAATTTGTATGTAAATCAAAACTGTATATTTTATAATTGTAGATCCAGGCAAAAAAAATTGGCCCCAGTGACAATTGGAGTTTAAACATTTTTTGCTGTAATGGGAGCAAGGATTATCAATAAAGCTTCATTACAGACCCCTTACAGCTGATTATTGCAATCTGGGACTATAGTAAAGCATTCAGAAAGCTTCACCAGAAGTCATAGGGGCCTGTCTGTAACTATGGGTTGTCTGTAAGTCGGGTGTCCTTAAGTAGGGGACCGCCTGTATACAGTTTTCGATATATAAATTCAACTTAATAACAAACCTATGGAACCTATCTTGTATGTAACCTGGGGACTGCCTGTATATGGCTCTCTTTGCTGTTGGAAGCTACCCTGTTCTATTTAGTGAAGTTGTCAATTATAACAAATATAGTAAATGCAGCATTAATTATGCAGTCAATTAGCCTGTCAACTCTTTTATACATTTCTTACTTTAACTATTCTATTAACAACGGGTCAGAAGGGGCGGGAGAAAACATAAAAAATCCAGCAACCCCATATCGGAAACTACGAAGTCAACCGGAATGACTGTACGGGATAATAGAAAAGAAGGAGTTGATGTGTTGAATTTATCGGACATTCCCCTTACACCAGCACAAATCGAGGTTTTGTCATTGGGTCTTAACTTTGCTATATCATCAAATTTTGATCTATTTTCCACATTAAAAAACAATTTCATACGCAAATTAACGGTTAAAAAACACTTTTTCTCCACCCAGGACACATCCATGGATGGGACAGACCAATATCATACATCTGTCAGAAACCGGTTTTGTGATCTAAATTTTGAAGATCAAAACTTGATTTTCGCTCTGTCAAATATGAATGCTTTCCTAGAAGACAGAGCGAATATCAATGAAAATACATGTGAATTTAATGTGTCAAATCCAAGCTTCTATCCCATCCAAGCCAGAGTAGATGCAATGGATAGGTTTCAGGAGGTAATAGAGAGGGAACTTTTAACATTGCATAAGAATAAACATAGTAATAAACCCAATCTTTCCTCCCTACAGAAAAAAGCTATTTTCGAATTAGAAAGGGATAAAGAAAGAGTTATTAAGATGGCGGATAAAGGGGGTACCGTTGTTGTTATGAGTAAAAGCATGTATAAAAGTCAAATAGAAAATATGTTACACGATACAACGACCTATAGATTACTCCCTGCAAACCCGACAAATACGTTTATGAAAGAAATGTATTCCCTGATAGATGACGGTATAGCATTACATGTACTGACAGAAAAACAAGGTGACTTTATCAAAGTAAGAACCCCAGTCACCCCTATATTACATGCATTACCAAAGATCCATAAGAGCATAACTTTACCTCCCATGAGACCTATAGTTTCCGGGATAGGATCCCTCAATGAACGTCTATGCCAGTGGCTAGATGTTCATTTACAGCCCCTGGTCAAACGTATTCCGGGATATCTGCAAGACTCCACTGACGTTCTAAGAGCCTTTGAGAATATAGAATGGACTACCGAATCCATTTGGGTCAGTTGCGACGTAGTTTCTTTGTACACTACCATTCCTCACACTGTTGCGATGGAGGCTTTGACCTTCCATTTAGATAAATATAGTAGCTACACTACAGACTGTAAGTTATTTATCAGAGAAACTACATGGTACCTCATGACTCATAATTTTTTCGAGTTTGATCAGGTTTTTTACCTACAAACCAAGGGGGTCTCTATGGGGGCGAAGTTTTCGCCCTCATTGGCCAACTTGGTCATGGCATTTTGGGAAGAACAGTTTATTTATGCTCCTGCTAATCCTTTTCTCTCTTCCATGCGCTGGTACGGCAGATACATCGACGATCTCTTGATTATATGGGACGCCGGTGTGTCTGCCGTACCGGCGTTTGTGGACTATATTAATAACAATGTTTTCAATCTGAGGTTCACGCATCATGTGGACCCAAAACACATAGTTTTTCTGGATTTGTCCCTGAATATTTCTAGTGAGAACAAAATTATTTCCTCTACCCATCGGAAGGAGACAGCGGGAAATACTATCCTGCACGCAAATAGCTCACATCCCAGACACACGATTAGGGCTATCCCAGTTGGAGAGATGACTAGGGCCAAAAGAAATTGTACAGAGCAAGAAAACTACAACCATGAAACCTCCCAAATACAACGCAGATTGACTGATAGAAAATACCCACAGTGGATGATGAGAAGAGCAGGGGCTATAGTTGATAATAAGGAACGGGAGTACATGCTTACAAGAAAGGAGAAACCTTTAAAAAAGGACATACCTAGGAATGCCCCCGTCTTAAGCTTACAATTTTCAGACCAGTTCCACGAAATAAAACAAATTATACATAGACACATACCAATTTTGTTTGAGGATAGGATCTTGTCTGAAATCTTGAAAAAAGGTTGCCAAGTGGTCGCTAGGAAAACAAAAACTATAGGCAACCATGTTTCCTCTAGCTTGTTTAGATCTAAGGAGCGAAGTAATCGTACCTGGTTGGCACAGAAGGGTTTCTACAAGTGTGGAACTTACCCATGTAAGACGTGTAATTTTGTGTCACCCACTAAGTATTTTTTCAATTCGGACGGAGATCACAGGTTCATCATTAATAGCTATGTAAGCTGTAATAGCGACCATGTAATATATCTGGTGGGTTGCACCTTATGCCGTAAGATATATGTGGGGTGTACGACTCGTAAATTTAAACAAAGATTCCTAGAACACCTCAGGGATATTAACAACTGGTACAAACTAAACACGCTTGAACAAAGTGAAAAAAAGAAGAGTTTATCGGGAGTAGCACGACATTTTATTGATGTACATAAAGGCAAGGTAGCATCTCTATATGGGGCTGTAATTGAACAGATAAAACCCTTGGTGAGGGGAGGAGATAGAGCTAAAGTCCTACGGGATAGAGAGGCCTATTGGATTTTTTGCCTTGATACAAGGTTCCCTAAAGGTCTAAATCATAAGCACGAAATTATGTTTCATTATTAGATTGTCTCGCTGATATTTTGTCATGTTTAAAGTCATAATATGAGTATTACTGGAGCATATACCAAACTCTGGACCGGAATATCTGTTATATCAGGATATTCCAACCATCACTACTGGATATATATGTATCAAAAATATCCACTTGTGTACATGTAGATGAAATATATATATGTTTTTTCTTGAATTTCTGTTTTTAACAATTCCATTATATCTTTTAATTACGGTAATATGTTGTACCTTTAATACACTGGTATTTAGTGCCGGAGTCCGGTCCGTTCTTCTGCAACAACCTAGTCATGTGACGGAGGTGGGGCGGAGGAGCGGCTCTTATTCCGACACATACAATGGAAAGTTAGCCATGACTAAGGGTGCACTGTGCACCAGAAACATGTAGGCTTTTATGACCTCATATGCACTTGCGGGGATTATGCTTGCCATATTTTATTGGATTTGCCGAAAATAAAGAGTTCTTCAGTGGAAGACGAATATTTTTAACCAAGCACTGTTGCGGAGTCTCGTGTTTTCCTTGGATTAACAACTCTTGACCCCCATTTCTTTTCCAACAATGCTATAACATATTGCATCTGCTTTATTGGGAATGTGCCATTAATGACACCTATTCCCTTTCCACAGCATAGTGGATAAATGGATGGGGGTCCAACTGCTGTGACCAACAGTGTTGAGGATCAAGGAAAGCGCTACTTTTTTAAATTTGGGATCCTATGATTATTCTTTATAGCCTTTGGGATTCACATATCATATTTAAGAAATACTTAATGTTGTAAATATTTGAACAAAAAATGTGGTTTTATTTATTAACTAGGACATAAATTTTATAATTTTGTTTTCGTCTTTGCTGCGGAACATATCAACATGAATGCGTGAATCAATGCTTCCATCAGCCAACATATTTATCTAATATGCAATGATGTAAGTCTGAAAGTAATTTAGTAACAAGAAGCAAATGTACACAGGCTCAGTACCCAGTCAGACATCAAGTCTTGCAAGTTATATTATGGTGCAAGTTATATTATGTCAGAACAAACCTTGTAATGTATAGAGATTTGTATAATACAGAGGTGCTATAACTCGTCAATGTTAGGCTGATGTTTCTGATGTTTTTATTTCAGAAAAGTGATGCAGGATTCAATGTTTTTGCTTTAAATAATGGAAGAACATGAGTAAAGATTCTGAATGCAGGTATGAACTGAGCCTAACCTCTATATATGCTCAGTAAAATTAGTTAATTTGTTAGAAACTGAAATTGAGCAAGTGCTTATTCACACAGCAGTTTTATTCTCAGTATTCCAAGGAAATTATAATGGCCCACATTTACCAAAACTAGTGCAAACTGCACTATGAGCAGTTTGGCTGTGGAGTTTGCAAATTGTGCCAGATTAATTCAAATTGGCACACAGTGATCATTAATCTAGTACCCCCTGCACTACTCAGGAAGTGCGCACCATTTTTATTTTTTGGTGCACCTTGTTAATGCTGCAGAATTCTGTAGTAGTGTACCTAGAGGCAGATCATGTGAACTCTAGGATATACCTCTAAATATCAGCCGTAATATATTCAGCCAATCATCACCATATTTTAGACGACTAATACAGCGTACCACGCTTAATTATGTCTGCAACATAGTGAGCAGACCGATGTAGCAGCCCTTGGGTGGGTAGCAGAACAAACCGTTAACACTACATAGTGTCTCTGACTCGAGTTGACCACTAGTGTGGTGATGAAGACTGGTCCATACAAGTAATTAACAATACTTTGCTTTATGTTCACAATCACTTAATGCCCAGTCCTCACGTATGTAACATCCTCCTACTTACAGAGAAACCGTTAAAGTATAAACAACTGACAGAGCACTAAGATAGTTCTGATTACCTATACACATAGGGTCAGACTATACATGGTTTATGAAATTTTGTAAAAATCTAGCTGTACTGATATAATCAGACCTTCATTCACCATATACAGTGACAGTACAGTGTCTACAGTATAGTTACCAGACCGCCTTAGGGTGATCAGCAGTTTGGCCTTTATTATATACTTTTCAATAACCATAAAACACTATTCACACTGTACAGTGGTTCTGATATTAACCTGACCATTAGTGTGGTTGAGATAACCGGTCTACACTATTTATGAACCATACCTTTACCCTATGCCCTAATACTATATTTAGCTTAGCTGACGCTACATGATGCAGACTACACTGTGTTTTTAAATACACATTACCCTGTGCACTACATAGCATATGCCATTTTTGCTATCTTTGTGAATAATTTTTAATTTACTCAATAAAAGTGACGTTTTACTTTAGCATTTTCCTGTCTGTTCTTTGCTGCATAATTATAGCGCAGACAGTGGCACACGTCAGCAGGGCCGGATTAAAGGAGGGGCTCCTGGGGCTCTAGCCCCAGGGCCCCTACCACTTTCACTTTTTAAGGGGCCCCCACCAGTTTCCCACAGTCAGTGACTCATCCTAGGGGTCTAGGATGTCAGCTGTGTCAGTAAGACAGCTGCCATGGCTGGGGCAGTTAGCTCATGCACTGTTTTGGTGGCAGCAGGTTGTGATAAGACACTGGCGGCAAGTGATGACGTCACGCTGTCAGCGTCCGATCACTACATGCTGCTGTGTCTTCAGGGCAAAGTCTGGCGCTGAAACACAGGGGGCCACTCGTCAAATCTTGTGGCGATACTGAATGGGAGTTGCTAATGCATGTTCTATATTTACCATCAGGGGACTTTAGGCAGGCCTGTATACTACGGGGTGGGCGCTACATACTACAGGGTCGCGGCTGTATCTACAGGGGGCTGCAGACATGCTATATACTACAAGGATTCGGCAGCTATATACTACAAAGGGTCGGCCGGCTATATCTACAGGCTGGCAAGGCTACATCACAGAGGGGGCTGTCAGTCTGTATAATACATGGGCTGGCAGGCTATATACCTCACATGGTCTTTTGGCTTATACTACAGGGATGCAGGCTGATACTACAGGATGTAGGCAGTGCTTCTACTACATGGGGACTGGCAGGCTACATACTACACAGGGGTCTGGCAGTCTGTATATCTACTAAATACTACAGGGGGCTGGCAGGCTATATACTACATGGGTCTGGCAGGCTATATACTACAGGGGGCTGGCAGGCTATATACTTCCAAAAACATTGTTGGTAGGGTCCCCATCAGTTTACGCCCAGGGGCCCCCACCACCTTTAATCCGGCCCTGCATGTCAGTAATAAATGTGGTGCAAACTAAGACTGAGCACTAGTCACAGTGCAGCCCCGACACAAAACTGGTGCAGACACTTTATAAATACATGTACAAGCAGTTTACACATTCTTTTCAGTGTGAAGTCAAACAGAAAACTGGTGCAAACACTTTAATAAATGCCTGACCTGGCAGAGATTTCAACAATAGTATCTTCCGGATTTCTGGGAGAGACTATAGTAAATGTGTTCGATAAGGGTGTTCATGCACCTGTCCTCCCTGTTCTCTGCCCTGCCATGCCATAAGTTCTGTGTGGGGCAGAAAACAATTCGAACAGGCAGAGATGGGGAGATTTAAATTTTCCAATTTCCTGGCAGAGAATGCATAATAATTTTGGACAAAAACTTTGAAAAATTATCAGCCGAATAAGCCCTGGACTTTACATCTGTGTTAAGGTTTCAGTTATGATCTCTTCAATTCAAAAAAGAAAAAGGAAACATGAATTGTGGCGCACGTTCTTCATGAATCTGGGGCTCCTTGCGCTGCTCCGACGGGGTGCACCAACTTTTTTTTTGTGCACCTTTAGCATGAGCCGTGTGACACACATCTGTTGGACTTAGCATGTTAAATCGGTTACATGGTCTGACTATGCACCAGAACACCCATTTCAGTGACAATATTTGTGTTACATGAAGAATAGTGCAGCCGCAACACAAAAGGGTTGCATGCGACACATATGTGGCACGGACACTTCTTTAATACATGTGCAAGTGGTTTGCACATTAAAGAACGTGCAAAGTCTGACAGAAAACTGGTGCAAGCACCTTAGTAAATTTCCCTCAGTGTCTCTAAATTATTTCATGTCATTCAATTAAATATTTTTTTACCCAGACCCCAAACCCATGATTCTATAAATAAATGAATGTAACAAAACTCAATGTCATTAGTCACAAAATAGAGCTTAAATAGTTTGATTTTATGATTCACAAAATTATATGGCCTCCCTAATGTATGCAGAGTTATCACCAAGATGGCCACCACTGGAAACTACAAGTCCCAAGATCCTTTAGTTCTCAGTAACTCCTCCTACCTCTTATGCTCTGCTCCCAGTGATGATCTAAGGCCCATTACACACTTGCAAGTGTGATGCAAATTCAGCATGTCACACTCGCAAGTGTGGAACGGGCCTAAGAGGTTTTCTTGCTCTGTTACCATAGTAATGATGTGTAACTGCCATCACCAAAACATTGGCCATACTGGATGCTCTGCAGCCAACCAACTACAGCCAAACGTAGTGTTGATCACATGAACTGCCCAGGCAGGTACAGGACATGTGATGTGGACATGTGACCAGCGTCCATCTTCTGTCCTGTGTCTTCTCCACGCAGAGGAAATTAACTGACTGATTAAAGGGCCAGTAGCATTTTAATTCTTCATTACATTGTATGTTCACAGCATTTTTCTGCTAAGGGAAGCAAAATTTTAAATAACAACTAATTACATATAAGCTTATATTTTAAGGACTCATTTGAATTTGAATTATGCTGATTCCTGGAATATTGTTAATGATCATTAATACATTGGAAAAGCATAGAAATGTGATTGGGCTGAGCCCCACCCCCATAGATTTGCATTGTAAACGCAATGTAACACACTATGGTTCTCTATATAGGGATACCCATAGTGAGTTTAAAAGCTATCAGTGTCTTACATGTATAAACATTTCACTATGTGTAACAGAACATATATGATTACTTCTGGACATTTATTACACTTTATGTGGCTCATCCAGTCAAGCATTATCAGCCAAGGTTAAATAATGGATATAGATGTGCTTCCGTTCTGCAGCTACACCATTCCCCTATACTTCCCCTGTATATTCTTTGACAATTTGTGTTAGTTTTTGCTCTAGGTGAGTTACCTTTCAAGATTTCTTTTACAGACCTGGCTCAGAAATTCCTAATAACTGCAAAGTTATTTTCCCCAGAAGGGATATTTTTTTTCTTTCACATTCTTTGTAAGTGTGAGGTAGTGGTCCACACAGCAATGCATCTTTTCTTAAGGCAGGGCTGTCTGAACTTATGGAGAAGGGGTGGGATTCAACTCCTCCTCATTTCTCATAACTTCTCCTCAGTGAGTCTTTCAATTACACTCCAGCCAAGTCTAACACCATAACTGGAACACCTTAATCATGCTGGATTTATTCTGGAGTTGGCACAGGTTGGCATTGTAGGAATTGTGCATCACTTTCCCATTGTCATTGGCAGACACTTGTGAAGAAAAAGGAGCTTGTTTTTAATGTGAGACATGCATTGTACAGGTAAGACTCGATTACTAATTTAGTTGACTAAGAAGGCTGTCATTTACTTTGTTTTGCAGGTATCTATCTAAATATATAAATATACATATATAGTAGAGGGAGACTACAGAGCCACACTGCAACACAAATAGAATCCTTTATTGGAAATAGGTGCCAGCCAAGTGTGGTAGACTTCATATACATAGAAAAAACTCTGAAAAAGCAACAGTAGTGTTTCAAGGTGATAATCCGGTGGTTTTATTCCATTGGTGAAAAAATCAGGTTGTTTTATTCCATGCAATGGAATAAAACCACCTGAATTTATCACCTTGAAACACTACTGGAGTGCTGTCTTTTCTTATATACACTTATATACCATATAGATCCCTTGTGAGGACAAAAAACTTTTTATTGCACTTTATGAAAAACCTGATAGAGGTCTGTCATTTTTATGTAAATGTCACCACATTGTAAAAATTGGTTTTACATTTTACAAAACTTTAGAGTCTTGAATTAGTTTGTTCAAAGTAAGAGCTCATAAATAATTATAATAGTCTTTATTTATATAGCGTTAACAAATTCTGTAGTGCTTTACATGTCATAAGGGACATATACAAATATAATAATACATTACAGAGTACAGACACTCATATGGAGCAACAGGAGTGACGGCCCTGCTTCCAAGAACTTACAGTCTAAGAACACATTAGCAAATTCCTGTGTAAAGGACCCTTAAGTGTGTATTTGTCCGTAGGGACTGGGAACAATGTCAGTGAATGCAAACTTTGTGCATTGTAACCTATGGGTCTTTTCAGACTTGCATTTTTTTTCACGCACACACGTGCGTTTTTTTAACGCGCGTTTAAATCTCGACATGCTCTACTTTTGCAAGTCACGTGCGTGAAAAACGCACCATACAAGTCTATGGAATGCATCAAAAACGCATTGCACTCTGAGACACTTGCAAGTGCAATGCGTTTTTCATGCATCATTTGCCATAGAAAAGATAGAGCTCAGCCCTGAGTCCATTTCATGCGCAGATAAATTGCTTTAATATTGGGTTTTTCACTGACCAAACCCTGATCGCACCCTGATCAAACTCTGACGTGATCTGCAACTCAAGTGTGGAAGGGGCCTTACACATCTAGACATCTAGCACATAAGAGATTAGCTGTTAATATTTGTGAAGTATAGCCACAGATTCTCAATAAGATTTTAATCTAGACTTTGATTAAGTAATTTAAACACATGAATGGCTTACTTTCAAATACCCCATCCCACTGTAAAGCATGGAGTTGCCAGCATCATGTTGTGTGATGCTTTGCTTTAGCAAAGACTGGGAGGATGCTCAGAGTTAAGGAGAAGATAGATGGAGCTCCATATCAACAGATCCCCAGATAGATGGAGATAAATACAAGGCAATCCTGGAGGAAAACTTTTTAGAGGGTGCAAAAGACTTAAAATGGGGAATGGGTTCACCTTCCAGCAGAACAGACCTATACAGTTAAAGCTTCAATGGTTTATATCATAACATATTCATATGTTTAAATTGTCCAGTAAAAGTCCAGAGCTAAATTCCATTGAGATTTGGGCTTTAAATTGAAATTGCTGTTCAGAAATGTTCTCCAATCAATCTGACTAAATTAGACCTACTTAAAAGAAGAATGAGCAAAAAAAATTCCAGCCTCAAGGTGGTAGAGGCCCCTGCAGAGTAGCTATTTAATTTGTAAAGCGCCTAGGAATCTGATGGTGCTATATAATGATTATTATTAAATTGCATATTCAGTATTAAAATGTTACTTGTTGTAACACAAAAGCCCACATTAGAGCACCTGCACCAGTTTTCTGTATGACTTTGCACGTTCTTTTCAGTGCAAACTGCTTGCATATGACACAAATTTCTGCACTTAAAGGGGCATCCCGTTGCACAGTTGCACATTTATCATGCAGTGTCTGACAAAATTGTGTCACAAGTCCAATGTTCAAGGTGTGCTAAAAAATGTTTGTGCATTCTGTCGGAGCAGTGCATGGGGCTCCAGATTCATGAAAAAAGTGCTTCACAATTCATGAATAAGAGTTTTGCACCAAGTTAGCCAGTGGAAGAAATTATTGGTGACTTTTATTTGATCCATCAAAAGCAACGAAAATTCATGAATCTGGCGAACTTTGCACACTCGATAAAAGTGGGCCAAAGTGTTTACAAAGGTAAATGTAATGGGAGGTCAGGACAGTCAGAGATGACAGACAGGACAGTAAGCAATGAACTAAGCCCTGAAACTGTTGTTTGAAGAGAAAAAGTAATTGGGCACCATATTAAAAGTTTCCAAAGCTTTGGTCTTCAATTCATTAAAATCTTGAAAGCATAATCAATTGCATGTTTAGCTGCAATATGGCTCTTATCTGCTACTACTGCAATCAATCATGCATTTCACTGCTAAACGTGCAATTTATGAGGCTTTCAAGATTTTAATGAATTGAAGAATAAAGCTTTGGGATCTTTTAACATCATGATGGATGATTTTTCTCTTCAAACAACCTTATGGATCCTCTGGAGTCCAGCCAGTGACCATCCGGGCATAGTGGTGGTATTATCTCAGGTGGTGGTACAGTTATAACACTTTGAGTACTGTGGCCAAAATGAGGATAGCGGGTAGAGTACAGAATCGGAGTCGAAAAGGGAAAGTCAAAATTCTAAAGCCAAGATCGGAGAACCAGAGATATCAGAAGTAAATAGCAAGTACAAAAAATAGTAGCTACTTTAGAGTATAACCAGTGTTGGATTAGCTGTGAATTAAAACTAAAATAGGTTGTGAGAGAGCCTCCACCCCAGTTGACTGGAGCAGAGGTCTGTCCATCACAGCCAGTTTACCATTGCTGGACAGAGCTGAGTTGCTGAGCTGAGGAAGCAGGTATGGTGCAATCAGTCTAACTACAGTAGCAACCTAACCCTGCACATTCTACTGACAGAAGATGCTATTATCATGGATAAAATTTGCGCAAGTAGGACTGATTCACACTAGTAGCACATCTTCATGGTTCTCAAGTTTTTATTCAGGATATTAATGATACAGGCAGTCCCCGGGTTACATACAAGATAGGTTCTGTATGTTTGTTCTTAAGTTGAGTTTGTATGTAAGTCGGAACCGTATACTTTATTGTTGTAACCCCAGTCAAAAATTTTTTGGTCTCTGTGACAATTTGATTTTAAAAATGTTGGATTGTCATAAGAACTAGATTAAACAATAAATCTTAATTACAGGCGCCATTGATAACTGTTACAGCTGTTTATTGTAGTCTAGGACTAAAGTACAGTAAATTAACAAAATCCAGAAGTCCGTTTGTAACTAGGGGTCGTATGTAAGTCAGGTGTTCTTAAGTAGGGGACCGCCTGTATACTGTTTTTATCATTTCTCAACCTGACGAAGGCACTTGTTCAGTGCCGGAACGCATTGTTGTTTTATATCATATGAGAACCATGAAGATGTGCTACTAGAGTGGATCACTCCTACTTGCACAAATTTTATTCTTTTCAACAACGGGGCAAACATTTGGACGTTTCTCTCTGTGGTTTTCCTCCACCGCATGCTGCTCTTCATTGAAATAGACAATACTATATGCCAACAAACCAAGACACCGAAAAGGTGAGCATTTTACTTTATGATCATCCCATTGGCATCTATATGAGCCAAACAATTGCTTACTAGATACAAATGGAGCAAATAATACCGAGGTAGTCAAATATATCTGAAGTATGGTACATCTATGTTTTTTCTTGTTTTGATTCAGCAACCGCTCCATCCCATGATATTACGGATAGTAGTAGTATACTATTGTATTATATAGTATAGTATGGAAATTACAGTAAATGACAGTTCACCCACCCCCCAAAACAACAACCATGATCTGTCTTTGCCACCCTTCCCGCACCCTCCATGTGGCAATAGAGTTTATTTCCACAGTGAGGGAAAATGTGTACAATAGTGCAAAGAGAAGGATGTGATGAGGGGCACTACACAGTAATATTCACGTGGATCCATAAATCAAAGTTCTGACAAGAGAAAAACAATGCTATCTTGTAATGCTAGCCAGCCAATAGTGTGAGTACATGTGGTGCTCAAGCAGTAAGTCCAAGGAGATGCAAAAAAATAGAAAGAAAAAATAGAGCTGGCACTCACCGATTAAAATACAATTCTTTATTCCGGCACTTTAAAAGACATCGTTGCGGGAGGGAGCAAGACTGCGGGGAACTGACCACGGGCCCTCGGTGAGTGCCAGCTCTATTTTTTCTTTCTATTTTTTTGGAAAATGTGTACAGTTAGCAAGAGCTATGTATGATATATTAATATGTTCAAAAATGTTTTGTGGTTTCTTAGAAACACTAATTCCATCCTAGTAAAAGCAAATGGAGAACCTGAAGTTACACATTGAAGGCATTATCCTGAGGCATCTTACTATAACATATAAGAAGAATGCGCATTACTGCTCTAAACAACTCGCGCTTTAACCACACACAGATGCTTTTTATTGAAAATCCAAATTTATGTCCTTTTAGCTCTAACTTCAAATAGGAAAAGCTTTAAAATGGGTGTTTTAATCAAGGGACTGTTTTTATTGATATTGTGGGGCTGGGTTTACACATTGTGGTTTTCTGCTATTTTTCTGTACATTGTGGTTTTTCAGCACATTGGGCAAATGTGTATGAAAGAGAATTTCCTTATAGCATTAGTAAGGGTTTGACAAATGACACTGGGAAACTTTTAGCAGAAATTGACCTGATAAACCAATCAGTTTGTTGTAAAGCATTTTAACAGCTTTCAGATCATGGAAACTGACAGCCGGTGTCAAAGGATATCACTAAAGTGCTCTCCTTAATGCTGCTGTGTGATGTCAATCACAGAGAAGCATTTAAACTTTATGTGATTCACCTAGTTAAAGGGGTATTCCAGGAATCAGCATAATTCATATACAAGTGGGCACTCAAAATATAAGCTAATGTGTAATTAGTTGTTATATAAAATTTTGCTTCCCTTAGCAGAAAATGCTGGTGACATAGACTGTAATGAAGAATTAAAATGCTACTGGCCCTTTAATCAGTCCGTTAATTTCCTCTGCGCGGTCCGTTGCAGGACAGAAGATGGCTGCTGGTCACATGTCCACATCACATGTCCTGCACCTGCCTGGGCAGGTCATGTGATCACCACTACGTTTGGCTGTAGTCAGTTGGTTGCAGTGCATCCTGTATGGCCAGTGTTGTGGTGATGGCAGTTACACATCATTACTATGGTAACAGAGCAAGAAAACCTGTTACATCATCGCTGGGAGCAGAGCATAAGAGGAAGGAGGAGTTACTGAGAACTAAAGGATCATGGAACTTGTAGTTTCCAGTGGCGGCCATCTTAGTGATAACTCCACCTACTTTAGAGAGGCCATAAATTTTATAAATCATAAAATCAAATTATTGAGTATTGTTGTATTCATTTATTTATATCATCATGGGTTTTTGTGTCAGACGTTCATATTCCCGGAATACCCCTTTAAGTATTACACTGTTATAATACAATATCAAAGTGGACAGTGCCCATATGGACCTCTTTGTATGTTTAATTTCTGTTATCCCTGGGTACAGAATAATGCCAAATGCTTTGATTTAGTTTTAGTTTGCATTGTATGGCCAATTAGGTGTATTTTAAGAGCATATTGTCTACCAGGAACCAACCCTGAACATCATGATCACTCAACCTAATATCTGTATGCATATATTAGCTGCAAAGTTAAGCAATGATGTAAGATGACAGAATATAATGAATGCATAGTTTTAAATGGGGTTTCAGTACTATAATATTGCTGACTTATTCTAAATGTAGGCCTTAAATGTCAGTAGGAGTCTAACAACAGTCTAAAATATGATGATCACTCATCCTAATATTAGTGTGCATATTTCTGCTATCAAGTTAAAGGGAACCTGTCATCAGCAATTGATATAATAAACTAGTATATTGTCAAGCAGTGGAACACCTTACATTTTTTTTTCTTTCATAGTCCAGTGTGGTGTATAAAGTTCAGGTTGTAAAAAATCAGGGAGGCGGAGAGTTTAACACTGAAATCATGGGCGGGAACTCTTAATGCTTCCTTCTCTGTGATTGACATTGTGCATTGGACTTCAGGAGATTTGGTTAGTGATGTCACTGGATGTAGTGAAGGGGGCTTTCTGAGAAAGAGAGAGCTTGACTTCAGTGTTAAAACTCCACCTCCTTGACTTTATACAACTAATTTACATCTCATTTCACAGTTGATTTTCTGGATGATGCCGGATGAAAGAAACATGATCTGGAATGTGCTTGGCAACATACTGGAGGTGGTTTATTAAAAAATTTCTGATGACAGGTTCCCTTTAAGTAATTACATAAGAAAGCAAACAATATACTGAATAGCTATTCTTAAGATGGGTCATAATCTCCATGATCAACTAACTAAAGGTTCCTTAACACCCCTATGAGTTTCATGTCTCTTTCACTGCACTACACATCACACTGCATATATTGTGGCTCTGCCTTTTACCACTGCTGTAGTTATTGCTACTCACATCTATGGCAGAAGCGCTGCAAACAACAATTCACTATTTTTTGCTGCCTGGGAACTGCACATGTCGCTGCCGGAAGTCTAAAAGAGATAAAATATCAAGTTGCTGTCGTATATAACAATAACATTTTATGGCTTTAAGTCAAATGTTCTGCCTTCTATTTTACATGAGACTTAACATGGAAAACTCCTTGTAAACTTTTCATACTTTATTTACTTGTGTTTTAAAATAGTCATGCCCTGAAGGATTTTCTCAAAAAGTTAAACACCTTCTATTGAATCTATTCTTTCATATTTTCTCACAATGGCAACAGATAGCTTCACATTTAATGATTAACAATGTAGCTGTCAATTTATTACAAATGTTTATTACAAAAGTTTTGACTTCTTCTTCATGTAATATAAGAGTGATTCTGAGATCTGATTGAGGGTCGGGCATTATTGGTTTGATAAAATAACATCATTTTAACTTTGGAGTAATCCTGAGATACCACCTTGCATGCTCTGCCCCCATGCCTAAACTTTGCTGATTACATTTCATCAGAAAAGTTTATTGGCTATGTTTCATAGTTTAACCTATTTTGGCCAAAGCCCATTCCTATTTTTCTTTACCTTTCATCCACCTGCAATATAATTTCAATATTACAAAGATTTATATTGAAATACTTACTATTTTTATGATAAATTATTTTGTTCCTTTACTCTGTTCCAGTGTGGTGTGAGCTCCTTTGTCACCCTGACTATGTATTCACACACTTCTTCACATTTAGAGATGCTACTTCTTAATTGGTAGATCTGTAGCAGGAGACGTGGAAGTTACTTAGTGATTTGCTTAAAATGGAGATGCTTTCTATCTTTTGGTACAATACATGATGTGACTTCTTACATGATACTTCTTACAGATGAATGCCAGTACTGCTGTTAAATCAGGAATGGTATCAAATTATTTTCTCAGCATTGCTTATGACATGTTACAGGTGCATGCATTTATGTTTGTAAATATAGATAAAATGTATGTGTTTTTATGGTGACTTTGCTGGTTTAAGGTCTGTGTTGGAAAAAGGCCTTTGCCTGAAATATGTTATACTACCAGACAATGCCGTTAACCTCTTTTGATCCAAATGTGGACATTTTATTATGAAATAAATTGGAAGCCACTTCTGCAGCTTTGCTTTGGAAGGCTTTATGGGCATAAACCATGTACCCAGGTGTTTCCCTTCAGATCCCTGCTGCCTTCACAAGCACTTTTTGCCTTTATAATTTCATCCAGGGCACCGACTCCTCTTCTTCCTCTTTTTTTTTCTTGTACATATATTTTAAATGGGGGACCATGTAAAATAAAATGTAACTTTTACTCAAATGTATAATAAAAATTGTAGCAATAAATATGTGTTTGTAATGATATTTACAGCTCCTGGACTGTTAAGAGAAACAATACTGTAGGCTCAACCACTCACATAGCATCAGAAAGTACCCAACAATACCATAATTATTAAAACGGTACTCAAATAATGGAATGTACTTACCTTCCACTGATACTTTTTGAGCCAAAACTAGTTTCCACGAAAGATTTCCTTGTGTGAAATTAGCAGTCCTTCATAGGTATATGTTTATCATTGAAATGGAGTTGTGTAAGAAGGAAGAAATTAGTGTGACGTGAGGGTATTAAGTTGCTGCAGAAAATGGGTGTAGCAACATCAGTCCCTAATGTAGCCCTATCCAAAAGCAGCCTTGAAAACCCTGTTAGCCTCAACTCTGGGGTAAGTCCTAATCAACTACCATTCCAACAGGAACCTATCCCAAGTAATACAAAAAACCCTAATAAAACCTACTGGTGATGAGTAGTTCCAGTCTAGTTATATAGGGTATGTTTCTTTGATGACTGTTATAATGAGCATTCCCGACATGGCACCACACTGATGTTTTTATTTTGGTTACATGCTGCCCATACCGTTTCGGCCACATGCATTTCAGTGGGCAATACGTCCATCCATTTTAATGGACATATTGCCCACCTTGCCATAACAGGGAATAAGATAGAGCTTGCTCTATTTTTCCCCCTATTAACAGCCATGCCGCACTCCTCCCTATAGAGAAGGGAGGGGTGAGCAGCGCTCTCCAGTGCGCAGCTGTATGCTTGCCCGGACTATGGCAAAAAGAGGTCTAACATTGTAGTTTTGGTTTCATTTTATATGTATGCAGCCTGGGCTAAGTAGAAGAATTGTTTACCTCATATTTTGCAAATTAGTGGTGTCATGTTTAATTTAAATGGCTAGAACATTCATAGCGCAACATCAGCTGGATGATAGGGGCCCTATCAAAATGGAGTATGTGGTGAAATTAAATTGGTTAGTGAACATGGAGAGGCATGCATTCCATATAAGAGGGGTTTTATCCAGGTTTGAGAAATTCTGTAAATTACGGCCTCCAGGGAATTTTCGCGCTATAGAATGGGTATGGTCTTACAGTCTGCTGAGGTGAAAAGTGGAATTCCTTGGGAATTATACACTTAATGTTGCTAAGCTATTTTGGCAGACTGTGGAGGGGGAAGAAGGGAATCACAGTGAGAGCAGGGGGATGAGTTACAAGTGCTTCAGGGGGAGGGGTGTGTAAGAGCCAGCATCACAGAGACTCGAGGCGCTCTGGTGACGCCCCCAAAGCACTTGTGCTTCATTTAAATAAAGTTAAAATTTAATTTTAGAAGCTAACCATCTTATTAAAACTTCTATTAAATATATCCCCAGATTCATGCTGTTGGGAGATACCCAGCAGTGTGAATGGTCAATAAAGTTAAAACATGCCGTAAATACAATGGAAAACCCCTATGGGGCTGGGGTGGAAAAAAAACCCCACATACATACCCTGCGTCACTATGATACCCTACGTCACTACGGTTTTCAAGCTGGTGCCCGGCTTGCAGTTTCAGGGAGGCATGGCCCCAGTTCATCCAATGAGTGGCCTTCTCGGACTAGGAGGCATCCTAGGAAGTAAATTCTCTATGGTAACGAAAGTAATGCCTTCCGTGACACCGTGACATTTAAAACCCTATTCATTTTTAAATCTAGAGGTTGTCAATTGAAGTTTTACTATTTAACATTGCTTATTTATTATTAGCTGAGAAATCCCACATACATCAACATGGGAAATAAAAAAGCATACATAAGATTTTGTAGGATAATAATAAAAAATTTTTTCTTTTTTTAACTTTTTTTTTTCTTTTTTTTTCCCACTATTTCTTAGACCATCTAGGGTACATTAACCCTAGATGGTCAGATCACTCCTACCGTATACTGCAATACAGAAGTATTGCAATATATGGCATTTTTGCAGGTCATTCATTACAATGAGCCAGTGGCTCATTGTAACGAATTTCCAGAAGTCATGTAGCCTCGTGTCAAAAGAAGACCCGAGGCTACCATGGCAACCGATCGCCGGTTTTTAAACACCGCCGGCGACTTTGCAGGCGGCAATCACATGGTTAATAGCCGCGATCGGTGCAAGCACCGACCGCGGTTATTAGCGGTGGGGGTTCTCTGCAAAATGCAAAAACCCCCACCTTTGTATGAAGAGGACTCAGCCCGTGAGCCCTCTTCATACACTCCTTATACCTCTGCGTTAAGGGGTTAAACAGCAGAACGGTATAATTTATTTCATTGCTTTGGTTGCTATGAATATTATGTTCTATAATAAATACATTAAAAATAACAGATGTATTTTGTCTGAAGCCTAATGTTTTCTTTAAATATAGTCTTCAACCTACAGATTCTGTCTAGAAAATACACCTGTTCAAGATTACAACATCTTACCGGGTTAAAGTAAAATGAGAAGCGTTGTGTTAGCTAGCAGAGTTCACGAGCCCTCCCTAAAGTACCTTACTTGCACCTCAAAAGACAAAACTTTTATAATTTTTGCAGCTAACAGAGCTGTATAAAGGTTTTTAAAATGTAGGACAAATTGTGCTTCCTAGTGTAAGTAATATTAAATGCTATAAACTGGAAAGTTGGAAAAAGTGTGACAAAATAACATTACCATTTTTTCTTTGGCATAAAGCGACAATTTTTACATGTTACGCCTTCATTGGAGGGTCTAATTGTATTTATGTTTGGAAAGATATGGCATTTCACTGAGTCTCTCCTTTCATTCTAAACACACGGGGGTGATGAACTGATGTGTCATTAGACCTCTACAGAGTAGAATTAGACTGATTAATCATTGGGGCACATTTACTTACCCGGTCCCTGCGCGATCCCCGAGGTGCGTTGTCCGACGAGGATGAAGTCTGCCGTGATTCAACAAGATCGAAAGGAAAAGACTACATACTGCACATACTATATACCCATTACCTATACAAATAACAAAATAAGATTGTTTATGAATTATTATTAAAATACATGCTGAACAAACCATTATTAAAGGCAATTAAAAACATGGTGTTAGGAAAGAGGGAGAAGAATGAATCAGAATCTCGCCCTTAGCCTCATACCCTGGCTAACTTGCCAGTCTTGTCCTAACTGCAAGTGACATCTGGTCAACAATCCTTACCCTGAAAAAGCACAAAGAAAGAGTATGGAAACAGACAAAACACAGAAGACAGACAAACACTAAAAAGAGAACTCAACTGAAAAATTGCAAAAATGTCAGTTCAAGGAGAAACTGTAATTCACGCTAAATGTGAAGGAAAGGACAGGAAGGAATAGGCGCAGGAAGATTAGGTGAAAAGCTGAGTACACAAGAGAAAATCTGGTGCATAATCAGCGTGTGCAGGGTGTGTCAGATTATTGAAGACCATGCACTGGTCTTTAATAAACTGCTGCATTCAGCACAATAGTGAGGCAAACTGCACATACTGGGGCACATTTACTTACCCGGTCCAGTCGCGATCCTGTGGAGCATTGTCTGACGAGGATTCGTGTCTGCCGGCATTCACTAAGGTTGTGCGCCCGATATCCGCCAGGTGTTTGGCCGCTGCGCCGAGGTCCGCTGGAGTTCACCTTCTTCTTCCGGGTCCATGTAAGTGCTGATCTTGCAAAACAATTCTTTTTTCAAGTTACACGGTTTGTCCGAATCCGTCAGGTTGACCGACGGCCAAGCCCCCGATTTCTGTCCGATCGCATGCGCCTGGGGCAATTCAGCGCAAAATGGCGCAAATCTGAAATTCAAATCTAAATTCATAATAAAACTGGCCACCACATCCATTATTTTTTAATAAAACTGTTGCCCATCCCACTTCTACACTGCTCCTGTGGCTGCCTGCCCTGCATAATGTACTCATGGCCACGCGGCCGGTAGCCTGGTCCTAAGGCCACGCGGCCGGCACACTGCTCCCGCAGTGTGCCACCCACCCTCCACACTGCTGCCCGGCCGGCACACTTCTCCTGCAGCCGTCCGGCCGGCACACTGGTCCGGGAGCTGTCCGCCGGCACTCAATGCTGTTCCCGCAGCTCACCGCCCTCAATGCTGCTCCCGCGGCCGCCCATCCTGGCACCCTGATCCCGCGGCCGCCCTTCCTCCACACTGCTTCCTTGGCCGCCATGTTGCTGCCGTGGCTGCCCGGCCGGCTCACTTCCTAGGCTGGCAGGATGCCTAACCGACCCACCCCACTACACATTTTGATCACTTTTTATAGAAATTTTTATATTTTTCAAAATGGCAAATAAGTGGCATTTTCGACTTTGGGCCAATTTCCATTACGGGGTTAAACGCTGGGAAAAATCACTAATATATTTTGATAGATCGGACATTTTGGGATGATACCTAATGTGTTTATGATTTTTATTGTTTATTTATATCAGTTCTAGGGAAAGGTGGGTGATTTAAACTTTTACTTTTTTTTTACTATTTTTTTAATTTTTTAAAATTTTCTATAGCGCCCCCTGTAGAATGGGATCTCTTGAAGTATAGTGAGACTCCTTATGCAGTGTATTTCTGTTGAATTAGCCCCCAGATGTCTTCACACTGTGCCACCTGGATACATATACATACAGCTAGGGCTGTGGAGTCAGAAAGCCAAACTTATGCACATGGAGTAGAGAATAAGGTGTAGGGAGGAGAAGGAAAGGAGGGGATTCATTTTTTTATGTGCTCTGGGGTCTCCAGTATTATGGGTTTTATGCTCCAGGGCAGTGGCGTAACTACCGGCGTAGCAGCCGTAGCGTTTGCTACGGGGCCCGTGAGCTTCAGGGGCCCGGGCAGTGGCACAATCACAATGTCTCCAGACTGCGCTGCATTTCCATACCCGGTCTGAACGCCGCCCGGGCCCTGCTATACGGCGCATTAAGGTAAAGATCAATCCCATGGCCCGCCCCCTCTTTATCCCGCCCGCCCCAGAGTTTCTGACCCATCGGGCCCTGCCCCGCTGCTACTGCGGCCGCCCACTAAGCTGCTCCCACGGCTGCCAGGCCGGTACGGCCTGACCGTTCGCAACGCTGTTTCCGCGGGTGCCCGGTCCTCCACAATGCTCCCGCGGCTGCCCGGCCGGCATGATGCTCTCGCGGCTGCCCAGCCAGCACACTGGTCCGGGAGCTGCCCACCGGTCCTCCACACTGCTTCCGCGGCTGCCTGGCCACCACGATGGTACCCTTGTCCCGCGCCCTCCACACTGCTCCCGCAGCTGCCCATCCGGCCTCTACACTGCTCCTGTGGCTGCCTGCCCTGCATAATGTACTTATGGCCACGCGGCCGGTAGCCTGGTCCTAAGGCCACGCGGCCGGCACACGGCTCTCGCAGTGTGCCACCCACCCTCCACACTGCTGCCCGGCTGGCATGATACTCTCACGGCTGCCCGGCCGGCACACTTCTCCTGCAGCCGTCCGGCCGGCACACTGGTCCGGGAGCTGTCCGCCGGCACTCACTGCTGTTCCCGCGGCTCACCGCCCTCAATGCTGCTCCCGCGGCCGCCCATCCTAGCACCCTGATCCCGCGGCCGCCCTTCCTCCACACTGCTTCCTCGGCCGCCATGTTGCTGCCGTGGCTGCCCGGCCGGCTCACTTCCTAGGCTGGCAGGATGCCTAACCGACCCACCCCACTACACATCAGCCGGTCTGCAAGAAATGTAAGTCCCTAAATATGTGTGTATAGTTAATGATTGTATGCTATATATGTGTATGTGTGTGTATATGCTGTGTGTGTGTATGGTGTGTGTGTATGCTGTGTGTGTGTATATGCTGTGTGTGTGTATATGCTGGGTGTGTGTGTATATGGTGAGTGTATGCTGTGTGTGTATGCTGTGTGTGTATGCTGTGTGTGTGAGGTACTGAATCCCACTGAGTCTGGTAACTGTAATTGCTAACTATCTAGACTATTTCTATAATGTCAGTACCTAGTTCTTATGTGGTGCAGAAAACATACGGAGGAGGTGAAGGGTTATAGTTCGTTATTCTTATTGGTAAGGTAGTGCTAAGTACAATGCAGCGGTAGCGGTGTGGTGGGCCCCTAGAATCAATTTCTCTGGTGGGCCCCAGGCACCCCAGTCCGACCCTGCATGTGGCCCAAGTAATAACAATAATATGTCAATGTTCCTGTTATAGATTGTGCATTGTATCCTGAAGATCCAGGTTGCCCCTAAACCTCAAGTAAGCTTTGACAATACCTAGCCACAGATTGATTGTTAGCAGTTCTGGAGATCTATATAGCTATACCTTTGTGTGTGTAGTAAAAAGCAGCAGGACTGTGAAAATTGATTTATATCCTAAGATTTTAGAATATGGTGTATTATTACCGAACACAACACACTGCCTTCCCCTGCTATGAGTCACTGCTGTTGCATGCTTCTTTTCATTTCACAATACGTTAATTAAGTTTTCAAGAAGAATGCGTGACATGTCCCGTGGCATTGTCTTACACACCAGTATACCACCAAGCCCCTCTACAATCCTGGATTATAAATAATTTTTTGGTTACACAGCTCCCTACCTGCTACCTAAGACTTTCTTACACCTCCCCTTTAGATTTTATGGTAATGTTTTTCATTTATAAATATATATACGTCTATCTATTTGTATGTTTATGTTTGTTGTGATGACTTTTGATGGCAAAATAGTTTAAACAATATTATTCATATAGCAGAACAATGTACACTGACCCACTTTTATCAAAACTGGCGGACGGATTTTATTAATCTGGCGCCCCCGAAACTGGAAGTGAGCACCATGTTTTTTGGTGCACTTTGTTCATGCTGCAGAATTCTGGTGCAGACAGAAACATCAGTAATAAATGTGGCACAAACTCTGACTAAGCACTAACATGCCCCTTTAGTTGCACATTTTTTCTGTCTTGTCGGACACAGTGCAGCCGCGACACAAAACTAGCGCAGGCACTTTATAAATACATTTGTAAGCAGTTTACACATTATTTTCAGTGCAAACTCACACAGAAAACTGGTGCAAACACTTTAATAAATGTGTTCCAATATCTCAATAAATGTGAATAAAACAAAGACAAGAAATATCTTCAGGAAGGAATCGTGGGTTGTGCAATAGATTTAATAAATGAGAGTGAGTAAGTTAGTCTTCTAGAAAATTTTATAGAGTCCTTAATTTGGAAGATATTTAATTAAAGATAAAGACCCACAATTATCAAACTGGCTGCTCCAGTTTTCTGTTGCGCAGACTGCTTGCACATGTATTTATGAAGCTTTTGTGTCAGCTTTGTGTCACAGCTGCACTGTCTCCGCTGCGACACAAAACTGTCACCATTAGGGACCTTCTGGTATGGATTTGCAATGGTCAGCCACATTTATTTTGGAAGTTCCGACATGATTGTGGCTCACGCCCATTAAACTGAGTACACAAGAGAAAATCTGGTGCATAATCAGCGTGTGCAGGGTATGTCAGATTATTGAAGACCATGCACCGGTCTTTAATAAACTGCTGCATTCAGCACAATAGTAAGGCATATTTACTTACCCGGTCCAGTCGCGATCCTGTGGTGCGTTGTCTGACGAGGATTCGTGTCTGCCAGCATTCACTAAGATCGTGCGCCCGATATCCACCAGGTGTTTGGCTGCTGCACCGAGGTCCGCTGGAGTTCACCTTCTTCTTCTGGGTCCATGTAAGTGCTGATCTTGCAACAAAATTCTTTTTTTAAGTTACACGGTTTGTCCGAATCTGTCAGGTTGACTGACGGCCAAGCCCCTGTTTCTGTCGTGGCGCAGATGTGCCACAATCCGATCTAAGCATGCACCTGGGGCAATTCAGCGCAAAATGGCGCAAATCGGAAATATTCGGGAAAACCTGACAGCATTGCGACCGCAGGACCCTTAGTAAATGTCAATGTTTTATTAATGGACTGATAGATTAGGTTATAAACCAGTGGTGGCGAACCTATGGCACGGGTGCCAGAGGTAGCACTCAGAGCCCTTTCTGTGGGCACTCAGGCCATTGTCCCAATTTAACCATACAGGACCAAATCCCCCAAATCTTCCTGCAGTCCCAAGCAACTTAAAAGAAACTACTCTCAGAGCTATTTTAAAGCAACATTTCATTAGCTGTTTGAACTGCGGGAAAAGTGAGAAGATCAGTGGACAGAACTGCATTGTCTTTGGAGGTCCTCCTGCTAGACCCACCATTCTTCCTGGAGAGAAGCTACAGCGATGGTCTGAATTTGCCCACCTTCTTTCAACTCTATTGGTGGCCTCAGGAGAGCCAATACCATTGAATGTTGTTGAAGAACAGGTAGCAATAAGTTACTGCTTGAAATGCCATGTTGGCACTTCATGGTAAATAAGTGGATTTTGGTTGTGGTTTGGGCACTCAGTCTCTAAAAGATTCGCCATCAATGGTATAAACAGTAAGAATGAACAATAAGGTGGGACATCTCTTGAAAGATTCACATCAGTTATAATCTGTACTATTAGAATAAATCTAAACATTTCATATCTCCTATCAAATCTGATAAGAGGCAATTTTTACATCCAAAATTATTTAAGAATTATAACACAATTGATTCTGAAAATAAACTATAATTTGCCCATAAACTATGCATAGTTTCCCCAGGATCTTAAGGGATCTGTTGAATGAAATAAATGATAAAGGTTTATGATTTTTTTCTGCCTGACAAGATTGCCTGAAATCAGTCTGCATTTCCATTTGTGCCAAAGGCTCTATCATATATAGAAAACACTTCTCTCTACTTTTCTAGTCCTAAAGCACTTTTACATGCTCTATTCTGATCAGTACCTAAAGATGTCTTCCTCTAGAATCATCAATGTTGTTATTATTACAATAAAGACTAAATACGTTTTTTAAGGCAGGTTATAACTAAATTCATAATAAAACTGGCCACCACATACATTATTTTTTAATAAAACTGTTGGTGAGTATTTTGTTTTCTTACAGTGTTACATGTTGCTGGCTATCATAATATATACAATTATTAGATTAGATGCAAGACAAGTGCTCACTGATTCCGGTAGCTCCTGATCTGCCCTGGCTTCTGATGCTGGCTGTATGTGCTGGCATCAGGACCTAGGGTAGTGCAATGAGTGAGAAGGGACCTGTGCACTGAGAACATTTCAGCTGTTCTGCACTCACCACTCAGCTCCTCTCCTGCTCCAGGCGCTACACTTTCCTGGGTTCAAAGGCTGACACATACAGCCAGAGGTCTTCAGTATTATTGCCTGCTGCAGGGGCTCTAGAGTATTAGTTCCTGCTCTGAGGGTTTCTAGTATTTATGCCTGCTCTGAGGGGTCTCAAGTATTAGTGCCTGCTCTGGGAGCAGGAGAAGAGCCGAGTGGTGAGCGCAGAACAACTGAAATGTTCTCACTGCTCATTTCCCTTCTCACTCTGGGGACTCTCCAGCATTATGTGCCTTCTCTGGGGTTCTCCAGTATTAGAGCCTGCTCTGGAGGGTCTCCTGTATTAGTGCATGCTCTGAGGATCTCCTGTATCAGTGTCTTCTCTGGGGGTCTAAAGTATGAATGCCTGGTCTGGGGGCGTTAAGGCACTTTTCCTAGTTAATCAGGGGAAAATATAATTATGCTAATGAGGCTCCAGCACTCCTGTGACCATCACATATGGTGCTCAGTGCTCAACCTTTAGCTTAATTATGTACGCCTCCAGCCTGAATTAGATAGAACTGCCTGCTCTTCCATTCCCCTTCCCAAGAGCTGGTGACATCACCAAGATTTCAGAAACTGTAGCACATGTGCACTAGTCAATGCTGACACTTCACAACACACTACCCATGACTTATGCACAAGCACTAGAGTTCCTGAGAGCTCAGGGATGTCACCAGCTCTCAGGATGGGGAATAGAAGGGTGGGCAGTGCTGTCTCATTCACACTGGAGACGTGAATAATTAGGCTAATGGTAGAACGCCGGACGCTCTGCATGATGGTCACAGGAGTGCCAAAACCCCATTAGCATAATTTTAATTTTTTTTCAAAATAATATTTTCCCGGACTAACCAAAATATGTACCTGAATCCATTTAACTACCGGAATCTAACATTATGTTTAAAATCTAACCGAATAGTGGATTTCCTCTAAAGTATTATATTATTCATTCATTTCATTTAGTGGTATTCCCAGCTTGGGCATTTATGATATGCCACTGAAATGCATGGGGCAAACTCTCCATTTGGCTGGGCTGTGGAAAATTATAGTTTGTTTATTACTGTAGGTTAAAGGGCACAGATAATTAAAGAGCTAAAAGAGATTTTTTTTAACCCTCCCTGATGTCAGTGTTTGGTTTTACTCCTTTTTGGCTTGGTCCAGTGCGATCACCTGATGCTGAAAGTCAGTCTCATAGGAATGAATGGAAACTGTGGCTTCCGGTCCACCCCTAACATGTGACATCATACACATTTCTTCTAGTTATGAATTGGGAGCTTCAATTGGTGCTAAACTTAATTTAAAGGACAACTGAATCCCCCAGCCTCAGGGGAATCGGTCAGTGATTCGTAATGTTTTTAGGGTTCCAACTGTCTTAACAATACTTACAATAATTATTTTTTGTTAAAGAAGTTTTGAGCATGATGAATATTAATCGGAGTTAAAGTTTCTGTAGGAGTTAAGCAGATACCAGCGGCGGTGAAATATTTTTGCCTCTTGTTTGTGGGTTAAGACAGCTATCCACAGCAATCAACCATTATCATAGTGTATGCCTGGACTTCAGAAATTCTTCAGTCATTGGAGGAAATTTATCATATGCCGCGGCTTGTGAGATGGCGTATGATAAAGTCTCCATCTCACCGGTGCAGCTCTGACCCCCAGATATGTCCAACGGATGGCTCTGCCTGGCGTATAATAGTGCCACAGCCTGCAAACTTTCTCTCACAGTTTTCATGCTATAGCCAGTGCAGAGATGTGGGGTAAGGGCATGTCCCGACCTACTCCACCAGTGCCACCGCCCCTTCATGCCAACTTGAAGCCATTGAGCCCCAGTGCAAAATGTGTGCCCCCTGTTAAAGGGGGAAATGATCGCATTTACTGGAGGTTGACTAGTAATTGCAATTATTTCAGGCCTGAAACCTGCCATACAATGCCAGATAAATCTCCCCCATTGACTTTGTAGAATCTAAAAATTCTCATCTTCTCTTATTAGCATACCATGTCTAATGTATACTTAAATCTAACTTACTGTTAGCAGAAAGCAATACACAATTTTTGTTTATAACTATATGTATTATTCTTTTACAGCTATAAATCTGCAGGTCTGTATTAAGTTCTAATTAGCTGCAGGTGATAGCACTGTTTATATATTTCTTTCACACATTATTTGAAATTGAACATATGCTATTATTATGAGGAAATAATTCACACCACAAAAGAGTTATTCAAGTAAATATCTTCATTAAAAAGGCAACACAAAAGAAGCGTGGAAGATATTATTTAGAAGTAGTGCAAAGGTAAATCAAACTGTTTTAAAAGGGACCACAATATGAAATAGATTCATGCAGGGACCACACAAAACTCCGCACAACTTGGTGAAGGATTTCTGTGTGGAATTATTTTGGACATTGATTTATCAGAAGTGTTTGAGGACAAACCTGTTCTAGTTGCTCATGGCAACAAATCAGAGCTCAATTTTCATTTTCCCACAGAAGCTTAAAAATTGAAAACAGCTCTAATTGGTTACACTTTTGCTGCACCGCACCGCTCCCGTGGGGCGCTGTGCGCCCATTGCCGTCTATGGGGGATGTATATAGGCCGTATATACGTTGGCCGTATATATACGTCCCCCATACGGCAGTGTGAATGCAGCCTTCTACAGCAGATTTAGTGGTAAATTAATGATGAAGCTCCAAACCTAATACAAACCTCAATGTTGACACCTGCCATAGGCGGTCAAGGTTGGTATTCACTGTATACTGAGCTATGGATATATAATTTGCATAGCAAAAACAACCAGAAGTTAATTGGTTAGGTGCTGCTTCGGCAGGTAAATTAACATAAAAGCAGGCTCAGATGGCTAATACAATATATGAAAAAGCGTCATGCAATTCAGTTGTTAGGCTTGCAGGTGTGGATCCTCTGGACCACTGCAGACAATGACACAAGCCACTACCTGCGACCGGAGTCTAAGTGGTACCCGGTCTTCACCAGAGCCCGCCGCAAGGCGGGTTAGACAAGCTGCGGCGTGGTACCACCAGGTCGTTCCTCAGGCGTGACTTGTCTGAAGTGGCGGCCAAGGTAGAAGTACAGAGACGGCTGACAATCTCGTGGTAGAAGTCCAGGCACAAGGTCAGGGCAGGCGGCAGAGGTGCAACGTCAGAATCCGGTCCAGAGTCAGCAACAGGAGATCCAAGAAGAAGGGTACAGGAACACAGCACACACAACAGCAGCACGGAGGAACACTGGTACACGGGAACACGGAGGAGGTCAGGTAACACTGGAACACGGAGAAAGTCAGGTAACACTGGAACACGGAGGAAGTCAGGTACACAGGAGACACAGGAACGCAGAAGACACAGGAAAGCCGCAGAATCAGTTTCACTCAGGCTGTGAGGCACAAAGATCCGGCAAGAGTGTGGGTTTTTAAAGGGGAAGTGATCAGCCAGTGCACCAATTAGGGGTGCACTGGCCCTTTAAATTTCCTGAAGATGCCGCGCGCGCGGCAGGCGGGGACGCTCGCGGCCGGAACCTGGCAGTGATTCCGGAGCGGGGAGAGGTGAGTCACGCCGGCACCACGCCTGCGAGCCTCGGGGAGCACGGTTGAGCCCGCGACCCGCGATATGGGTCGTGGGACCACCCGTGACAGTACCCCCCCCTTCGGCCTCCCCCTCTTCTTGGGTTGTAAAAATCTCTGTAGTAGATCATGGTCCAGGATGTTGTCTTCAGGCTCCCAAGATCTCTCCTCAGGCCCGAACCCCTTCCAGTCAACCAAGAAGAACCGCTTACCCTTTACGGTCTTCATGTCGAGGATCTCCTTTACCTCATAAATATCTGAGGAGTCAGCCACCGGAGCAGGAGGAGGTACTTGCCGGGAGAAGCGGTACAGAATAACAGGCTTGAGTAGAGAGACATGGAAGGAGTTCGGGATGCGCATGGTGGAAGGAAGGCGCAGCTTGTAAGACACCGGATTTATGCGGGATATAACCTTGAAAGGACCTAAGAACCGTGGACCAAGCTTGTATCCAGGAATCTTTAACCGGATGTATCTAGCTGACAACCAGACCTTGTCCCCAGGAGAAAAAACAGGAGGTGGCCTGCGTTTCTTATCCGCTTGGAGCTTGGTACGGGCGGAAGCCTGCTTCAACGAAAGGCGAGTTTGTTCCCAAATGGTCTTGAGGTCTCGTACCAACTCGTCGACAGTAGGAACCTCCGTGGACACAGGCAAAGGGAGAGGAGGACGTGGATGTTGTCCATAAACAATGAAGAAGGGAGTAGAACCAGAAGCTTCAGAGTCCAGGGAGTTGTATGAGAACTCCGCCCACGGCAACAAGGGAGACCAGTCATCTTGGTGGGCCGAGACGAAATGCCAAAGGTAGTAGCCAAGGGTTTGATTGACTCTCTCTACCTGTCCATTCGACTGAGGATGATATGCTGACGAGAAGTCCAATTTCCCCTCGAGATGGTTACACAGGGATCGCCAGAAGCGAGAGACAAACTGGACCCCACGGTCCGAAACAATGTGCAATGGGAGTCCATGCAGCCGAAAGATGTGGGAGAAGAACAGGCTGGCAAGACGCGGGGCAGATGGCAAACCTGGCAAGGAGACAAAATGGGACATTTTCGAGAACCGGTCGGTTACCACCCAGATGACAGTATTCTCCAAGGATGATGGCAGGCCAGTGACTAAGTCCATGGCCACATGAGTCCACGGGCGACTGGGTATCGGCAACGGCATCAGGAGACCGGCAGGTTTGAGGCGCACAACTTGGTGAAGGATTTCTGTGTGGAATTATTTTGGACATTGGAGTTGCATTTATGATGAAATCCTTAACGCTTATCATTTTACACATGGAAACAAAGGGTCAGATTTATCAGAAGTGTTTAAGGACAAACCTGTTCTAGTTGCTCATGGCAACAAATCAGAGCTCAATTGTAGGGGTGCACTGGCCCTTTAAATTTCCTGAAGATGCCGCGCGCGCGCCCTAGGAGGCGGGGACGCGTGTGGCTGGAACCTGGCAGCGATTCCGGAGCGGGGAGAGGTGAGTCGCGCTGGCACCGTGCCTGCGAGCCTTGGGAAGCACGGGTTAGCCCGCGACCCGAGATATGGGTCGCGGGACCACCCTTGACAGTACCCCCCCCCTTCGGCCTCCCCCTCTTCTTGGGTTGTAAAAATCTCTGTAGCAGATCATGGTCCAGGATGTTGTCTTCAGGCTCCCAAGATCTCTCCTCAGGCCAGAACCCCTTCTAGTCAACCAAGAAGAACCGCTTACCCTTTACGGTCTTCATGTCGAGGATCTCCTTTACCTCATAAATATCTGAGGAGTCCTGCTTCAACGAAAGGCGAGTTTGTTCCCAAATGGTCTTAAGGTCTCGTACCAACTCGGACACAGGCAGAGGGAGAGGAGGACGTGGATGTTGTCCATAAACAATGAAGAAGGGAGTAGAACCAGAAGCTTCAGAGTCCAGGGAGTTGTATGAGCAGCCAAGGGTTTGATTGACTCTCTCTACCTGTCCATTCGACTGAGGATGATGCTGACGAGAAGTCCAATTTCCCCTCGAGATGGTTACACAGGGATCGCCAGAAACGGGAGACAAACTGAACCCCACGGTCCGAAACAATGTGCAATGGGAGTCCATGCAGCCGAAAGATGTGTGAGAAGAACAGGCTGGCAAGGAGACAAAATGGGACATTTTCGAGAACCGGTCGGTTACCACCCAGATGACAGTATTCTCCGAGGATGATGGCAGGTCAGTGACGAAGTCCATGGCCACATAAGTCCACGGGCGGCTGGGTATCGGCAACGGCATCAGGAGAATGGCAGGTTTGAGGCGTGATGACTTGTTTCGGGCACAGGAGATGCAGGAACCCACAAAATCCCGCACATCTTTGGCCAGGTCTGGCCACCAATAATAATGGGAAATAAGGGCTATGGAACACTGCACTCCAGGGTGTCCAGCCACACGAGAGCAATGTCCCCACATCAGGATCCTCTTACGAAGGGCAGGTTTGACGTACGTCTTGCCTGGTGGAAGCTGCCTAAGGTCCATTGGAGCTGCAAGGACCAGACGTTCCGGAGGCACAATATGACTGGGAACAGGGTCTTCTCCAACCAAATCCGAAGCACGGGAGAGAGCATCAGCCTTAACGTTCTTCTCCGCAGGACGGAAATGGATTAAGAATTCAAATCGGGAGAAGAAAAGAGACCAACGGGCTTGACGAGGATTCAGTCGCTGAGCGGTCTGGAGGTACAGGAGGTTCTTGTGGTCAGTATAAATGTGAAAGACACAGGAACGCAGAAGACACAGGAACGCAGAAGACACAGGAACGCAGGAATCGCAGGCAAATCGCAGAATAGCTTTCTCTCAGGCTGTGAGGCACAAAGATCCGGCAAGAGTGTGAGGGAGGTGCAGGGTTTTTAAAGGGGAAGTGATCAGCCAGTGCACCAATTAGCGGTGCACTAGCCCTTTAAACTTCCTGAAGATGCCGCGCGCGCACCCTAGGAGGCGGGGCGACGCGCGCGGCCGGAACCTGGCAGCGATTCCGGAGCGGGGAGAGGTGAGTCGCGCCGGCACCGCGCCTGCAAGCCCCGGGGAGCACAGGTGAGCCCGTGACCCGCGATATGGGTTGCGGGACCCCCATGACAGTACCCCCCCTTCGGCCTCCCCCTCTTCTTGGGTTGTACAAATCTCTGTAGTAGATCATGGTCCAGGATGTTGTCTTCAGGCTCCCAAGATCTCTCCTCAGGCCCGAACCCCTTCCAGTCAACCAAGAAGAACCGCTTACCCTTTATGGTCTTCATGTCGAGGATCTCCTTTACCTCATAAATATCTGAGGAGTCAGCCACCGGAGCAGGAGGAGGTACTTGCCGGGAGAAGCGGTTCAGAATAACAGGCTTGAGTAGAGAGACATGGAAGGAGTTCGGGATGCGCATGGTGGAAGGAAGGCGCAGCTTGTAAGACACCGGATTTATGCGAGATATAACCTCGAAAGGACCTAAGAACCGTGGACCAAGCTTGTATCCAGGAATCTTTAATCGGATGTAGCGCATCACGCTACCAGAGACCGACATCTCTACTGATACAGACGCCTCTGACGTGGACTCCAATACAAATACTAGACCACAGAGGGGTAGGGGGAGAGGCAGGGGTAACAGAGGAAGGGGGAATCAGCGTAGACAGGATCAGGCAACATCCGCAGTACAACCATGCATGACCATCATCCCACCTTCCACCGCCGAATACACTGCAGCAGCATCCGCTCCATCCCTTTCCTCCTCTTCCTCCTCTTTTTTACCACAGGGTCCCCTATATCCCCTCAAAAACCGCAATCCACGGGGGAGAACGAAGAATCCTTAGTGATTAACCTTTCGACCAAACCACTTACCATACACGAAACATTGATTCTTAGAAATGGTTTATCCTTTTTCCCTGTGAATAAGTGTGACACATTTGGATGGTATAAAGACATCCACCTCTTTTTGCGGAAACTTCAATGGCGTAAATTCTTCACCACTAAAGACAGAAAGGAGTCCCGTGAACTCAATATCCCCATCGACATCCTATCTGATGTCAGACTTTTACACAATCTCTCAGCTGCGGACCCGAATCATGAAGGGCTCGGCCCTTTCACTAACTTACTCAACAAAAACACGAAAACCCCCCCAGTTGGTGACATCACCAGTATAGATGTATTTGCCAAATTGGTCCTAGAGGATCTTGAACACAGCAACGTGGGCACCATGCACTTCAACTGCACTCAGGAAGAATTGGAAGCTTTGTCCTCTTTGGAGAAAAACCCAAACATTATAATTAAGCCTTCGGACAAAGGCGGTAACATCGTAGTCTTGGAGACGACACAGTACCAAGCTATGTGCCAGACCCTACTAATGGATAAATCAAGCTATACTTTAATCCCTCTGGACCCTACCACATCCTTTCTTAGAGAACTCCGGGACATTCTCACACCAGCCTTGGAGGACAAACTCATATCTCAAGATGAATTCTTATTTCTTATGCCGAGACATCCGAAGACGGCCACCTTCTATGGACTACCCAAGATCCACAAAGGCACTACTCCTTTAAAAGGAAGACCTATCGTATCGGGACTACAGTCCTTGTGTAACAACCTGGTCATATACATCGATCAAATCTTAGCCCCCTTTGTTACTTCCCTCCCCTCATACACACAGGACACAACAGATCTACTCAGGAGACTAGACGGACTATACCTATCCCCACGAAGCTTACTTGCCAGCATCGATGTAGAGGCCCTGTACACCTCTATCCCCCATGATCTGGGATTGAAAGCAGTCAAGTTCTACCTCGACGGTAGGGGCCCACAGTATAGGGCTCATAATAACTTCGTTCTACAGATACTTGAATTTACCCTCACCCATAACTTCTTTACCTTTAAAGGTAAATTGTTCCACCAGCTCAGGGGCACGGCAATGGGGAGCACTTGCGCCCCCAGCTATGCCAATCTGTTCCTGGGCTGGTGGGAACATTGCTGTGTTTCCAATGAGGATTATGGCCCCAGTTGGATAGAACTGGCCTCTTTATGGGCCAGATATATAGATGACATCTTCATCGTATGGGAGGGCACGAATTAAGCTTTCATCCAACTAGTCCAGGACCTAAACACCAACACTTTGGGACTCAAGTTTACTTTTGAGACGCACCCCTGCTGTCTCCCCTTTCTCGATGTCATGATAACCAAATCCTCCACTGGAGAAGTACAGACCACCATTTACCGCAAACCGACTGCCACCAATTCCTTGTTACGATGGGAATCTCACCATCTACCAGCACTCAAGAGTGGGATCCCGCAGGAACTGTTCCACTCAGCATGAGTTCCAACATCAAGCCAAGATACTCAGAGATCGCTTTAGACAGTGTGGATATCCCGACTATATTTTACGGAAAGCATATCAAAGAGCGGCATCACTCGAACGCACCACTCTGCTTTCCCCTAGACCCACCCCTGCTAATGACTCTCTGATTCGCCTGATAGGCACGTACGATGGGGCATAAAAGACATCCTTACAAGACAATGGCATATCCTTAGAATGGACCCTGATCTAGCCCCACATCTTTCCATATCCCCTAGCATCACATACAGGCGTGGCCACAACATTAGGGATAGAATCGTACATAGCCATTACACCAGGCCCTCTACTCGCTCCATGTGGATTCACAGGGAGATTAAAGGCTGTTTTCGCTGAAGTGGCTGCATCGCCTGCAAAGTGATCACTAGCGCCTGGACTTTTACCAGTAATGTGACAGGTACCACGTATACCATACGGAGATTTATTAATTGCCTGTCCAAAGGAGTTATCTACAGAGCTTCATGCGCTTGTGGCAAGGAATACATAGGCAAATCCTTTAGGGAATTTTGCCAACGCATTGGCAAACACCTGGGTGACATTAGAAATAATCGCGATAAACCATTATCCCGTTATATCAATGAGATCCATGACGGTGACATAGGTGGCCTTAACTTTATAGGTATTGACTTGATTGACCCCCCCCAAGCGGGGTGGTGACTGGGACCGCATCCTTTTGCAGAAAGAAGCACAGTGGATGATATATCGTCTTAAGACTATTACCCCATCTGGACTGAACGGACAACTTAATTTCACCTGCTTCATGTGATCCCCGCGTCACCCATACCTATATCTCCAGCATTTACTTTCCTGATTTGACATCCACACCCCTTCTGTACCTACATACCTCTTTAACCTTCCTGGTACCATACCACATATGCATACTACTGGACTCTGCCTTCCATTGTCACTAATTTAGGCTTCACCCCAACCGGGTGTCCCCTCTCCTGTTTCCTCAGACCAGACAAAATCCTATTGTTGGCCCTCCCATAAACGTATATGAGTAGGGACCATCCCTTTCATCGCATGGTCTTTTTTGACCACAACCACTCTCACTACTCTTTCCCTCTACTACTTAGTTAGTGGTCCTTTTTCCCCCCTCTCCACCTTACCTTTGGTGTGCAGCACCTTGGAGGACTTGACCACTTGATCGCGCATGCGCCTCTTGGTAGGGGTACCCTCTGGGCGGGGAGAGTTTCCCGGCGGGCCTGTGGCGGATTGGCTCCATTGCTCCTGCCTCGCGTCCCCTCTAGGGTCGCCTGGCAACGCATGGAGCTTCCCCCGTCTCCGCCCCCTCTCCCTCTGCTCCGGCACCATCCCGACCTCCAGGCGCTCTGCGCATGCGCCCCATCGACGCCATTTTGGCGAAGCCTCTCCACTCGTCCATGGGCAGCCTCTAGGGTTTGACTGGACGTGCTTATAACGCGACGTCCCCGCCGACACTGCGTGAGTTTGTTCCACTGACTACTCAGCGCAGACGCCCATCAACTTTGCGCGTCTCCATAGCATCACTGTACCGGCTCGTTCACCATCCCTGGTATACGCCTCCCCTCTCTGGCTGGGCATTAGGAAGGTAAGACAATTTTCCTTCTTTAGTCTCCAGGGCCAGCGCTCATGAGAATTAACTATATATAGCCCTAACCAGGGTGTCCTTCCCCCAGCCACATCTACCCAGGCCCTACCATAGGTGCATCACTTCACCTGAAGATACCCCATTCAGCCCACCCAAGGTGCAGGAATATATTGGTAAGCACCTACTATTTTCAAATCCATGATCCCCATCCTGATCATCCGATCAATAATATTTATGATTCCTATGATATTTTCCCAACAGGTCTCATTTCCCCTGAAGAGCCTGTCGTATACAGGCGAAATATGGCATGTAGGGAATCCTGACCTACAGGGAATCCTGTCCTACAAGGGAATCCATACTCATACTCTTGTATTGGATGCCCTCCTTTGACCCCCCTTTGAAAATTATACTGCACTAGGGTATCTCCATGGGCAGCTACTAGTATGTTTTATGTCCATTCTTCTCCCCTGGGATTTTGACATATAAACTTGACACGCATACATATACTCCTGCTTTTTGACCTAATACACCACATTTGGACACTTATACGGTACTGTCATCTCTTTGACTCAGATCTTCTGTCAGCACCAACCCTTTGGCGCTGTTACATGATCCACGCTCCCAGGATTTGCCACAACACTAGGGCACTTAACTGTGACTTCCTTTGACCTAGTACCCCTGTCCACATCCCTATACCTTCCCCTTCTCGCCCCCCTCACCCCCCCAAGTGCAGGGTTAGGCGACCGAGAATAGGGTTAGGTTCTGGAACTGGACCGCATACTCTCCCACAGAGCAATTCCCCTGACGTAAATTCAATAAAGCTGACTCTGCGGAGGAGGCCCGAGCCGGTTCTTCAAATACTGACCGGAATTCAGACAAAAAGGCTGCAAGAGAAGCCGTAACTGGGTCGTTCCTATCCCAAAGGGGAGTAGCCCAGGCCAAGGCTTTCCCCGAGAGAAGGCTGACTATAAATGCCACCTTGGATCGCTCCGTGATGAATTGGGTCGGCATAAGTTCTATGTGCAGGGAGCACTGAGTAATAAAACTCCGGCACATCTTGGGATCACCATCGTACTTGCTAGGCATAGACAACCGCATTCTAGGTTCAAGAGCAGGCAGACTAGTCGGAGCATTAGGGGTCGCAAGAGCAGCCTCAGGTACCTGTTGCTGTTGCTGGTTAGCTAACAGTTGCTGAAGCATGGCGGTGACTTGCTCCAGTTGATATCGCTGAGCAGCAATCTGCCGAGACTGGTGGATCACAATAGTGGCAAGATCTGGCTTGCTGGGAGACGGAACCTTGGCAGGATCCATGGCCGGATCTTACTGTCAGGCTTGCAGGTGTGGATCCTCTGGACCACTGCAAACGATGACACAAGCCACTACCTGGGACCGGAGTCTAAGTGGTACCCGGTTTTCACCAGAGCCCTCCGCAAGGCGGGTTAGACAACCTGCGGCATGGTACCACCAGGTCATTCCTCAGGCGTGACTTGTCTGCAATGGCGGCCAAGGTAGAAGTACAGAGACGGCTGACAATCTCGTGGTCGAAGTCCAGGCACAAGGTCAGGGCAGGCGGCAGAGGTGCAACGTCAGAATCCGGTCCAGAGTCAGCAACAGGAGGTCCAAGCAGAAGGGTACGGGAACACAGCACACACGACAGCAGCACGGAGGAACACTGGTACACGGGAACACGAAGGAGGTCAGGTAACACTGGAACACGGAGGAAGTCAGGTACACAGGAGACACAGGAACGCAGAAGACACAGGAACGCAGAAGACACAGGAACGCAGGAACCGGTTCTTCAAATACTGACCGGAATTCAGACAAAAAGGCTACAAGAGAGGTCGTAACTGGGTCGTTCCTATCCCAAAGGGCAGTAGCCCAGGCCAAGGCTTTCCCCGAGAGAAGGCTGACTATAAATGCCACCTTGGATCGCTCCGTGATGAATTGGGTTGGCATAAGTTCTATGTGCAGGGAGCACTGAGTAATAAAACTCCGGCACATCTTGGGATCGCCGTCGTACTTGCTAGGCATAGACAACCGCATTCTAGGTTCAAGAGCAGGCAGACTAGTCGGAGCAGTATGGGTCACAAGAGCAGCCTCAGGTACCTGTTGCTGTTGCTGGTTAGCTAACAGTTGCTGAAACATGGCGGTGACTTGCTCCAGTTGATCTCGCTGAGCAGCAATCTGCCGAGAATGGGGGATCACAATAGTGGCAAGATCTGGCTTGCTGGGAGACGGAACCTCGGCGGGATTCATGGCCGGATCTTACTGTCAGGCTTACAGGTGTGGATCCTCTGGACCACTGACACAAGCCACTACCTGGGACCTGAGTCTAAGTGGTACCCGGTATTCACGGTTTAGACAAGCTGCGGCGTGGAACCACCAGGTCGTTCCTCAGGCGTGACTTGTCTGCAGTGGCGGCCAAGGTAGAAGTACAGAGACGGCTGACAATCTCGTGGTAGAAGTCCAGGCACAAGGTCAGGGCAGGCGGCAGAGGTGCAACGTCAGAATCCGGTCCAGAGTCAGCAACAGGAGGTCCAAGCAGAAGGGTACGGGAAGACAGCACACAGGACAGCAACACGGAGGAACACTGGTACACGGGAACACGGAGGAGGTCAGGTAACACTGGAACACGGAGAAAGTCAGGTACACAGGAGACACATGAACACAGAAGACACAGGAATGCAGGAATCGCAGGCAAATCGCAGAATAGCTTTCTCTTAGGCTGTGAGGCACAAAGATCCGGCAAGAGTGTGAGGAAGGTGCAGGGTTTTTAAAGGGGAAGTGATCAGCCAGTGCACCAATTAGCGGTGCACTGGCCCTTTAAATTTCCTGTCTCTCGGCTCCTCCCCAAACAGCACTTCTAAGAACCTTTTATAGGTAGCCCCAGCACATGCCCCCCAGTATATAGGTAGCCACAGCACATGCTTCCCAGGAGATAGGTAGTTACAGCACATGCCCCCCACAGCACATGCTTCCCAGGAGATAGGTAGTTACAGCACATGCCCCCCCAGTATATAGGTAACCACAGTACATGCCTCCTGGTAGATAGGGGAAGCCACAGCACATGCCCCCAAGCAGATCGGAAGCCACAGCACATACTCCCAGGAGATATGTAGCCACAGCACATGCCCCCCAGTATATAGGTAACCACAGTACATGCCTCCTCGTAGATAGGTAGTCACAGCACAAACTTCCAGTAGATAGGTAGCTCCAGCACATAACCACAGTAGATAGGTAACCATATCACAGACTCCCAGTAGATAGGAAACCACAACACATACCCCTAGTAGCCACAGCAAAAAAAAAGAATATAAACTTTCTAGCTCTCCCTGCAGCCAGCTCCTCATTGCTCCACGATCTTCTCTTTGATACAGGCTTAGACGATGGCAGCGATGGCACCTGGGTCGTACAAAGGACGTAGGCAGCGGTAACATCACTGCCTGTGTACAGTGATCAGTCTAAGAGACACACAGCAGCCATCACTATTTATTAAAGATCTGTATGAGAGCCAGATGCAGCCAACAAAAGAGCCATATCTGGCTCCCGAACCATAGGTTCCCTACCCCTGCCCTAGAGCATGTTATTGTAACACTTTAATAGTTGAAGTTGAAGCAACATTGCTTTTATAAATAGTGTTGAGAAGACTCAAAATTCAGGTAAAGCATAAAGGAAATGAAACAAAATCTCTAAAAAAAAAATATCTCAAGCTTTATATTGATTTAATAGTTTTTTTTTTTTTTCAAACCAGGATCTGCAAGTTAAGTTGGTTGATCCAGAAGACATACCAACTGTGGAACTTTTAACCCAGCAGATTTTCACCTTGAAGGAAAATATAGCTTCATTGAATCTGAGCAGCCGGGGTCATTTAAGACATACACAGAAGGTATTTATGAAATTTACTTATATGAATGTTTTATACAATTCCATATTTTATTCATTTGAATTACTGTGTCACAGGGGACATTACAAGTATTTTCTACTGTATTTATCGTAGGCTGCATTCACACACATGTATGGGGGACGTATATACGGCCGATATACGTCCCCCATACACTTCTATGGGCTGACTGCATCGTACGGCACCGCACCGCTCCGTCCTATCTTTTGCCGTATTACAGCGCCGTATCATATGTTCCTACGGAGAGGGGCTCACCCCCTCCTCCTCTCCCCGCGCGCTGCCGTGTGCATGTAGCCTTAGGCTACATTCACACGATGTATGCCCTCCGTACCGTAGTACGGCGGGCATACATTGGCGCTGCGGAGAGGAGCAGGGGATGAGGAGCAGGGGACGCTGCTCACCCCCGCCCCTCTCCATAGGAAGATACAGCGCACGGCGCCTTATCACGGGGAAAGAATAGGATATGTCCTATCTTCTCCCGGGCTACGGAGCGGTACGGTGCCGCACGTGAGGAAGTCAGGTAACACTGGAACACGGAGGAAGTCAGGTACACAGGAACGCAGAAGACACAGGAACGCAGAAGACACAGGAACACAGAAGACACAGGAAAGCAGGAATCGCAGGCAAATAGCAGAATAGCTTTCTCTCAGGCTGTGAGGCACAAAGATCCGGCAAGAGTGTGAGGAAGGTGCAGGGTTTTTAAAGGGGAAGTGATCAGCCAGTGCACCAATTAGCGGTGCACTGGCCCTTCAAATTTCCTGAAGATGCCGCGCGCGCGCCCTAGGAGGCGGGGACGCACGCGGCCGGAACCTGGCAGCGATTCCGGAGCGGGGAGAGTTGAGTCGCGCCGGCACCGCGCCTGCGAGCCTCGGGGAGCACGGGTGAGCCCGCGACCCGCGATATGGGTCGCGGGACCACCTGTGACATCAGTTCTAAAGTGTCATGGTGTACTGGTTCCATTTTATTCACTGGGGTAGGGAAAATGCTAGTGCAACATCAATAGGCTTGAAGGCTGAATCTGTCAAAAGGAACTGAAAATTTTCAGCAAGTCATATAGGCTACCACAGCACAATCCGATCCGTCCATATGTTCTATGAAAAGTTGTGTGTCTTCTGTATTTAGCAGCAGCAGAATTGCATGAAAGTTGTTTGTTTTGAAATGCTGCATAATGTTGGACATAATACAGTACATATTTGTATGCAGTTTCTGTTTCCTTATTTTCTGTTTCAGGTATAGGTAACCTTGTTGTATTAAATCATGCACCAACAAAGACATTGGCAGATGTAGTACAATACAAGTCTGATTTAAAACCATCACAAAGCCATTGTTATTTATCATTGACTAACACATGTACTGCAAAAGCTCATGTCCACTCCTAACATACAAAGATCCTGATTCTCAAATGTATGTATTTACCTTAACAAACCTTTCCAAAGTAAGTTGTTCCTAAGTTCCTATCTTAATACCAATTTCTCCTAATGAGCAGTTCTTGGATTATATACAAAATGTATTACATCAATATTAATATCATGGTATAAGAAAACATATTAGAATGAATTCAAAGAAAGATGTTACCAAGATTAACTTAATTAAACTATGCCATGCAAGTTACTTTAATAATTCAGGATTGTGGTTATGTGACCAATGAAAAGGAGTCTATCCACTGGGAACCCAAGATGATTTTGTCCACTGAATGAATGGTGTGGCTGGTTGTGTGTTTGGCTTTAAGGTTGTCCTAGAGAAGTGAATGAGGTAGCCATTCCATTCATTTGGGGGTACATAGGAACCCCATACTTGTATTTGCCTGGGGTCACACTAGTCAGACTAACTGTTTGGCTAGTTAGCCCCTATCCACAAGATACTGTAAATAGACCAGAATACTCTTTTAATACTATATGTGTGCTATATCCATTAGCAGGTCTAAAAATGCTAATTCATACCATTTTCACTAAAAAGGTAATAAATGAGTCATACTCTGTGTGACACTAACATTCCATTTACTTTTCCCAATAGGGCAGCATGTGTGAGCACAAACTCTTATTGATTCCTTGAAGTTCAAAGAGGTACAAGAAAAAATCGCATGCATTTCTTCTTCTATCAACCTGCTTATGAGTAGAGTGGGCTCACTAAGGAGTGGAAATCCACCAAGAAAACCACCACATCACAGTGGGTCTGCCATGTTTAGTGTGTTATTGAATATACAGGATGAAGGTAGTAACTAAGAATAATTTTATATAGTTTCTTTCTCTCTACCTATAAGACTATGTGAGCAAGCACACATATAACTGTTTCTAAGCAGGACTGCCCATAGGATGCTAAGAGATTTCAGTTGAGAGTTCTGCTTTCTCAGTAACTCCTGCTCTATAACATGCCACAGTCAGACCAGATACTATTTACAACATGAAAGGTTTCATTTAAAAGTAAGAGGCCTGTAGGTGAGGGTATTCTTTCAAAGTGCAAATATGCCACAGCTTTTGTGAAAATGACCATATAAACAATCTCAATCCAAAATGTAATACATGTCAGATACACAAGGTAATTGTGTTTACTCTGTATCAGTACAGTTTGACTCAGTAAATATTATGTTGTATACAAAATATTAATAACCAGACAACTTTAAAGACAACATTCCATCCTACTCAAAATGGACAAGTTTCTGTACTCTGCCTTGTATTCATATGTCCCATCTAATTGCTAACTATAGTTTTACCCAACTTTAGTGGCAGTCTTTATAAATCACACTTTGATGTCAGTTTGCCTTGAATTCAGCACTTTTCTCTGATAAGACAGAAAACATTTTACACATTGCTGTGATAATGATGCCATCCCCTCAGCAGACATGAAATGGTTCACTGCAAGTGATGAAAACTGTAAGCAGCTATCTTTTATTATAATCTACAGATATATGTTAAGCAGTGCTTTCTGTGGGGCTTGGTCACATATATAATATTCAGGATTACACATTAGTATTCATCAATTTAACCAATGTGAAATAAACAAATATACTTAAGTGCAATGATATAAGCCTTGCAGCCCTGGACCATCAAATGAATCGTGATATTTAAAGACCATATGGTTAGTTTTTATTAGCTTTTTAGTCAGTAACAAGCTTCACTGTACAGTATGTACAACACATGCTGCACTATATATTCTATTGCCCATGCTAAACATGTTACATTAAAAATGTGCTTTGGTTTATTGTAAGTCATTAGTATAGTGATCTGTTGCTCTCCACTACAGTTTAACATTCATCAATCGCTTTCCTATCTATCTTCTAGTACCAACTCATCTGTACTACGTTTCTATCACTAAATGTACTATCTATCTCTTTCCATCTATCTAGCTTACATTAATTATATCGTTACCTCTATTTAACCTTATTTTATTTGTTACTTTAACAGTTTTATGTTTTTATCTTATATAGCTGATGTAAACAGTTGAACTCCATAATGTTTGGATTACTAACAAATGTATAACATAATTTGCTCTCTAATGTATCAAACAATATCTAGCTCTCCCAATAAATATAGCTAATTGGGAATGTGATTAAAGAAGTGGAAAGTGGCAAAAACATAATTTGTTCTGATTTCTTATAAGTAAGTTGTAAGAATACAACTCTCCTTAGTTTATTAAATATTTATACAACAATTGTCTGTTTGCAATACAAAGTTATAAAAACCTTAATCAGTAAAAATTGTGTACATTTAATTGCTGGATGTATTTGATATGTTCCATATGTAACTTGTGTAATTTCTTAACTTGTTTCTGTACAAAAATATTTAACATTTTCAAACATGTCTAAAACGAAATTTCTTAATGATGCTGGTATCTTCATCACTCCCTAAGCTTAGATGGCCAACATCACTATTAAGTTATTAGAAAAAACATTATTCCACTTCTCAAAGAGAAGAACAAGTCATGTGAAAAACCACAATAGGTCTCTGTGAGATGATGCAGTCCGTGGAGAAAAGCACCATCTCCCCAAGCTTAGAGAGGACTTGTAGTTAAAAGTGTCAGCAACAGTGTGTACTCACCTGAATGTGGCAGTGCTGATGAGTGACGCTCCCTTCTCTTTGCCTCTCAGGATAAAGAAATCATCAGGAAGCTTGCCTCTGACTTGAAAGTCTGCTCCCCCCTCTCTCACATTCCCCCTCCTCACTCTTGTGGAAGGGGCTCTGATATTTTCTCTATGGAAACGCTCCCCTCTCCAATGTAGAAAGCAATGGAATGATCACAGTGTCTCATCATAATCTGTAGACATAGATAAGTTGTTAGAGTGGGGATGGTGATAGCTTGAGACCTCCATTCAGGTAGTTTTAAAATTTACAGTATTATAACTGACATAGCACATGGGACAGCTGTGAATAAAGAGCCTTTATCTGAGAATTCTGCATCTTAAAGGACTGTAGTTAGTATGTTGGCTAAATGGAAATATTATCTATACCATGATTAAGAAATATGGAAATATTAATAAATAAATAGCCTTTTACAAATCTTGGATATTGCTGACAGGTAATAATTTGACAGAATTTATTTACATTGTATTACAGTATTTTCTGGACTATAAGGCGCACTGGAGTATAAGGCGCACCATCAATAAATGCCTGCTAAAATGTCTAGGTTCATATATAAGGCGCACTGGACTATAAGGCGCACCTGATTATAAGGATGAATGACCAGCAGGTGGCAGACCTGTGCACAGTTCAAGGCAGCTGTTATCTGTCAGTATGGTTCATAAATAAGGCGCACTGGACTATAAGGCGCGCCTTTGATTTCTGAAAAAATCAAAGGATTTTTTGTGCGCCTTACAGTCCGAAAAATACGGTACTTGTAGGACATAGTTCTTTCTGTTTTGCTCACTTTCTCAATTAATTCATAGAAACCAAAATAGAAATTAAAAAAAGCAAAAAATTATCAATGAAATCACATATAAGTTAGCCCTGTCTACCTTCTGTGCATATGCAGATGTTAATATTTTAATAACCACTAAAGCTACAATGACATATGGGAATGATAGGAAGAGCTTTGCATGAAGTACAGGTATATAACCAATTGTTACCTTTTAAGATAGCAAAAGACCCAAAACTGCCCTCCATTACAGTTGCTAGTTAGTTACCATAGAGATCATTTTAACCCCTTACTTTACAATTTAACTCAGTTTTATTGCTGTTTTAGCTCCTATCACTCTGGTCAGCTGGTCAGTGCTGGTCAATTCTCTCTGAGAAGACACATTACTGTATTATCCATCAAGTTCTGTGGGGTGAACATGTGGTTACATTATCAGGGTACAGGTGTATATTCACTTTCATCTGGCTTCTGTACTAACACACTGACACATAGAGAGAGATGAGGCAGATCAGAGATGCATGAGATTACACAGACAAAGGCTGACAGACTTTTACACTGTTACACTGTGAGCTCTGCTACATCTCGCAGATATGTGCCTGTCTCCCCCTTCCCCCAGATCCCTTATCTCCTTGTAGTTTTTAGTTTGCTACCTCACTCTCTGCTAGCAATCTCCTAGCAGGAAGTAATCAGTGAGGGTCTATGACCTCCGTGCAGGGGGCATGGCTACAGGCACACAGCAAAGAGACAGAAAACTCTGCACGCTGCAAATACAATTCCAAGATGGCTGCCGACCATAAGTCATAAGTTACAGGGTCATGTCTAGGGGCAACTGAAATTGTGTACAGCAGGACTGTCAATAGCAAATATGTAAGGTTGGTTGGATTTATGACAGGTTGGATTTATACCTGTGAAATGCTGCATTTTTGTTAATAACAGTGAATGAGAGGATGTGTTATTTTTTTATGCTGAGTACATATAAGAAACTTGTCTTTGTGGGAATACCCCTTTAAACATGTACAGATAATCATCCATTACAACATCTTACGGCAGTGAGTTCCACAGTCTTCATAGTAGGCAAAAATTTCTCCCAAACCTCGATATGGCATTCAGAATATCTCTCTGGATCAACATCAACTATTTACAAAATATTTTGTTCCCATAAACATTGAGATTTTTTATCTCTAGAAAGGTTTCCAGGTCCTTCTCAAACATGTACAGATAATCATCCATTACAGCATCCTAAGGCAGAGAGTATGACGGCTCTTATAATAAAGAATCCCTGTCTATGTATATGGTAGAACCGCCACCGCTCTAGGCACAGAGGATGCCTTCTTGTCTTGTCCCCTTCTCAAGGCTTAAAGGTTAACTGTCACCAGATGGTTAGATTCGCGAACTGTATAGTCGCCAGGGTGAGACATGCACTGTAATATAACGGCGTATTACGGTGCCAGCTCACGAGTGGAGCTAGCACCGCACAATACGGGTGTCAGATGCATATCATAACTACCGTAACACTCTGCTGTGATACCCACAACTGGAGATACATTTGTATTGCACTGTGTTGACTTAATATGACCTGGAAAAAGCAATCAGAAGATTACTTGTTCAAGCCAACCTGTCAAAAAAAAGAAAGTTTTAAAACAAAAGTTTTTAAAATCAAAATTAAATAATTTAATAAAGTGAAAGTCCCTTAAACACCACCATTCCCTATACACATCTAATAAAGTACTTTTTCCACGCATTAAAGCATAACTGTAGAATTACTTGACAATATTCACCGAATATATACTTGAAGTGGACATGGATTTTTATGCATCCTCTCATTTTTGTAGGATGTTATGGGGCTTTTTTTCACATTTCATACAAAAACGCAAAATCATGCTTTTGAGGGACCTGCTCAGGTTTCAAGTACCTTTGAGAGGCTTAAATTGAAGTAAAACCCCATAAATTACCCCATTATAGAAACTACATCCCTCAACGTATGTAAAACAACTTTTATGTTAAGTTTGTGAACCCTTTAATTGTTCTACAGGGGTTAGAACAATATTGGATGCAATTTAGAAATTTCAAAAATACCAAAATGCTCCACAAAGTTTGATACTCAATCTCTCCTGAGTATAACAATACCCCATATGTGGTGGTAAACTGCTGTATGGGCACACGCCAGGGCACCAAAGGTAAAGTGTACCATTCAGAGCATATTTGCATTGTCACTTTTTATTGACTAGACAATCTTTGGGTGATATTTGTCATACGCAGGCGCTCGTGATAGCCACGACACTGCTTTTTCGCATTGCGATAAATGAAGAGGCTGAAGCCTCTTGATGTATCCGGCGGGGTCCTGTGCAGCGTCTATTTCTATGCCATGCCCTGCCTGGCGTAGAAACAAATGCAGCCGGCAACTTATCACATGTGGCTGTCCCCAACAGCCATCCATCTTTTCTCAAGGAGCAGAGGGGTTTTGCCCCCATGACACCACCTAGAGAGCTCCGATTGGCTGATCTGTGCATCCACTGTGCACTCACTGATGGATGCGGGTTACCACCTGCGTGGTTAACTTTTGTTCCAGAAATCCAATAATCCAATCCCTCAGCTCCACAGGTACAGTAGCGTGCAGCACTCTACACAGAAAACAGAGGCCTCCCTGGATCCCTTAATAGACAGCCACTTAGAAAGGGGGGTATGAAGACACTCTGCAATCAGAACATGATTTTGGTCAAGTATAGGGACAAGAAGGATATCCTTGTTCTGACCACAATTCATGGGGACCCCAGAACCCTCACCTCTCTATGAGGTAGCACCTCAGCTGCCCCCAAGCCAGACTGCATCCTGGCTTACAATAAATACATGGGTGGAGTTGATCTGTCAGATCAGGTGCTGAAGCATTACAGCGCTCTAGGAAAAATGAAGATACAAAAACCTGGCCCTGTGCATTGTACAGATGGCTCTGTACAACTCTTACGTTCTGTTTCAGTGTGCAGGTCATGCTGTATCATTTCACTATTTTTAAGAGGTGGTGATTAAGGCACTAATATTTGAAGCTGTCATTTGTGCTGTGCCAGGGCATTATTTTCCCAGGTGACGTCCCACAGACTGCTACTAAAGGAAAAGATGCAGAGTCTGTCCCAAAAGTATGGTTAGGAAGGAAGCTATATACCATTGTGAGACTATCCCTGAAAAACCAGGCCTCTGCATGAAAGAGTACTTAACAATATACCATACAACTCCAAAGTAATTAAATTTTAGTTGGTCCCCTGGGATATTCCACCACCTTCTATGTAACGTATTCACAATTTACACAATTTATGCCAACCTATGTTGTGAATTCTTTTCAGTAAAAGCTATTATTGTACAACTGTTACGGTAAAATTCCTCATTATTTCCTTGAGGGGTATAGTTTGCAAACTAGGGTCACTTGTTGGTTTTATTTTATTTAGGTTTTCTATTTCCTTCCAAGCCTCTGGACTTGTTAGCAGATCCTTTGTAATTCTCCTTGTTCTGCCTGAAATACACATGACACTTTATCATTCCAGAGCCCTGTTGAGTCTTTCCCATTTCAGGAAACATGGCTTCCTAATCAGAGACCTGACATTCCTCAGTGCATAAACTGGGCATCACATAATGGGCACTGAACTTACAATTTGCAATTTTCATCATAGGCATCCATTCAAAATGATAATCACAGCTTGTTAAACTCTGCAAGGGGTGTACTTTCAAAATGCTTTTCTCTTCTGTTTTGTACCACTAGGGCTTTCCAAATGCAACTATGTAAAAGATTTCTTTGGCTTCTAACAGGCCAATGTCCCTCTTTCCCTCTACTATGCGCCCATACAACATTTTATAGGTACATGTGGGGCACTTCTACACTTGGGAGAAATAGTAGGTTCATCTTTTATCCTTTGTGGGTTAGAAAAATTAGGGGGAAAAGTGACTTTTTGGAAAAATGCTCACCATTGTATGGCCTAATATTATCATACACCTTTAGGGGCAAATACACATATTGCATTGTGCTAAATTCTGCAAAGGGTGCACTTTCCAAAATGGTGTCACTTGTTGGGGTTTTCCTCTGGTTTGCACCACTCTGTCCAAATGCATAATGACACGTGTAAAAGATTTCAGGTTGTTTTGAATATTTTGAGGGGTACGACTTCTAAAATGTCATTTGTGTGGGTTTTTTATCATAAAGCATATGTACAAATTCCAGGTCCAGCTCGTAAAAACTTTGAACAATTAGCGCATATTAAGAACATCCAGGTTACAATAAAATCCAAACGTCAACACGTTTCATGACTAAAGTGCAAGTGTGTACATCATCCATTTATGCTGGTTTCAAGGTTAAGCAACACCCATTTCCCAGTACAAATTGGAAAACGCCTACCCATGCACAATGCTTATACAAGTAAAACCGTTATACATTATATCTACCAAAATATGGAAAAAAACAGACACATAAAACAGTATCCACAACTTATAGTTAGAATTTTGAAAACAACAGCTTAGGTGCAGGAAGTTATCACTGGTCCATTGTTAACACAAATTGCTTTCTAAGAATTATCGCAGCAAGCCGCTTCAATGGCTGCATTTCAATCCAAGAGGAAAAGCGGCGAAACGCAAAACACTTCTAGGAATTGTCACAGCAAGCCGCTTAAATAACAATATCTCAATACAGGAGTAAAATGCCCACCAAAAACACCATACGATGGCTGCCGGGTGCCAATTCAAGAATTGATGCATTCACAGCATTAATATTTAATTTAGTATGGACTAATTAATATTTCCCAGAATATTAAAATGGTTGTCATCCCGGTGGCCATCGAATGTCTTGCCTAGGCTCCAATTCACACCGATGAGATAAAATAAAAACATGGATATAAATATAAAATAAATAAACTAAAATACCAGTGTATAAGACACTGTTAACCACTAGAGTATACAGTATATAGTCATATCAATCATTACATATCATATGTTTTGATTCACTTATATACCTAAACAAATATAGCAGTGTTCCCACATGAGTTAGGCATTTTCTATGTACTCCAAAATGGACCCATGGAAAAAAACTTTTGTTATATAGCACATAACAGGCAGTGTGGCAGTACAACAACAGTTGGCTAGATGCGATAACATGTAATTTCATGTCTATGAGTTGCAATGTCACTGCTCTCTATACATCAATACCACACAAGGTGGCTATTAATGCATTACAGTTCCATCTTCAACGATACAGTGGTTACAGTGCTAATTTACAGGAATATATACTTGAAGTCTGCAATTATCTCTTAAAACATAACTACTTGATGTATATTTGACATACAATTTTTATTTACAGACATATAGGGTTAGCATGGGGGCCACATTTTCTCCATCTTTAGCTAATTTGGTAATGTCGTGTATCTGCCATATCACCCTCATGTCATATATTAATGGCAATCAAGTCAACCTCAAATTTACTGATGTCATACAAAAGGAATGCCTTAGAGGCATACCTGTCATTCCTAAAACTTTTAGGAAAACCACTGCGGGCAACACATTGCTACATGCAAAAGCCAACATCCAAAGCACATCATAAAAGTTATCCCTGAGTGAGAGCAAAGAATGGATGCAGAGTTGTGTCTTGCAGAAATCGTACCTGATCGAAACATAATGGGGGTCATTTACTAAGCGCCCGATTCGCGGTTTCCCGACGTGTTACCCGAATATTTCCGATTTGCGCCGATTTTCCCTGAATTGCCCTGGGATTTTGGCACCCGCGATCGGTTTGTGGCGCATCGGCGCTGGCATGCACGCAACGGAAACCGGGGGGTAACGGTAACCCGACGGATTCGGAAAAACCACCGCATTTAAAAAAAAAAATTGGTTGCACGGGCCATTCTCACATGCACCACGATTAAGACGATGAACTCCGGGGCACCTCGGCCGACTTTGCGCAGCAGCGACACCTGGTGGACATCGGGCGCAGGACCTTCATAATTCGCCGGAAGACCCGAACGCTCGTCAGAGAAGCCGCCGCTGGAACGCGAATGGACCGGGTAAGTAAATGTGCCCCATTTTCTCCTTCTTTGTTCCAGAGTACTGGGAAATCACGTACATGGTCACGAAGTGTTGGCTTTTTCAAATGCAACACTATGAGATGCAAAACCTGCACGTTTGTATTGAATATTAAAAATTTCATGACTAGCGATTCGGCTAAAGAATATAAAACATAAAACATATAAAAACATTTGATGAACTGTAACACGACCTGCGATATTAATATCATCACATGCAGCAGTTGCAATTTATCATTTGTGGGACAAACATGCAGAGCATTTAAAGTGAGATTCCTGGAACACAAAATCACATGTATATGTTAACCCCTTCCAGTCAAGGCCTTTTTTTCATTTTTGTGTTTTAATTTTTCACTCCCCACCTTCAAAAATCTTTAACTTTTTATTTTTCCATGTAAAGAGCTGTATAATGGCTTGTTTTCTGTGTAACAAATTGCACTTCAAAGTGAGTGCTACGCCGTATTCATAGCGACCATTTACGCTGTATTCTTTCACTGTGCTCCCCAAATTACACGTCTACTTCATTCTTTCAGTTGGTGCGATCACAGGGATATTCAATTTGTATAGGTTTTATAATGTTTTCATACATTTACAAAAATTAAAACCTCCTGTACAAAAAAAAAAAATCTTCATTTTGCCATTTTCTGGCGCTAATAACTTTTTCATACTTCAGTGTACGGAGCTGTGCGTGGTGTAACTTTTTTGAGACTTTTAATGATGTTTTCAATGCTATGATTTGTAGGACTGTACAGCCTTTTGATTACTTTTTAAAGAATTTTTAATATTTTTCAAAATAAAAAAAGTGGTATTTTTGACTTTGGGGCTATTTTCTGTTACAGGGTTAAACGCCGGGAATAACCGGATATAAATCGGACATTTTGAGACTAACATGTTTATGATTTTTACTGTTTATATTTATATTAGTGCTAGGGAAAGTGGGGTGAATGAATTTTTAATATCATTTTTAAAAAACTTAGGGTATATTAACCCCCTACCCCAGTTTAATGAAATTCTATGCCCTATATACAGATCCCACCCAGTATACTGTAATTATATACAGTATGTTCCGGCCCACTTATACAGCCCCCAGTATAGTCAACACCCCTCCTATCCCCCCTCCCCTACCCATTTAATTCAGATCTGGACCCCATATGCAGCCCCAGAAATAGTCCCCCACTCCCCATTTGATTATGCCCCAGCCTTATGATATAAGTTACATTGCACAGACTTGCCAGCGGCAGATCCCTAATTCTGAGAGTGGTTTGAGCACTACCTGTTTTACAAATTAAGATCATGCCGCTCCCTCGGGGCTCAGTCATCTGCTGTGAGAGGTGGGATTTTCATCCCACCTCATGGGGGATGCAGCCCTGTGTGGTGCAGCAAAATAGACCAACTAATAGGAAGTGAAAAGTAGGATTTGCCAGTCTTATACTGCACCAGATTAATCATCAGACACATTGATACATTTGTATTATCACAGGAACTTATGTTTCACCTTTAGTGTGCAAGATTACAGATAGGATTCCTATTCAGTAAGGTTTTGTGATTAAATTGTAGATTTGTTTTCAGATTATTGTAGTGTTTTACAGATAAAAACCCAATTTATTCAATCCAAAGATCTGGACTTCACCACTCGTTTTGTTCATGCAAATACTTCCAGTCAGTTGAACAAAGATAAGTAACTCCATGGCTGAATTGTTATTTAAACATACAAGCTTCATAAAATAAATATATCAATCAGTAACTTGCTGTACCTGACCTTTAGGCCCTGGCAGCAGAATGGGACTAGGATCTCAGTCCATCTTTAAATTTCCTCCTAAAGCGGTAAAACCAAAGCTAATGAAAATCTACATGAACACTATTTTGATACAATTAATCTGTTTAATGATAAACACATTAGCACCTAAAGCATATCCTCCATTGGATCTGGCATTATATCATTGTTGCAGCACCACAAGAAAAAGAAAAATATATATGGAAATTTACTGTGGTGATAATACCAATAATGACAAGTATAAAGTGTAAAGGGTACAGTGATTTTCCGTTACGGGGTTAAACTCACAAACTCAAGCAATCCCTGAACCCTTTTGTCTCTCGTTTTGACGGGAGAAAAAAAACGTGGACCTATCATATTTTGATAGATCGGGCATTTTTGGACGCGGCGATAACTAATGTGTTTATGATTTTTACTGTTTATTTATATTTATATCAGTTCTAGGGAAAGGGGGGTGATTTGAATTTTTAGGTTTTTTTATTAAATTTTTTTTTTTTACTTTTTTTTTATAACTATTTTTCAGACTCCCGAGGGTACTTTAATACTACAGTATGGCAATATATGGGGATTTTAGTACTCATACATTACAATGTGCTGATATGACATTGTAATGCATGGGTTAACCCGAAGTAGCTTCGGGTCTTCGTGAGACCCGAAGCTACCATGGCGACGGATCGCTGCTCCCCGATGATGTCACGGGGAGCAACGATCTTCAGAAAGATGGCTGAGCCCTCGCGCCGCCATCTTTTTGAAGCCGCCACCTTTGCCTGCGGGATCAGCAGTAAAACGGGATCAGCAATATGCGGCAAAAACTTACCGGGCCCTCTCCATAGCCGGTAAGTTTTTGCCGCATATTGCTGATCCCGGGACTATATTGCTGTACCAGGACCCGACATGTGACGTACTATTACGTCACATGTTGGTAAGGGGTTAAAATGCTTAGACCTGGACCTGCTGGATAGTTTTACATGCATTTACACAAATGTATGCCGCTACGGCTGGGTGGGCATACGTCCGCCGTCATGGAGAGTAGCAGGGGTAACCCCTGCCCTCTCCATAGAAATGCATTGGGTATGGGCTATAGCACAGGGAAAGATAGGACATGTCCGTGCAGCCTCTTTCCTTTTTGTGGCTCTTCTTTGTACCCTCTCAAATTCCAGGGTATCCTTTCACGGCAAAAAGAATTGAATCAAGCATGTACAGTCGTAAATTCCAATAAACCCCATCTTTATTCTGAATACAAAGTCCTTTCAATAAAAAACCACTTTAGTCATAACATAGGTTGTTACAGAAAAGAAAGTTACAGCCATACAAGGCCAAAGCGTTTTCTGTATCATCCAAAACTTTTACTAATGACAGTGCATCGGTCTGCATGTGATCTGAAATGCGTACAAAACCAGAATCTACATCATGGATCAAACATCTGTTGTGTATCCTCCTGTTGAGCTCCTTGAGAGCAGCAAGTTGTTCAAAAAGTAATGAAACATTGAACTTTTGGACATTCTGATTCAAATATTTAGAGAAGGTCACATTACCTGTAAATACATTTTCAGTTCATCCTGAAAGTTAAAGCCAAGTATCCCAATTTTTTTGTGGTTTATGTGGTGTATATATGTATGTAATGTGAGCTCTTAGGACCATACCAATATAGGTGATATGTTTCACATTCAATATGAACGTGTGAACTAAATATAACCATTGATGATGAGAAGAATATAGTAGAACAAGTGAGGTTGCAAAATATAAGACATATACCGTATTTTTTGGACTATAAGACGCACTGGACCATAAGACGCACCTAGGTTTTAGAGGTGGAAAAATAAGAAAAAATTTGTTTTTCCCAAAATAGTGTGCTAAAACATTTAATAAAGTAACAGTAAAGTAGCGGCGCCTTACGGGGCGGTGCAGCCATGTTTCTCTTTGGAAAAGGGTAGGGGAAAGCAGCCCTCACCCCCTCCTCCTTTCCCGGGCATCAATGTGTGCCCGCCGGGCTACGTACGGCGGGCACACGTTCATGTGAATGTAGCCTAAGGGGACTGTGTAGGGGATACTTTTATTAGGGGTCATTGTGTGACATTTGGTGAATTTTTTAGTGACTGTGTACTTTTACGGGACACTGTTACCTGATGCTGAAGGATACTCCCATGCCGACACTACAAGTGTTTCTATCAGTTACAGCTCTAATATACAGAACACTTGGTGGTCGGGGTAGTGCCGTTCCTTTGACCCCAGACCTAATTGGGCTAGGGCTAGCCGCAATCTCAGCAAACCAGTGTTTGGGGGCGCATAGTGATGGGAATTACGGCTCTTTAGATAGATTATGCTGACAGTAGTCAGGGGTCCTCAAGAGTTACAGGGCTGTATAGGTATGAGTTATTTGAAATGGTAACAAGAGCTTACAACCTTGAGGAGGAGGGGAGGACAGGAGGTGCAGTGCTTGTACAATGGTCACAAGAGCTACAATCTTGAGGCGAGACACCGGATGTGACATGCTTGTACAATGGTCACAAGAGCTTACAATCTAATGAGGTGGAGGGGGACCATGGCTGACAGTGCTTGTACAATGTCACAAAGCGTACATCTATGAGGAGGGGACACAGGAGATGACAGTGCTTGTACCTGGCCCCAAGAGCGGGGTGCGGGGGGATAAGTGGCTAGGAAGTTGTTACAATCTATGAGGAGGAGGGGACATAAGAGGTGAAATGCTTGTACAATGGTCCAAGAGCTGACAATCTATGAGGAGAGGGCACTGGCGGGGACCAATGCTGTACAATGGTCACAAAGCTTACATCTATGAGGAGGAGGGCACTGGCCGGTGACAATCTTGTACAATGGTCCGAGATCTTACAATCTATGAGAGGAGGAGGACACAGGTAGGTGACCTTGCTTGTACAATGGTCACAGAGCTACATCTATGGGTGGAGGGGACACAGGATTTGACAATGCTTGTACAATTGTCCACAAGAGCTTAACAATCTATGAGGAGAGGGGCACTTGCGGTGAAACGCTTGTACAAGGTCACAAAGGCTTACAAGTATGAGAGGGTAGACCAGAGTGACCAGTGCTTGTACATGGTTCACAAGAGCTACATCTATGAGGTGAGGTAGAACACAGGAGTTGACATGGCTTGTACAATGGTCACAAGAGCTTACAATCTATGAGGAGGAGGGGCACTGCGTGACAATGCTTGTACAATGGTCACACGAGCTTACAATCTATGAGGGGAGGGGCACTGGGGGGGACAATGCTTGTGGTCAATGGTCACAAGGCTTACAATCTATGAGGAGGAGGCACCTGAACGGTGGACAATGCCTTGACAATGTCCAACAGAGCTTACATCTTGAGGATGAGGGCACTGGTGGTGACATCCCTTTTTTTTTTTTGGTACAATGTCAAAAGAGCCTTACAATCTATGAGGAGGAGGGCATAGGAGATACAGCTTGTACAATGGTCCAAGATTCTTCAATCTTGAGAATAGGAGGAACACAGGAGCTGACAGTGCTTGTACAATGTCACAATAGCTTACACCTATTAGGAGGAGGAGGACACCGGCATGACAAGTGCTTGGTACAATGGTCACAGAGCTTACAATCTATGAGATGATGAAGACACAGGAGGTGACATAGACTGTAGCTCTGTGACACTTGTATCACACTGTTTGGGAATTGTTCATTTCACAAACCTTGAGAACAGCACAGCAGGCACAGGGGCAGAGACTGTCACATGTCCTGTCCCCTCTTTAGTTTGTTGATGCCCCGGCAGCTTGAGTAGCTGGGACTCTGGTAACTTTACCTGTCCGGCAATCATCCACAGTGAGTGCTCGTCTGATGGCGTGGGCTTCTGCTTCAGATAACTAGCATGCATTACTGTGTGTGGAGCCGAGCTCAGCACTGCCCCCAGCGCTTTACTGCCCCGTGCCCGTCCTCCATTCCCACCCCCCCCACCCCCCCCCCCCCCCCCCCCCCCCCCTCCTCAGTGAAGGACTGAGATGCCGGCTCTACATCGGACTACAAGACGCCACCCAGTTTTTTCCCCATCTTCTGGGGAAAAAATGTGCGTCTTATAGTCCAAAAAATACGGTAACATTTTTTTCCCACTCAGCATTTTGTAAATTCTTAAAAGTTTAAATATTATCATTAATAGCTAATAAATAATCAAGTATTAATAAATTAGACAAATTGGCCTTGTCAAAGTTGAAGATAAAGTTTCTTAATTAGCCACATCAAAGTGGTGGTCTCATCATTTGTACATATTAAGAACAACCACTGAAGCAGCCATTGTGACTATTTTGTGGTCAAGGTCTCAGAGGGTCCTACAGCCTAGACTAGTCACCACGCAATAGTGATTTATAGATGTGAAGCGGTATTTTATGCAGTCCTCTTTTACCAGCATAATTATCTCTTAGGGTAGTCAAGAAGACAACATTTTAGGTACTCTTTAACATATTTTGATGCACTTGGGTGATGGCACCTTGTGAAGGTAAATACATGTGAATTATCACTAGTTGCCAGGTTCACTACATGACACATAACACTTTATCTCTCCCTCTCAGTTACCTTACTTTTCATTGTTCTGCTATATTGCTAGTATCCTGACCCTTGCCTCCTTTGTTTGGCTACTCTTTTGCATCTCAATTCAATAGTGACTTTACTTTTACCTGTTTATCTGTTGTTCTTCTGTGTTTGTCTATTCATCTGTTCTGAACACATACTCACAGTAAGGACTGTCAACTAGTTTTCCCCTTCGGGTCCCCTTGGGGCTATTAGGCAGGGACAGGGTCGGGGCAGGGTCTGTAGGCAGCTCAGGGCCTGCGCCTCTTTCCCTCCATTGACAATGTATCTACTTTATATTGACAACATAAATATAATTTAATGGCATTTTATTTTATTTGGAAATTTAGAGGCTTAGAAATCGAACCGCAATTTTCTACATTTTAAGGAAATTTGAAAATAAATTATTTATAAAACTGAACCCCAAACTATTCCAACAGCTTTCAGTAAGCTTTTAAACCCTTTTAACCCTGCACGGCTGGTTCTTCCCATCTTTACCTCCCCATGTCCCAGCAAGTCATGTGACCAGGGTGATGTCATCTAAGGTCCGTTACCCAGTTACATTTGCACCATCCGCCTAATCTATATATTTGATCACATGGCAGTATCATGGTATGATCACAGCATGCATGGACTTCTACTCTTCCCCATCCTCTATGAAGGCTGCTGTGATTTCATGTGATCATATACATACATGGGGTAGACTGTGCAAATGTAACAGGACCTAACATGACATCACGCTTTTCACATGATATGAAGTGGCCAATGATGTAACAGAGCTCTCTCAATGTTCCACATAGCAGCATGTTTTGCAGCAGTGAGACCTGTCAATCAGGAACAAGGGGGCAGGGCAGTGCATTAACCACTGAATATGCAGGGCCTCATTGGACTCACTTAGTATACTGCCATACTGTATATGGTAGGATTAATCAGTCCACCTAGGGTTAAAGTAACCTAGGGGGATTGAATTATATTAAATAAAGTAAAAAAATTACTTAAAAAAACCTAAAAATTCAAATCACCCCCTTTCCCTAAAACTGATATAAAAATAAACTGTAAAAATCATAAACTATGAAAATCAAAATATAATAACAGTTATTCCCGGAATTTAACCCTGTAACGTAAAATAGTGCCCAAATGTCCGAAACACCACTTTTTTGCACTCATTTTACAACATATAAAAAATGTAATAAAAAGGGATCAAAAAAACTCACTGTCCTCAAAATCTTAACAATAAAAATGTCAGCGCATTTTGCAAAAAATTACATTTCCCACACCTACATTTTTTAGAAGGTTTGAATTATTTTAAATGTATTATAACACATTAAAACCTATATAACTGTAGTTTCCCCACGATCATACCGACCCATATAAACTAGACATGTCAGTTTGGGGCTCACAGTGAAAGGCGTAAAATCCACAAGAATCCACCAATTTCACTGCATTTGGATTTTTTTTCCTGCTTCCCAGTACATGGCATGGAAAATTAAATGCAGTCATTCCGAAGTGCAATTTGTTATGCAGGAAAACAAGCCTTTATACAGCTCTTTAAAAACGACCCCTGTGGAGGTCACAACAGGAAATCAACAAACAGGCGTTGGGCAAGCGTACAAGCTTTATCAACGGCATAGAGCACGGAGCTTCAGCAGGGTATGCTGGAAAAGGCCAGCTTTTAACTATATCCTGGAACGGCCAGTGCCAATCAGCGGTGCGCTGGCCCTTTAAATGTCTGCGAGCCGACGTGCGTGCCCTAGGAGTCAGGGATGCGTGCACAAAGCCACTGGAGCCCTAAGAGGAAAGGGGACAGGTGAGTGGTGTGAGCACTCCACTGGAAGGGTGAGAGGGGCACGGGTAAGTCCACGACCCGCGATATGGGATAGAAAGAAAACCCTTCGGCCTCCCCCTTTTCTTGGGCAAGAGAAATCTCTGCAAGAGATCATGGTCCAGGATATTGTCCTGGGGCCCCCAAAATCTCTCCTCAGCGCCAAACCCCTTCCAGTCTACCAAGAAGAACCGCTTACCTCTCTCATCTTCATGTCTAGGATCTCTTTCACCTCGAAGACATCGGTGGACCCAGCCTCAGGAGCAGGAGGAACTTCCCAGGAGAAGCGGTTCAGGATAACTGGCTTGAGTAGAGATACATGAAAGGAGTTCGTGAATCACATGGTGGGAGAAAGGCGCAGCTTGCGGCTGAGCATCTCGGAAGGACCCAGGAATTGTGGACCAAGTTTTTAGCCAAGGATCTTTAGCCAGACATACCGAAAGGACATCCAGACTTTGTCACCTGGAGAGCAATGAGTAGGAGGCCTGCGTTTCTTGTCAGCCTGGAGCTTGGTACGGACAGAAGCCTGTAACAAGGAAAAGTGAGTCTGCTCCCAAATGGACTTCAGATCCTGTACCAATTCCTCAACAGCAGGGGCCACAGGCAGAGGAAGTGGAGGGCGTGGAAGCAGTCCATAGCTGAATCCAAAGAATTACAAGAAAACTCTGCCAATGGCAACAGAGTGGACCAGTCGTCCTGATGGGCAGGAACAAAATGACAGAGATAGCAGCCCAGATTCTGGTTAACTCTTTCTACTTGTCCATTGGACTGAGGGTGGTATGCATAGGAGAAATACAGCTTTACTTGCAGTTGACTGCAGAGAAAACACCAGAAGCGGGAGACAAATTGTCCCACATGGTCAGAGACGATGTGCTCCTGAAGTCCATGTAGCCTGAAGATGTGGGTGAAGAACAGGGTGGCAAGGGGAGGGGCATAAGGCAGACCTGGCAGAGGCACAAAATGGGACATCTTGGAGAAAAGGTCAGTTACCACCCAGATGATGGTATTCCCAGAGGTAGATGGAAAAACCGTGATCAAATCCATTGCCACGTGAGACCACGGGCAGATGGGTATCGGTAACAGCTGGTTTAAGGCAAGATGGCTTTTTACGAGCACAGGAAGTGCAGGAACATACAAAAACCTATTCAACTTTGACTAAATCAGGCCACCAATAGAAATGGGAAATGAGGGCTACAGAGCATTGCACCACAGAGTGCCCTGCCACACGAGAGCAATGTCCCCAAGTCAATATCCTCTTTCTAAATGCAGGTCGGACATAGGTCTTGCCAGGAGGAAACTGCCGAAGATCCTCTGAAACAGCAACAACCAAGGAGACGGTTCTTGCCCAGAGGGCCCCCTGGGGGGTTCTCTTTGATTTAGTCTGACATGGCTGCGGTTTTAGGCACAGAGAGTGGGTACACCCAACCCCAAGTAGGAGACATACCCCGCATCAGATCAACAGGGCAGTTGTAGGGATGGTGTGGTAGCTTGCGTCTTCAAAAAGAGATCTGCAAAGTCCTGACAGCAAGCTGGGAGACCCTCCAGACGCTTAGAGAAAACAGAAGAGGCCATGACTGGTACTGGACGAGGAACCACCATGCACCATTAAGCACAGGTGCGTGGAGTTGCAACCACGGAGGACCTAACAGGAGGGAAGATGTGGACTGAGGTAGCACATAGAAAGACAGTCTATCTTTATGTAAAGCCCCGACTTGCAGTAAAAAAGACTCCGGACCAGATCAGAGAGGATTTGCCCACTGACTAAGGAGTAAGGAGGAATTCCCACGCGTTCCGCCTATGCAAGCAGGCTTCCTCAGGGGTAGTGTGCAGCCTTACAAAAACTCTAAAGTGTATATATAGCGTTCCCTGCCCTTGAAGTCTGACACCAAACAGGTGTGAAATGTGGTCCAGCTCGGCGGCGTGCGCCAAGTCCGCATCAATGCGTGTCACAGACCGGAAGTTGACAGTACGTCACTTCCGGAAGAAGAATAAAAGACATTACTGTGCATGCGCTGGTGATATGACGGCCGTGATCGGACCTGTCATACACATACATCGCAGAGCAATTATTCAGAGCTATGCGCTTGCGTTACAATAAAAAGTACAGGGTAACCACACCGAGGTGTGGGAGGATGATGTAATGTGTAAATGAGTGTACAAGGTGAGTGATGTGTGAAACAGCACAAGTGATGAAGTGACTGTAAAATAAAGTGGCCAGAATGGTGTTGTGTATATTAAGGTGTAAGGTGAAGAATGAGCATGCATACAAATTGTAGTAGTGAAGGTTGAGGCATATTGAATAAAAGATGTGTGGGACTCCAAAGGCAGGGAACGAGATTTAAATAGGTACAATATTAAAGATAGCAATTATTAATATGGGAAAAGTAGCAAAAGACTTTAAAATACATATAGTTTTGTATAGTCCCAGAGAAAACCTAGTACAGATCTAGGTATCCAGATCGAGGATACAGGATATTTAAGTTCAAAACTGAAGGTAAGTAAATAACAAACCCATTCATATGGGATGGTAGGTTGGGGAGGCCGGCCAGGGTTGGTTTTCACAGGTCTCGATGTAGTGGATGGGTGAGATCTCCAAGGTGGCTGTAGTCATTCGAGCAGGAGAGACATAGCAACATAATGGATCAGGTGAGGTAATCACGACAGGGACACTAGACTGAGGCACCTAATGTGAGAAGTCAAACAAAACAGAAATTACTGTGCGTAAGGGGACTTAATAGGTCCCAGTGGGGATTTAACAATACAAATGAAATACAAAAAAGAATAATACTAATTATGATAAAGAAAAAGTGAAAGATAAGGTGAGTAGAAAACCTGTACGAGGACCTGTGTGTAAACCCAAACAAAATACAAAAGACAAACACCAGAAAACATGAAAATTGCTGAGATGTTGAGTATTCAAGAAACCTAATCCTTGTAAAAGCCTGTGTATAGCAGGTCCTCATTTAGTCCTGTGGGGGCCAGGGAGCCCGATTGATATATCCATCTATTATTAGATTTCCGTTATGGCAAAATTGCAATGTTTACTTTTCATAGTTTCAGCTGTATATTTATTTCTGAAACATACGCTGATGAAACACCAGAGGGTCAAAATGCTCACTGCATCCATTTAAAACTTTCTTAAGGGGTGCAGTTTCCAAAATGTGGTCACTTCCAGCATAATTCTCTAAAGTGTAAAAACATCCAAAAACGGAGCCTATTTTATAGGCTTTATGGCAAACAAAAAAAACCCCATTCAACTGTATTCACATCCATCTGCTGTTACAGTAAATCCATTTCTTGGTAGTTAGTAAACGGTCTTTTGGAATTTGAGAATATTAATTCTTTAGTTTTAATATCAATGTTATATGTATATTCAAAGAAGAAAAGATAAGCGGCACTCACCATTACTGTGCAATCGGTATCTTTATTTCGGGTGCAAGTACAGGGAGGAGCGGGACCTAGCGACGAGTCGTTTCGCGCCTACTGGCGCATCATCAAGCCAATGACGTCACTCACCCGCGCCGCGCCACAATTATTAGTATTTAAATATTCAACAAAATTGAAAAATTGGCTACGGGTCCCTTCTCAAACTATAAAAATATCGTCCACATAGCGCAAGATTACCTTCGTGTTAGAGACAAATGGATTGTCCAGAGAAAAGACACAACGGTGTTCAAGGCACGCCAAAAATAAATTGGCGAAGGTGCAGGCGACGGGTGTACCCATCGCCGTGCCAGTTCTCTGGACAAACCATCTGTCATCAAACACGAAGGCATTATGGGACAAAACAAATTGCAAACTGGAACAGACAAAATCAATATACTGTGGACTTTTTTCAGCATTAGTGAGTATGTCATGAATGCATTGGACTCCCAACTCTGGTAAAAAATAAGACTTAAAATCTCTACAATGATTTTGACAAAAGATAATTCATGGAATAGATTTATTGAAGGGCAAACCTGTATGTATGCAAATTAATATATGTTAGTGAATCTATCATATGTTTCTATTTGACTCTGCTTATACACATAACATACACATACACATACACAACAACAAATTAAAAATTCGAGTTTAAAAAATGTTAGGCTGAAATGTAAAGACAATTTGTAAAAATTAACACATTCATAGGAATTCAGTAGCAGCCAGGTGCCTCCAAGCAAATGTCCTGGATTAATTGATCATCAGCAAGTGTGACTGCTTACCCTTTGGCAGTTTAGTGGTCCTGAGCATTCAGACATGTATAAACACAATGCCATAGAGAAAAACATCAGCAATATTGTAAGACAAGCAATGTTTGCAGTCCATTGATATCTGTGACCTCGTAGGACTATATGTAATCCCTTTCAATCTCTTTAACCTCTTTTGGTAAATGAAAAGTAACTTCAACATACAACCATGAGAATTTGTTATTTTCCTTTTCTTCTTTATTATGTTTATTCTGCTGTAGATTTTCTGGTTTGTTTGGGGTTATTTTCCTGTTGCATAATCCATGTCTAACTAGGCTTTGATGTTAGATAGATGGGCTCAAAACTATTTTACGCTATGTTATTTTGGTACACCTAGGTTTCAAAATCTAGTGACTACAAGATGCCCAAATCCTATCATTGCAAAACATGCACACATCATCACCCCTTCAGCACCATAATGCATATCAAAAATGTTTGTATGAAGTGTTTGTGCTATTATGCTGTGTTTGGTTTTGCAAAACTTGATGCTGTGTATGTTGGCAAAACATATCCACTTTGGTTTCATCTGATTGTCCAGGATCATAAAAAAGGTCTACTTCTTACCAGAAACAGTCCCATATTAATGTATTAGTTGTACTCCATTTAAATACAATGTAATATAACACACAATCACTGGTTAGACCTGTAAATGTTTTGGGAACTTATAGAACAGTTTTTTTTTATGTCGGAACCTCTTGAAAAGTTGAATGCTTCTCATACTCATCATTCTACAAAATGTTAACGGATGGATGAATAGATTAATTCTGGTTTCAGCAGGTTACCCCATAATGGATAACTTTATTTGCACTGCTTTCTGTTTAGCTTTGTCAACTACTATATCATGTTATGATATGATCTACTCAGATCTTTAGTTAAAATATATTTTTCTGAAACATTTCTAATTTGGGCTTGCAATGTGAGTAATGTTGATGCCAGGCAACCATGCTGTCACAGTTACTAGAAGCTTTTATGATATGAATTAAGCTCCACTGAACTGGCAATTACCCTTTATTATATGTATGTTAGTTATCTTATCTTACTTTATGTGGTGTTGGTGAAGTGTTCCAGTCTGAACCTAGTGGATAGCTGCCAAAATAATCAAGAGCCGGGATTGGATGGCCAATCTATCTGATGTACTTTTGTTACAGACATCTGAACACATGCTTTCCATATTAATATATATACCTTGAATTTCACATTGCTTGCGATTCTGCAAACCTTTAAGGATGTGCTATATCTTTTCTCAGAATGCACATTATTAGTTTTAAAATACCAAATACAGACTTTTATGTTCTTATGACATAAACAATCTATGAAACTACATTGATGTTTGTCTAGCAATGGTGACACAAAATTCAAACACATAATTGAATGTGTAATAAAGGTCTTGCTGGACCCTAATTCTATTCCACCTGACTACCTTTAGAATTCAGTTTTTACTATAAATTTACTGGCAGATTCTAAGGCCCTGCTCACAGTAGAATAATAGACCCAGTCTTGTTAATGAGATAAAAATCACTGGAACCAGGGGTGAACCAAGCCTTTATGCTGCCTGAGGTGAAAAGTGAAAAGGCTCCCAACACTTGACACCCCGGGGCGGATTACAGGTGAGGTCCGTGGCTCCCACCACTTTGCCCTTAAAAGGGCCCCACCAAATGTGGGTGATTCGGGCAGTCCAAATCGCCCACAGTATGTTCAGTATTTTCAGGTTCGGCTCGACTGGGCAGTATATAATAGATTTGAGTCTATAGCAGAGCGAGGGAACAATAAGTTCCCTACTCTGCCATAGACAATTGGGTCCTAACAAAATGGTGACGCCTTGCCGCTGGCGGTGGAGTTTGTGATGATACTGGGGGAGGAGGTAGGCGCGCATCTGGGGAACGGAGGAAGGTTATCACAGTGGGCGCTTATTGCTAAGTGGTGTATATAATTCTTATTGGAGGGTTGTATATAATTATAGGGGGCTGGATATAGTAATTATAGGGGGGCTGTACATAATTATTACAAGGGGCTGGATATAGGTTTTACAGGGGCCTTTATATATTTATTATAAGGAGGCTGTATATAGTTATAGGGGGTGTATATAGTTATTAGAGTGGGCTGTACATAGTTATAATGGGGGTCTGTATACAGTTATTACATGAGGGCTGCTTATATTTATCACAGTGGGGCACACTTACTTACCTGGTCCAGAGGAGATCCTGAAAGTGCATTGTCCGACGACAATGCACTGTGCCGAAGATTCGCTGAATGTGTTGTTTCCCCGATCAGGTCCGCCAGAGTTCACCATCTTCCTCCCGGTGTATGTAAGTGCTTGTCTTGCGACACAATTTTTAAGTTAAATCCCGCGGTGGAGGAAATGTGTATATATGTATTACTGGGGGGGCTGTATAAATATATTTCTAGCAACATTTACTAAAATTGTGAGGAGGGCCCCCACCAGTCTGCACTCCGGGGCCTCCACCACCCTTAATTCGGTACAATGTTCTGTTTCACGGACTGACCATGGTGCCAGGGATGAGACTCCTTGCATCATAGTGATCTGTAATACAATGTTTTTTACAATATTATACAATTTTAATATCAGGCAAAACATCAGTGGTAAACTGTTATCATGATCCCCAGGAAAACAGGGACTTCCTGCACCATATATAACTGTGATGCAAGGAGTCTCAACCCAGCACTATGCTTGAATCCGAAGCACCACACAGTCAAGTTTTTATGTACTGAGCATGGTTGTGTGCTGCTGGCCTGGTTTCTACCCCATGTGTTTTTAGCATTGCTGCTACAAATGTCCTGTCCCAGATATGAAATTTATGATATATCCTGACCATAATCACCAGTGTGATAAGTGTCAGATTTCAGGAGCAAGTTCTGCTCTAAGACATTCCTGATAAATCTCCCCCATACTTCATACATAGAAATAAGATGCATTTCACATTATACACATATTACACTTTTACATACATACAGTATTTATGAATACATCTAATGCTACAAACACATGCAATTATAAAGTAACAGTAAGGTACCTCCTTGCATCCTTGCAGAGGGAGGGGGGCCGATATCCGGCCACACAATTTGCAACCAGAAATATGTCCCCATTTGGCCTTTGGCACCCGGTCACAGTGTGATGAGCACACGCTGTCTCACCACACCGTGACTGAGCACGGAAAAATATGTTCTATACTTTGCCGTATTACGGCTCTTGCCACACTGTGCTGCTCCCCCTCATCTCTCCTGCACATGGCTGTATGCTTCGTGTGCATAGGGCCACATTACATATTACACTATAAAAAATCACCTTTATTGGAGATAGATGAGTCTTCATTCTTGTACCCAGAAGATTCACAAGAGAATTCTTGCAAGCGGGCTGAGTACCTAATAGGGATGTGTAAATTTCCAGTGTAGCACCCTTCCTCCATCCTGCTCGTCCCATTACACTAGAAAAGGTGTACATCAGAGGCAGCACATAGGGAGCAGGGCTGCACTTTACATAAAAGAAGGGGAAGTGCAGGATGGAGCACGAAAATAGGTCAGTTGATGGGGCACATGTTAGGGAGGAAGGGGTGGAAGCAGAGCATGATAATAGAGCATAAGCAGCTCTTGTGTCGCTCACACTGAGTGTGCTGCCGCCCGAGGCAGAAATCTCACATTAAATAATGGTAGATGTGGCACTGACTAGAACTCTCGTCAAGAGAACAAATATAATGGTTTCCAAAAGAATAAAGTTTTCAATATTTGATAATTGTAATTCTTTGGTTCCCACCTTTAATTTATCAGAGTATCATTGAATGTGCCATTTCAACATTTATGTTCAGTTGTTTCATTTTAGCTGTTCTCTAACCAATACAATTAGAATCTTTATCTTTTTAATAATGGAATAGTAGACAGCAAGTAGAAAGGGATGTACAAGTTAGGCTGCTTTCATACTTATTTTTTGTGGTCCGTTGTAACAATACATTGGGAAGATTTCTGAGGTTCCCTTACAATGGCGGGCAGCAACGTATCCTACTGTGTGCTCATGTAGTGGGAAATGTTCCCCGGTTCCCCTGAAAGCTTAAGGAGGAGCAAATATCATCAGAAGGCAGTGCTTTGCTGCTTACAATGTCTAAAGTGTCATCTATGTGATGTAGCTGTCCATATTTGGACAGTAGCATCACTGCTGAAGCACCCCCAGCGTATGCTCAGTGGTGCATGGGGATGAATGCCATACAGTTGCATCCATCCCCCGCAGCCTCTAATGGCCTCCGCTGAGTGTATACTGCTCCTTCCAGCTGGCTAAAAAAGCACAGTCTGCTGAACACAACTTATACTGAGCACACACACACAGACACAAACACAATACCTCCGTTTGCCAGTATAAATCTATGGACATGTTCAGCATGTGTATCTGGAACTTTCTTCTATACTGGTTAAACATGTGCAATTAATGAAGTTTTACTGTAGCCTTATATCGAAATTACTGGTGAATTTCATCATTTTATGAAAATATAGCAGCTGGTGATAAATAGAAGAATGCGAGTAAGACTTGTTTTGTACAACTATATTTACAATCCTTATTCTATGTTTTGAGGTCTGTAGTTTGTTGCTAATAATAATCTATTTTGATAGTCGTTTGTCTTTTTCACATCCCTATTTATACATTTCTGTTTCTCCTAGTTTTTTTGGACAACTGTTAGTTGGCAATATACCAATTATTGTCTACAGGGAAGCATAAAAAGCAGATGCATCAGCATTTAATCAGTATATCATCACATTTCCATCAGTATTTACATTCACTGACATTTCTATTGGGTGAAAAAGCTGATTCGTTTTGCGTAGTATAAAGAAAAAATATAAAATGCAAATACAGGTAGAAATGCTAATAAAATAATGATCTATCCTTTGTTACTACATATACATATTACATATATGCTACCAGTTGACAGGTAGACCCTTACTTAAGAACACCCGACTTACAGACAACCCCTAGTTACAAACAGACCTCTGGATTTTGGTAATTTACTTTACTTTAGCCCCAGACTACAGCTATAACAGTTATCACAGGTCTCTGCAATGAAGCTTTATTGTTAATCCTGGTTCTTATGACAATCCAACATTTTTAAAATCCAATAGTCATCGAGACCCAAAAAATTTTGCCTGGTGCTCCAATTATAAAATATACAAATCTGACTTACATACAAATCCAACTTAAGAACAAACCTGTAGAACCTATCTTGGACGTAACCCTAGGAACCGCCTGTACTGTCATATGAAACATAGCATAATGACTGGAAATTACCCCAGTGATTCCCTAACCATTCTGTAGGCATCAGAAACCAGGGTAAAACATCTGTTTTTGTCGCAGGGAGGCAGCCATGACATGATGTAGATACCCTCACTCTACAATACGCTACATGTATGGGCCAGATTTACATTACAGTATTTATATCTGGCCTATATGTTGCATTAGTATTTGGAAGGCAAAAACAATAATAGATTCTAAACACATGCTTGAAAATGTCTTTATAGAAAAGACGAAACGTCGCATCTATGGTGGAATAAAAAGTTTTCACTTCACCTTCCTTGGAGTGCTGCTTCATCCTTTGGCTGTATAGATTCTAAACACAGATGTTCAACTCTTGCCATTATATTTTTTTCTCTGTAGCATCCACTCCAGGTTTTGTCTTACAAATAACGTCAGAAAATACTACAAAATACTTGCAAATGACAACAGCCTCATGTTGTCAATACTGACATTGCATTACGCAAATGTAACAGTGAGTAACGCATATATACGCACCAACAGGGATGTTACTTATAAACTTTCTAATTTCATTCCTAAAACTACAAAATTGTTTATTACTTGAAGATAAATAAATGTTTAACGTTTCTAACGTGACAATAGTTCCATTAAGACTTCTAATATTCATCTTCTCTAATCTGTGTCCACTTTTTAAAAATTTGTTTTGATATCAACACAAATAATGCCAATTAATAAAAAAAAAAACAACTAGAGTGTAAAGAAAACTGTCTGGCCAGTGTGCTCTGAATTCCTTGGAGGAGCAAGTGGAGGTCTTCTGAGAACAATTCTCTCTCTAAATACCATCAAATTTCTGACAGCGTCATGCCTTTCAGATTGTGTTTTAATTGCTTCTTTTCTTCATCTCTAATGCAATCACAATATGTATTTTAACCCACCCTATACCAAAACTTTTTTTTTTAATTTAGAGATTGAGGCACTAACCATGATAATATGTTATTTATTCAAATATGCGATTTATATCTATACATGATCTTAAAATATAAAGCAGAATTTACTAAGCAAAAAACTAATTAAAATTGTCTTCTGCTTTTGTGTAATCAACAATCTGATTACAAGCCTTGTTAATGGATGTAAAGAAACATTGATTGTTATTGATGAACGTATACAATCATAGACAAAACAGAAATATGTCATAGCTGCATGTCTGAGGCAGCAGTGACAATTACGTCAGCTTGTAATGCACTGAGCACAATTGTTTCACTATTTAGATGCAGGTGTCAAAGTTGACAGCAGTATTTAAATGATAGAGAGAAGGAGGAGGCTACTTCTCCTTCACCATCAGCACCACCACACTGCAAGTACAGGGTGCCAATGGGTGTCATGACAGTGGGGGGCATCAAAGAGACCAAGCTGCTGGAAGTGGCCACAAGAGGAAAGTTTATGACAAATTGAAGAGATGGATAGTAAATATGGTAAACTAAGAGCACAAATAAGTTCCAAAGAGATTAGAGGGGACCTGCAGGGTCAAGCTACATCAGTGTCAGATTGCACCATCTATTGCTGTCTTTGCCAAAGTGGATTTAATGGACTAGGAATGAGCAGGAAATGAATAACGAAAGCAAATCATAAAAAGCTAAATTGGAATTTGCCAAATTACATATTATAAAGCTTCTAGGACAGCGGTTCTGGGTGGGTTGCGACCCAGACGGGGTCGAATGGCCAAAACACAGTGGTCGAGATTCTATTCCGTTTTTGCCGCAATTCGCTGTAATTGGCTGTAATTACACTACATAATATATGAGTTTCACTTTTTGAATTTACGTATTGAAAAAAACTAACTTTTTGCTGATATTCTTATTTATTGAGAAGCACTCATGTCTTGGTCAGGGCTGATTCTCAAAAATTGAGATACTCCCCTCCCAGCAACAGTTCAGCAACTGCTCTTAGCTATAACAAAAAAGAATGGGTTAATAAACATTATTTTGTTCTCTATCAATCTAGTTATCGCTCTATGGCTCTGTCTATCTCTGTCTATCTACATGTTTTTCTGTCTCTGTCTGTCTATGCCCTTGTTTTATAAGAAAAAAAAGTTTTACAATTATGCAAATGAGCATGGGGGCTCCAGGCTCCAATAACACTTATAGAACTTGGATCCCCTCGGGCTCATTTGCATAATTTTAAAAGCATTTTTTTAAATTGCTAAGACAGGAGGATTCACTTTACATATCGGAAAAAGGGGTGCAAAACTTTAAATAGAAGTATATTGGTCAATTACTGTATATACTCGAGTATAAGCTGACCCAAATATAAGCCAAGGTACCTCATTTTACCACAAAAACACTGGGGAAACTTGTATAAGCCTAAGGTAATAAATGCAGTTGATACTTTGTAATAAAATGTTTAGTAGCCTTCCCTTATTAAAAAAGATTTCCAGCAACCTTCCCTCATTAAAAATGCAGAGCCCTCATTATTAATAAAATGTCCTGCAGATCACCCCTTAATAATAAAATGTGATGCAGAGTTCCCCTTGAAGAGTAACCATTGTAGGGCAGGTAATAGCCCTTTTGCAATTGGATTAGTTAACTGAATCTTACTCCTTCCTATTGTATTCTGCAGACTCCCCCCTGTTGTCAGTGACTCCTTAGATAACTGTTGCTAGACACATTCCGACTTCACTGAGGAGCTGACTACGGAGGGAGAGACACACCCCCTCTCTCCCTGCTCCCAGCTGTTCACCTCACAGCTCATGTGCTTCCAGAAGCCCTAACTTATGTAGTAACCAAACACCTACACTTATCTCTCCCTCAGCTTTCCCTACACTTGTATATAAACAAATAATCCACACAGACACAAGATGCAGATCGATCACAATCCCATCCTCCTTCCCATTCCCCATTCCACAGCAGGAAATGGCAGAGAGACTCTCCAAGCTGAAACGTTGCCGCTGTTTTGGGATATGCAATAAAGAGGACTCTACATTTTCACTTTTATCCTGAAATGCTGCCTTTTTTCTATATACATGGACGATTCTAGCATATTTGCTGCCTGAGGTGAATATTAAAATGCTGCCCCCCCCCCCCCCCCCCGCTGCTCCCTGTACAGTAAATTCTGAAAACTTTACTAACAATTAACATCCCCACAGGCAGCTCCCTGACACTGACTGGCTACAGGTTCTGGGAGTCATTAGTGGCATCTAGTACCTTATAGATGACAATCACATCACAATTGACCACACGCTCCACACATATAAAACATCCCTTCCTTATTCTATATATATTCTACTGGAATTATAGCAAGCACAGCACCAATCAATATACACTCACCGGCCACTTTATTAGGTACACCATGCTAGTAACGGGTTTGACCCCCTTTTGCCTTCAGAACTGCCTCAATTCTTCATGGCATAGATTCAACAAGGTGCTGGAAGCATTCCTCAGAGACTTTGGTCCATATTGACATGATGGCATCACACAGTTGCTGCAGATTTGTCGGCTGCACATCCATGATGCGAATCTCCCGTTCCACCACATCCCAAAGATGCTCTATTGGATTGAGATCTGGTGACTGTGAAGGCCATTTGAGTACAGTGAACTCATTGTCATGTTCAAGAAACCAGTCTGAGATGATTCCAGCTTTATGACATGGCGCATTCTCCTGCTGAAAGTAGCCATCAGATGTTGGGTACATTGTGGTCATAAAGGGATGGACATGGTCAGCAACAATACTCAGGTAGGCTATGGCGTTGCAACGATGCTCAATTGGTACCAAGGGGCCCAAAGAGTGCCAAGAAAATCTCCCCCACACCATGACATCCCCACCACCAGCCTGAACCGTTGATACAAGGCAGGATGGATCCATGCTTTAATGTTAATGACGCCAAATTCTGACCCTACCATCCAAATGTTGCAGCAGAAATCGAGACTCATCAGACCAGGCAACGTTTTTCCAATCTTCTACTGTCCAATTTCGATGAGCTTGTGCAAATTGTAGCCTCAGTTTCCTGTTCTTAGCTGAAAGGAGTGGCACCCGGTATGGTATTCTGTTGCTGTAGCCCATCTGCCTCAAAGTTCGACGTACTGTGCGTTCAGAGATGCTCTTCTGCCTACCTTGGTTGTAACGGGTGGCGATTTGAGTCACTGTTGCCTTTCTATCAGCTCGAACCAGTCTGCCCATTCTCCTCTGACATCAACAAGGCATTTCCGCCCACAGAACTGTCGCTCACTGGATGTTTTTTCTTTTTCGGACCATTCGCCTGATCAGAGACACAGGCGGCGTGACGTCATCATCTGCCGCCTGTGTCTCTGCTTAGAACGGAGCAACGCCAGCAGCCAGATAGGTGCTGCATCGCTCCTCTAATAAATCGTGCCTGTCTCTTAAAGAGACAGGAGCAATTTATTTAGCTGGTGGGCAATTTGGGCGTCAACGGAAGCCCAAATTACCCACATTAGAGCGGCAAATGTCGCCACTCTTTAAAGGGCTCCGCATTCTGCCACCTGTCGCCTCATGGCAGATGTGGCCCTGTCTATATAGATAGAAAGATATTAGATGGACATGGTTACAACAAACTAGTGTGGTGTGTAAGAAACGATCCTCAAAGAGGTAGATTACATTTAGAAAAAACAAATATGCGTTTATTGATATACTAATAAAAACATTTAAAGATGCATGATATCATGCATTAACAGTTAATGGTCCCCTGAGGAAGACACAGTTGTGGCGCTAAGCGTGGGGCTTTGCCCACACTCCCCCTGAATGCAGACCTGACCCTGGTAATATACATACAATATCTGTGCTAGCATGCGGTTGTAATTGCATTGAAAGGCTATTTTAGCTAGCATTGGTATCTATGTGATCTTAATCATTTGCTTTAGCTATCCATACATATTGTCTGTATCTGTACATTCATTGTGCCTGCATCATCATGTTATGGGGGTAGTGTGGAGGGGCACTACTGGTTGTATCATAACCATTCCCTTTTAATGCATGTATAGATATCATGCATTTTTAAAATGTTTTTATTAGTGTATCAATAAATGCATATTTGTTTTTCTAACTGTAATCTACCTCATTTCTTACACACCACACTAGTTTGTTGTAACTATGTTTATTTTTGGTGGTGGTCCTTTGCATATGGGCCTTATTGTAGATCTTGCTACAATTTGTTTAAAGAAGAGGTACTAAATGAGGACCGAGAGGCAAAATTCTTTGAGGAATGATTCCCAGGGACACCTGGAGCAGAATTATGTTTTTGACTTTTTTTTTGCTCAGAATGACGGTTACACTTTAATAATAAAATGTCCTGCAGAACCCTCTTTAATAATAAAATGTCCTGCAGAGCCCCCCTTAAAAATAATTAACGTTGTACTCACAGCTTCCTCTTCTCCCCCAAGCTTGTCTTCTCCCTGTGGCTTTGTCTTTGGAGCAGCTACGAGCACTTATCTTAAAAGCCAGAGTTCTGCTCATGCGCAGTAGCTTCAGCTTCTCAGATGAGGCACTGTACGTCCTTGGCTCCTATAGTGGAGCTACAGCGCATGCACACAACTCTGACTTTTCAGACGAGTGCGTGCAGCTGCTGCAAGCTGTGCGCTGAAAGCAGGAGGGTAGGAGGGATTCAAAGAGGCTACTGAGGCGTGCAGTAGCAATTACTCCCACTCCACAGCCCTGCTACTCCACGCCCCAGTAGCCTCTTAAAATAATTTGCATATACATCAAATAAAAGATTTATTAAATTTGGTGCCACTACAGTTTTAGCTAAAGCATAGGCATACACTAGATTAGCGGAACCTGCTACCGTAGCCACCTTTTTATGTAGATCAATGATGGTAGGTTTCCTTTAACAGTTTGAATTCCATAATACATAAGGACAGATGAATAGCTCTCATCATACAAAGATGTGTCCATTCTTCCTCAGGGGTAGCCTCTGCTTGTCTAATGTGTTTGTAGCTATATTATAGTGAAATGATATGTGGATAGGAAGTTTTTATTGTAAAGGTAGTTTTTGTATGGCTTATTAGAAATTATATTAGAGCACAGTAAGCAATGCATTATATTTGTATTACATTAAGAGTTGAACATATTCTTGTTCTTTACTGACATCTTGTGGCCTTTAACCTTAAAAGAATATAGACAACTACTATTTATTCATACCCAGCATTTTATAAGTTAAAGCAGTATTCCATTTTTATAACTTTCATCTGTCCCTTAATTCTATGCTTATGAAGCTGGAAAATGCATTTACTGTAAAATGATTCTTAACCACCGAAGCCAAACGGCCAACGCAGTTTATGCTTTGGGTTTGTGTTCAGGAAAATCGCGGCAAGTTGCTTGATTGACTCCTGCGCAGCCAATCATCCATCTAGCAGCCCCTTAGCAACGACAGCCATGTCATCTATAGGTATGGCTGTGATTGGCCAGGCTGGACATGTGACTGTTTTCAGGGCACTTAGGTAGGGAAAGTAGGCTGCTTTGATAGAGACAGGTGTAAATCTGTTATAATTGCCCTTTTTAAGGAGCTGTGAATAACTGCAGTAAGGCTGCTATAGAGCAGGACCAGGGCCCTGGAGCCTGAGGCGAAAATTGAAATGCGCCCCCCCCCCCCCCCCCAACAACAGACCTCCCCTGCTTCCAGGATATGTTTGGCCCACTGAATTTCCACATTTTTAATGAAGCAATGACTCACCCTGACTCCTATCTCAGTCCCCTGCCGGCACTTGCGTCCTCTTCCCGGCTTTTCCAGCTGCCTTGTGCTCTGTGAAGGGACGCAGGCAGTGTAACGTCATCGCACGCTGCCTGATGCATCCAAAGCAACAGAGCGGCACGTACAGTCGTACTGTCTTAAAGAGACAGGTGCGATTGATTTTTCATGTGGGCGATTCGGGCAAATTATCCAACAATATCTTATTTGTAGCAATCTCAATGCAATTTGCAGTACCTGCCTCATACAGGCTTAAAACACCAGTCTTAGATCTATTTGCATCATTATTACCTTACAGTTCTAGTCTTAGTAGTATTTGCATCAGTCTTAATTCACACTACCAGTTTTACAAGTATTTGCTTCAGTGTTGACTTACACTACCAGTCTTTGTAATATTTGTGTCAGTGTGACAGAGTGACACTCAGTCCGTCCTGTCAGTCCAGTCTTTGAGAAAGGGTCGTCTTACCCGAAATGCGCGTTAGCAAGACACCAAATTGTTTGTTTATATATATATATATATATATATATATATATATATATATATACATATATATATGTATATATATATATATATATATATATATATGTATATATATATATATATATACAGTATATATACTGTATATACTGGCGTATAAGACTACTTTTTAACCCCTTAAAATAATGGCTACAGTGGGGGGTCCGCCTCTCACAGTCATTAGAAGAGGCTTAGTACGCGCTGACGGGGCGGCGCGCTGTATGCTAATGCAGCCGCCCTGTCACAGCGGTCGGCGTCACAGAGCTGGGGGTCACAGGCGGCACTTACAGAAGCATGTCGGATCTTCATTAATATCGCAGCTTACAGTTATGATCACCAGGCACTTGCTCTCTTGTTTGTTTTGCAAAGTTTTAAGCAGACTTTTTTTCATTTGGGAGAGGGGTAGTCTTATACAGTGAGTATATACCAAATTCTATATTTTTAGGGCAGAAGTTGGGGGTCGTTTTATACGCCCAGTCGTCTTATACGCCGGCATATACGGTATATATATATATAAATATATATATAATAGATTCGGGGAAATTGGTTTGTACAAGCATTGTAGACAAGAAACAATAAACAATACACTACACTACATAATTCCCATGGATAAAGACAATGAAGTGTGAAGTGTCAGTGTGAAATAAAATTACAAGCATAGTGAGGGTGGGGGGGCGGGGGGGGGCTAGTGTAGGGGGGTACACATGTTTTTTTGTCCTAGTTGTCCAGTGCTCTGTTGTACAGTTTAATTGATTTGGGGATAAAGAAGTTATGGAATCTGGCAGTACGACAACATACAGTAATTGACTATATCGGTTACTGATGTTGCTTTGTTGCTGGAGACATGGCGTGGAATTTATTGAGTGCACATGTTTCAAATTTGCGAAGGCATCTTTCTTCCTAAACCTTAAAGTACATCTACCACCAGGATGAATGACTGTATGCAAATGAACCTGAGGGGCTCCAGGCTCCATAGGTGTTGATGGAGCCTGAAGCCCCTCATGCTCATTTGCATACCGTCTTTCATCCTGGTGGTAGATGTCCTTTGAGAATGCTATTGGTGGCTTGCCGATGATGATGTATGCCTTTTTGGTGAACATTTTATTTTTGCCTCTATCCTTAACGCTACCGCACACAAGAGATGTGGAAGGATTTGAGTTGAGAAAGTACATAAGTGAACATGCTGTTTGTATGCTTTATCGCTGTTTGCCACCCACTCTAGTTTGTTGTCAATGATTACACCTGGGTATTTCTAGGTGCTCACCTGTTCAATTTCTCAGCCCTTGATATTGATGGGATTACAGAAGGGTTTATTATCTTGCTGGTTTATGATCATGTCCTTTGTTGCTCTCACTCCATTGCTCAAAGCTTTTGATGGCCTCCCTATAGTATTTGTCATTTGTCATTGTCATCTCTGATACATACAACGATTAGAGTCCTCAGAGAGATCTGTGTGCAGTGTGAAGTCAGCAGTGTACACAGTAAAAATGGTACATGGTAAAATAAGAAAGTACTGTGCCCTGGAGTGCTCCCCGGTTGCTAACTATTATCTATTATGGGATCAATGTTCAATTTTGTTATTTTTATCTCCCATAATCACTGGGTTAATGTGTTAAAAGCGCTAAAAAAATCAAAGTAGGTGACTGACTGTGGTGCCATTCTCTTGTAGGCAGGAGTAGGCCTTGTACACCATGGGCAGAATGGTGTTGTCAATCCATAGTTTCTTGTTACACACGAGTTGTAGTTGGTCTAGGCACCCTCTTACTGCCTCCCTCAGATCAGACATAATGGGGCATATTTACTTACAGGGTCACCGGAGTCAACTGAAAGTCCATTGTCCATCTATAATGCAGCATGCGACGATTCACAAAGATCTTGTGTCAGAAATCATGAATGTGTCGCTTCCCTGCTCAGGGCTTTATTAAACAAATACATTAAATTCAGAGGCCTGGGTGCCCGGGACCACTGCACGTTATTCCTAGTTAGCCTAGTGGTCAGGTACCACACGTGTGCTGAGATCCCCATAGATCACGAGAACGAGTGGTCTGTCGGACACCTCATTGCTCCCTCAGACTAATAGAACAGATGGCCATGCATGACCATTCTGCTCCATTAATCTCTATGGATCTGATGGAAATTGCCGAGCAAGGGCAAGGGCCACTCTCTCTCACTTCCTGTGCCCCTTTGAGCATGTGCATCCAGGGGCCGTCAGTGAAAATGATAATGAGCTGATAATATGTATGCCTACGGAGTGTGGAAGGTCAAAGTCGCCAAATCATTGATCATTCATATTCATAATAGCACAGTTTTGGGTTTTACATATCTTACTGGTGAACTTTTATTTTACCCCCCAGCTGCCACGTAATGCCATCAGCATCCTGCAATGACTTCTTTGGGATTTCACGTAATGCCATCAGCATCCTGCAATGACTTTTTGGGATTTAAACATATAGCTTTTCACAGCTTTACCTATATCAAATTGCCTTTATAGAATTCCTAAATTGGTATGCAGGAATCTATACAATTATCACCTCAAACAACCCCTTGAAATCGAAGGAACTGAATTTCTGTCCGATGTTTGTATCACTAGAACCATGTTTCTGGAATTATTAACCAAAATACACTTTATTTTTAGTGGATAATTGTGTGGGTGTGACTGAAGATGAACTACCCCACAGCTCAGAAAGTGTCAGGACCCATGATTTTTCCTCCTTTTAATTAGGGCTCAATGAGAGTATTTCAAATTAAGTCATGGTTATTCATGTACTCACAAAGGGCAGGATTGTCAAGTGATTCTTACACCAGTAGAATGCTCTTTGCTAAGTGAACTCAAAAGGCCATCAAGAAGTCAACAGTGTGTAAGTCTTAAAGGAATTATTTTCTTGGACCTCTTTTCTCAGCAGTTCTGCTGATGTAAGACTGCTGACAGATTAGGTGTTGGGGGGTCTACAACGTGACCCTGAGGTCCACAATTAATTAGCGTATTGTGCTGAATGATTCTTTTATAAAAAAGCATATTAAACAAACATATATGAAAATATTAAGATTGCAGCATGTCATATGTGGGAATATTAAATCATTATGGGATATGAAGCATATAACATAGACAAGTAAAGTGCTCATGAAGTAATGCTATTTCCTGGTCGTCCTACGGCAGCAATGAATGGGTTAAGTCTCACACTATCCTATTGGACACAAGTAAACAATTAATTAGCAATAGAGATTGGCAGGCTGACTCCCTTAAAATACCCTGAGCCAATGAACACACATGTTTTTTTCGTTGTGGAAGGGATAACAAGAATGAGTTTGGTGAGCGTTGGCTCCCTGTCCCACGGTTTGGGTGCTCATTCCCTTGGGACCGCTGCCCGATGGGAGCTTGCTGCATAACCCAGAGTGTGTTAAAGGGTCACTGCACAGCACAGGATGTTTGGCTGCTGTATGCTGATATCAGCTGTTATCACCTCAGGCAAGTATCCCTGTGTTTCCCCGCTGTATTTGTTTCCCCCGCCTTACCACGCCTGCCAGGGGTGGAGTTGGGCTTGCCGGGTGTCATGTTGTGTTGCGCGCATCGGCGACACACGGGGCGGTCGCGCGTGCGCGAGGGGGGGGCGTGGCTTGATTTCTGTCGCGCGCCCTTTCTGGCGCATGCGCGGTCTGTCGCTCGGCCGCCCGGCCATTGCGTATGCGTGGAGTAGGAGGTCCAGTCCACGAGGCTTCCTATTTAAACAGATATGAGCGGTATGGGGTAGCGCTCGCCAGGCAGCAGAGCCTACCCCGGGAATTGTAAGTGCTCACCTCCGGTGCCCTGCTGGTTCTTGCTTTATGACATGTGTGATAGTGTTCCTAATGTTGTGGTCTTCAGATGCCCCTCAGGAAGAAAAGGTTGAGAAAGAGGCAGGCATAGATGTTGTACTACCTGTCACCAGCCCTTACCAGAGGATTGGGAACCAGATTTGTGAAGGAGGATGACTCCACACCAGGAGAAGATGAGTTTACAGGCAGATTCCACCAGGTTTTTTTCTTGGCTTAAAACCACTATTGCTAAGGCAGTAGCTGAAACCTCTCACTCCCAAGTACAAATAGAAAAAGATCATATCCTGTATATCAGACTCCCCAGGGCCCTCTAGTCATGAGGAGTATAGGTCTGAGGGGGAGGTCAGCTCAGAGGAGGAGGCAGAAGCTCTCCACATGATTTCTATCTGTTTAATAAAGAAGGTGTTTCTAGGCTATAAAAGCCGTTATAAAAGAAGGCAGTGGAATCAGATAAAGCCACTGAAGATCTCTCTAAAGAAAAGCTCTTTTATTATTCCCTAAAAAGAAAGCCAAATATTGGCCAGCCATCCAGATTTGAAGAATCTGATGGAGTCTGCTTGGAAAAAACCTGATAAAAAACCCCAACCCTGGGGTTAGATTTAAATCTGTTACAAGATGGATCCTGCTTTATCTGCTGAATGGGAAGTCTCTCCCTAAAGTGAATATTGTCCTGGCAAAGTTAGCGCTTAACTCCATCGTTCCAGCTGAGGAGGCTACCCCTCTAAAGGATTATTGATAGGAAGATGGAATCGTTAATAAGAGGGCTTATACCCATTCTGCAAATATTGTAAAACTTCTTGGCTTCTGTTCCGGTGGCAAGGGCATTGAGGATTCGGCTAAGCCAGCTTACCCATGATGTCAGGGATGGCGTATCGAGGAAATATATTTAGAGAATATCTCTCTTCTCAAATCAGCGGCAGAGTTTCTTTGCGACTCTCATGTGGATACAATCAAGCTAACATCAGTTAGCCTGGCCTCCAAAAATTCTATAAGCCGTGCGCGTCTGGATAAAGCTCTGGGCCAGGGGATGTCCCTGCTCTAAAACCCATTTTTGTATCTACATTTCAGCCGTCAGTCTGTTGTTCCACAGCTGGAAGAGATCCTGAAGGTATTAATGATGACAAGGGCACTTTTTCCCACAGCCTAAGAAAAGAACAGCTTTTAAGTCCTTTCGTTCTAGACAAAGATCTCCACAAGTTAGAAGACAGTTAGAAGAGATGACAAAAGGGGGTTTCAGGAATCGGTTTGTCCAGAATAAAAAAACCTCATTCGGAGCCTCCACAAAATCCGAATTATGACGCCAGGCTGTCAAAGTCGGAGCAAGGGCTTTCCCAGTTTTCCACATATGGGTCAAAAATTCTTAGATGCATGGGTCAATTCTTTGTGAGGGAGGTTATTCTCTGGAGCTAACCAGCTTTCCTCCAGACAGGTTCTTCATCAACCTACCTTGTTCTGCGCTTCTTCAGGAATTCATAGAAAAGGGTGCCTTGGAGCCTGTCCCCTATCCCCAGAGAGGTTACAGGCGTTTATTCCAGAGTAGTTCCGGTTCCAAAACAGGCGGATCTTGGGGGCTGGTGATAGATCTCACTAAACCTCAACCAGTTTATTCTGAAAAGAGATTCAGGATGGAATCAATCAGAACAACCCTTCTTTAATTTCCAGGAACTGCTTCATGACGACAGTGGATCTGAAAGATGGCGTATCTGCATTTCCAGTACTTCAGAGTCACAGGAAGTTTCTCGGGTCGCTATACATAAGGACAAAACAATACTGCATTACCAGTTCACGTGTCTACCCTTCGGTTCTAGTCGCGCCAGGTGTTTACGAAGGTCGCAGTGGTGTTATCGGCAGCCTTCAGGAGGCATCCAGGTGATACCCTATCTAGAAACTGGCTTCTGATAGCTCAACGGAGCACTTGATGTACCACGATTAGCAGTGGTCCTGAAGACTCTGGAGGTTCATGGGTTTGTGATCAACAAACAGAAGTTGTCTCTGGTTCCTGCAACCTATCAGAAATTTCTAGGTTGATAGTAAACTCTCAACATGACGCTCTTTGTCATCAGCCAGAATTACCGCTCTGAAGAAAGCGATCAGATATGATTCTGCACTGCCAGACCCCGACACACAATCAGGAAAGTCATGGAGTCCTAGGATGAATACCTCGGCTATAGAAGCAGTCCCGTGTGGCAAAAACCCATATGAGGGTCTCCGGCATCCATTCTCTCCCAATGGTCAAGGAGTCTGCAGTTCTTGGACAAACCTATGACGATCTCAGTCCAAGCTATCAAAGGACTTGATCTGGTGGTCCCGAAACCCATATAGGCAGATCCATCCAATTCCTTCAGCCAGTGTCCTACATCATGACGAATTGCAATGGGGTGGGCCGCCTGCCACGTAATGCCATCAGCATCCTGCAATGACTTCTTTGGGATTTCTTTTGGGTCTCTCCTATGCGGAGTGGGCCTATGGAGCATTCAGAGGCCTGGGTGCGCAAAGGACTGGTCTCTACTGAGCTATAGGGCAGCATTCTCAGGCTAAGCAATCTGGGAGATGTGGACCTTAAGGGCTTGGGAGTGCGGGGTGGGTTGCACTATATTTCCTTTTCCGCTCCAGCGTCTGGGTATGGAGAAGCGAACGGTGGTGGATGCTTGGGGAGGATCGTGGAGGCGACGATGGGGGTTTTTGTGCCAGGGTCCTGGGCAGGGGGCTGACTATCAGCTGACACAGGGAAGGAGCAGTGGTGTGCACGGCCGGAGGTGAACGGGCTTGGTGGCCACTGAGTGGGGTGTTTTAGATTCATATGCCTGCGCATACTGGTGGTAGTTGAAGCTAGTAGTGGTGGAACCCTGTTGATCCTGGTTTGGCAAAGGTTGCGCACCACAGTCCGTCGGTCATCCGGTGTTTCCTTTAAAGAACCTCCAGACTTCTGAAAAATTTAGCCCTGCCGCGGGAGCCTCGCCACGGGAGATTCATACGTGACAACATTGGGCGCTGATGCCACCAGCTCTGGCCTGGCGTATGGACTCTCCTCCGGTCTCAGAAGCATCGGTCACCCGGCCTCTCAACCAGCTTGGGTCTGTCACCTCATCATCCTCCGATCCCTCAGTCTGGCCCCCACTCGGACTTCCTGCCCTGACAACAACTCTTCACCACTGTACTGACAAACCGTGTCTCCTCAATCGTCCGACAACCTCTTTACACACTTCTCCACTACGTCAAGAAGGTCATCATCCACCCACAGACTGCGACTGGTGGAACAACCTGGGCATCGGAAAAATTGCTCAGCAGCAACCGGACAAGTGGTTTGTGACTGTGGAAGGGTCCAGAAAACATTCCTAGAGTTATGCCGGTTCAAATGCAAATATTTACTGGGGAGGGGGCAGACTGGGGGGAGGAGGCTGAGTGCAGGAGCTGGGAGGAAGTGCCGATTTCAGGTGCATGGGTGGATCGGTGAAAGATACTGATGGTGGACAAATTGCTCGAAGCATTGTCGCAACCACGATCAGCACCTGTTCGCTCTAACAGATTGCTCTCACGAGTCCCAGTAATTCAGATCATGACCTAGGGCGTGTAGTTCTGCGGCGTTCCCCTGCTCACCTCATCAGCAGGTGGTGTCCTCACACCGCCCAGGACCAGGCCTCTGACCCCTGCAGTAGTGGGACGCCCACGTCCCCGCCCTCGAGCCTCTACCCCCAGCCTAGGGTTCAAACATTTGAAAATAAAGTTATAACGTAATTTTTTTTTTGTGTGTTTTTTAGTTTTTAAACAAACGATGCTATCTATTGCTATGGCTATTTTCTAGCCAAGTATGAAAGCACACTGCTATGCCAGATGAGATGACGCTGAGTTATGAAAAAAAAAACGTAAAATAAAAAGTAAATGGCAGACTGTGCCTAATGAAATCCAACCCCTAATAAATTGTCCCACTTCGGTCTTTGCGATGGATATGTGCGTCACTAAGCGCTAAACACAACGGTCGCAAGTCTCACTGCAAATCCTCACAAATGGTAGTAGATGCACTACAGCAAGGCCAGCCACCAGCAGATCAACCAGAAATAAAATATATAATGCTATTGTAGGCCAAGTAAGCCGTTTGGATTCTCCTATGGCTATTTTCTAGCCAAGTATGGAAAGCACACTGCTATGCCAGATGAGGATGACGCTGAGTTATGGAAAAAAATAAACGTAAAATAAAAAGTAAAATGGCAGACTGTGCCTAATTGAAATCAACCCCTAATAAATTGCCCACTTTGTGTTTGAGGTGGATATGTGTGTCACTAAAGCTAAACACAACAGGTAGCAAGTCCCCCTGCAAATTCTCACAATATGGTACTAGCTGCAAATAAAAAAAAAAATGTATATAACGTATTGTAGCCTAAGAAGGGCTGTTGGGTTTTGTAGAATCACTCTGCTAACACTATTCTAATAGAACAGCCTAACGCTTTCCCGGACAGCCGACGCTCTTTCCTAGCGGCATCCAGACACAGAATGATCCGAGCAGCGCAGGGGCAGGTGCTAGTCATTCAGGGTCACTGATCTGGCCAGCCAAACCACTGCTATCGACGTGTAAGGGTACCACGTCATGCTGGGTGGAGGTGCAGAGTCTCCTGGCTTGTGATTGGCTCTGTTTCTGGCCGCCCAAAAAGCAAAACGGCGGAGATGCCATTTTCTCGAGCGGGGCGGAAGTATTCGTCGAGCAACGAGCAGTTTCGAGTACGCTAATGCTCGAACGAGCATCAAGCTCGGACGAGTATGTTCGCTCATCTCTAGTGAGGACATCTCCAGAGTGAAATCTTTGCTGAAGAGGTGTCAGTACGATAGACACGCATCTTTGGTTTTGAGAGGGATTACGGGAAATACCGCTCACCCGACCCTTACAGAAACTGCAAGATGTCAATGAATGGTAAAGTTGTCACGGGACTGGTTGACAGTTACGGAATCCTGAAAAAGGTCAAGATCAGGGATTCTGGAGGTCGTCAGACTTCTACTCACACCTCTTGGAAGGAAGGATCTAGATCGGGATGTGATGTCGGCTTTCCTGGCTGAAAACTGTCCCTGAGCCAGGAGTAGGCCCCTTCTCTTGATGTTTGACAGAGATGATCAGCGAAGAGGGAAGTCAGCCTGGCGATTGAAGGGCTCGCCCTCGAGAAACGCCAGGTCCGGATGGCCTAACATCCGAGTTTTATAAGACCTTTAAGGACGCCTTGGTTCCCCTCTTGACTGAGGTATTTAATGAGTGTCTTTCCTCGGGCGCTCTGCCGAAGTCAATGAGGAGGTCTGCCATGATCATCCTGTCAAAGGGTAAGGACCGATCTCGTATTGAGAACTGGCGTCCCATAGCGCTTCTCAATATGAAGAACGATATTCAGTTTACCCTTACTCACAAAAAAGAATGGGAAAAAAAAAAAAAAAAAACGCGCAAGGAGGATACAGGTTAAAAAGATCCAAAAAAAATAAACCAGTGAATGTTAGTACAAAAATTGATTAAATCCTCCGCCTCTACGTTTCATCACTCCACATTTAGGAAAAAAGGTGCAGTACCTTTCCAACCAGACGATTTTGGTACTCACGGGGACAGTCCTTAGTCCATACCCAATGTCCTCAGCGTTGCATTCCTAGGGCATGAAAAACTCATACAGGGAAGGTAGCGTCGGCACGGCTCCCTCCTGGGGATTCTCAAGGTAGCTCGTAGCTTCAGTGCTACTCCTAATTGTTCCCACCGGGAATTGTTCCTCCACTACTCGTTCCACTTCTTCGTTCCTTTCTAATTACTATTAGATTTGGGAAGAAAAGGAAAAAAAAACGATGGTGCAGTACTTTTTTGATCGTAAAAATTGTTTTAATGGAAATACTCACAAGAGTAAAGATTAAAAAGGCCTTATGGATAAAACAAAAACGCTCGGTATACGCCCGAACTCCGGAGTTTCGCCTGATATGGCTTCTTCCGGGGCTTCTCAATATGGACAGAAAGGTTTTGGCAAAGGTGCTGTTTAACGCGGCTGGTGCAATTGCACCCCGGCTCCTTTTGGGGACCCAGCACTGCTCGTTCCAGGCCGCAGTACATTTAGTTGCTGTGCTTTGTGTCCGGGAGGCAGTGGAGCAGGGCAGGGCTGGTAACTGGAAGGGGTACTGCTGTCCTTGGATTCAGGCAAAGGCGTTTGATCGGGTTGAACCACGAGTACTCTGGTCTGTCCTTCTGAAGTATGGCCTGCCGGGTGGGTTTGTCAATTGGCTGAAAGTTTTGTATGCAGGGGCAGAGAGTTTCCGCTTGTGAACGGTTGGATTGGCCGCTCTTTTGAGGTCGGGTCTTGGTGTTTGCCAGGGTTGTCCTCTGAGCCCACTACATGTACGTGTTCGCAATAAACCCATTCCTTAGGAGGGTTGATCATGGACCGTTGATGGGGGAGTCGGGATGGATCGGGCAGCCCGGAAGCCACTCTAAGGGTGTAGGTACTACACCGATGATGTCACGTTTTGTGTCCTCGGGAGGGGAGGCGCAATGGGTGAGTTCAGAGGTTGACCGCTACTCAGAGGCTGGGTCCAAGATCAAAACGGGATAAGTGTAAGAGTCTCTGGCTGGAGAGGGAGGTCCAGGCTTTGATCTCCCGGACACTTTCCAGGGCCCCAGGACTCCGCCAAAGTTCTCGGCATCGAATTTGGCCAGGGGGATTACCCCATGCAAAACTGGACGGCAATCTTAAGATCGCCGTCAGAATGGGACAGTGGAAGGGTTGGTCCTTGTGACCCTCAGAAAAAAGGGTGAATCTGATCAAAACTTACCGCTCCCGTTGCCTGATTTATCTGGGCAGGTGTGCATGTTGCCAGAACCCTCTGGACCGGGTCTACAGTCTGTTCTTCAGCTGTTATGGGGGAATAGGCTGAATCTAATCAAGAGGGAGGTACTTACCGCACGAGGAGACAAGGAGGGTTGTGTATGGTCAACCCTGTGGTGTTCCTAGTGAATACTTTCTTAAGATCAATGTAGCAAACCTCTGGAAAGAGAGGGCTCCCGTGGGTATACTCCTGCAGGGGATGGTTCGGCCTTTCTTCCAGGAATGGGGACAGGAGGGCAAGTGAAGGATCTCCGCACACGCATGGGCATCTTTCCGCTTAAGTTACCCCGGTTCTGAAGGTGATTCGCCGGTGGGGTCTGGGAATGTGGGAGATCAGGACATGTCGAGGAAACTCCTTGACAAAAGGGTTCTGTTGACCCATTTCCAGAAGCCTCTGGCCCTCAGGGGATTGCCCAAGTCAGGATCTGAGGGTGGGTTTGAGTTTATTGAATTCCATCAGGATCCCTTGAAGTTTTGGGACGTGACTTGGCGCTGCTTCCATGGAAAGCTGTGTGTGAGGGACAATCTGAAGTGTAGGAGCTGAGGAAAGGGGTTGCCCCCGGGGAGGAGTGGGTGGCCTGCTGGAGAGCATGGAACACTTCTGCTTCAGTGCCCCTTTAACACAGAGGTGTACAACGGGTGGGGCGCTTCCATCCATTGGCCCGGGTTGGCTGGTCTCTCCTATGCGGAGTGGGCCTATGGAGAATTCAGAGGCCTGGGTGCCCGGGACCACTGCACGTTATTCCTAGTTAGCCTAGTGGTCAGGTACCACACGTGTGCTGAGATCCCCATAGATCACGAGAACAGAGTGGTCTGTCGGACACCTCATTGCTCCCTCAGACTAATAGAAACAGTGGCCATGCATGACCATTTGCTCCATTAATCTCTATGGATCTGATGGAAATTGCCGAGCAAGGGCAAGGGCCACTCTCTCTCACTTCCTGTGCCCTTTGAGCATGTGCATCCAGGGGCCGTCAGTGAAAATGATAAGAGCGGAAATATGTATGCCTACGGAGTGTGGAAGGTCAAAGTCGCCAAATCATTGATCATTCATATTCATAATAGCACAGTTTTGGGTTTTACATATCTTACTGGTGAACTTTTATTTTACCCCCCAGCTGCCACGTAATGCCATCAGCATCCTGCAATGACTTCTTTGGGATTTCTTTTGGGTCTCTCCTATGCGGAGTGGGCCTATGGAGCATTCAGAGGCCTGGGTGCCCGGGACCACTGCACGTTATTCCTAGTTAGCCTAGTGGTCAGGTACCACACGTGTGCTGAGATCCCCATAGATCACGAGAACGAGTGGTCTGTCGGACACCTCATGCTCCTCAGACTAATAGACAGAGGCCATGCATGACCATTCTGCTCCATTAATCTCTATGGATCTGATGGAAATTGCCGAGCAAGGGCAGGGCCACTCTCTCTCCTCTGTGCCCTTTGAACATGTGCATCCAGGGGCCGTCAGTGAAAATGATAATGAGCTGATAATATGTATGCCCTACGGAGTGTGGAAGGTCAAGTCGCCAAATCATTGATCTTCATATCAATAGATAACAGTTTTGGGTTTACATATCATTACTGGTGAACTTTTATTTTACCACCCAAGCCTGCCACGTAATGCCATCAGCATCCTGCAATGACTTCTTTGGGATTTAAACATATAGCTTTTCCAAGCTTTTACCTATATCAAATTTGCCTTATAGAATTTCCTAAATTGGTATGCAGGAATCTATACAATTATCACCTCAACAACCCCTTTGAAATCGAAGGAACTGAATTTCTGCTCCGAATGTTTGTATCACTAGAACCATGTTTCTGGAATTATTTAACCAAAATACCTTTATTTTATGTTGACTAATTGTGTGGGTGTGACTGAAGATGAACTACCCCACAGCTCAGAAAGGTCAGTGACCCATGATTTTTCCTCCTTTTAATTAGGGCTCAATGAGAGTATTTCAAATTAAGTCATTGGTTATTCATGTACTCACAAAGGGCAGGATGTCAAGTGATTCTTACACCAGTAGAATGCTCTTTGCTAAGTGTACTCAAAAGGCCATCAAGAAGTCAACAGTGTGTAAGTCTTAAAGGAATTATTTTCTTGGACTCTTTTCTCAGCAGTTTCTGCTGATGTAAGACTGCTGACAGATTAGGTGTTGGGGTCTACTAACGTGACCCTGAGGTCCACAATTAATTAGCGTATTGTGCTGAATGATTCTTTATAAAAAAGCATATTAAACAAACATAATATGAAATATTAAGATGCAGCATGTCATATGTGGGAATATTAAATCATTATGGGATATGAAAGCATATAACATAGACAAGTAAAGTGCTCATGAAGTAATGCTTATTTCCTGGTCGTCCTACGGCAGCACTGAATGGGTTAAGTCTCACATCCTCCTATTGGACACAAGATAACAATTAATTAGCAATAGAGATTGGCAGGCTGACTCCCTATAAAATACCCCTGAGCCAATGAACACACATGTTTTTTTCTGTTGTGGAAGTGGATAACAAGAAGTTTGGTTGAGCGTTGGCTCCCTGTCCCACGGTTTGGGTGCTCCATTCCCTTGGGACCGCTGCCCGATGGGAGCTTGCTGCATAACCCGAGTGTGTTACAGGGTCACTGCACAGCACAGGATGTTTGGCTTGCTGTATGCTGATATCAGCTGTTATCACCTCAGGCAAGTATCCCTGTGTTTCCCCGCTGTATTTGTTTCCCCCGCCTTACCACGCCTGCCAGGGGTGGAGTTGGGCTTGCCGGGTGTCATGTTGCTTGTTGCGCTGCATCGGCGACACACGGGGCGGTCTGCGCGTGCGCGAGGTGGGGGCGTGGCTTGATTTCTGTCGCGCCCCTTTCTGGCGCATGCGCGGTCTGTCGCTCGGCCGCCCCGGCCATTGCGTATGCGTGAGTAGGAGGTCCAGTCTCACGAGGCTTCCTATTTAAACAGATATGACGCGGTATGTGGGTAGCGCTCGCCAGGCAGCAGAGCCTACCCACGGGAATTGTAAGTGCTCACCTCCGGTGCCCTGCTGGTTCTGCTTTATGACAGTGTGATAGTGTTCCTAATGTTGTGTGTCTTCCAGATGCCCTCAGGAAGAAAAGGTGCCAGAAAGAGCAGGCATAGATGTTGTACTACCTGTCACCAGCCCTTACCAGAGGATTGGGAACCAGATTTGTGTGAAGGATGCACTCCACACCAGGAGGAGATGAGTTTACAGGCAGATTCCACCAGGTTTTTTTCTTGGCTTAAAACCACTATTGCTCAGGCAGTAGCTGAAACCTCTCACTCCCAATGTACAAATAGAAAAAGATCATATCCTGTACTATCAGACTCCCCAGGGCCCTCTAGTCATGAGGAGTATAGGTCTGAGGGGGAGGTCAGCTCAGAGGAGGAGGCAGAAGCCTCTCCACATGATTTCTATCTGTTTAATAAAGAAGGTGTTTCTAGGCTTATAAAAGCCGTAAAAGAAGCAGTGGAATCAGATAAAGCCACTGAAGATCTCTCTAAAAGAAAAGCTCTTTATTATTTCCCTAAAAAGAAAGCCAAATATTTGGCCAGCCATCCAGATTTGAAGAATCTGATGGAGTCTGCTTGGAAAAAACCTGATAAAAACCCCAACCCTGGGGTTAGATTTAAATCTGTGTACAGATTGGATCCTGCTTTATCTGCTGAATGGGAGTCTCTCCCTAAAGTGAATATGTCCCTGGCAAAGTTAGCGCTTAACTCCATCGTTCCAGCTGAGGAGGCTACCCTCCTAAAGGATCCTATTGATAGGAAGATGGACTCGTTAATAAGACGGGCTTATACCCATTCTGCAAATATATTTAAAACTTCTCTGGCTTCTGTTCCGGTGGCAAGGGCATTGAGGATCTGGCTAAGCCAGCTTACCCATGATGTCAGGGATGGCGTATCGAGGAAATATATTTTAGAGAATATCTCTCTTCTCAAATCAGCGGCAGAGTTTCTTTGCGACTCTCATGTGGATACAATCAAGCTAACATCAGTTAGCCTGGCCTCCATAAATTCTATAAGCCGTGCGCTCTGGATAAAGCTCTGGCCAGGGGATGTCCCTGCTAAAACCCATTTTTGTAATCTACCATTTCAGCCGTCAAGTCTGTTTGTTCCACAGCTGGAAGAGATCCTGAAGGTCATTAATGATGACAAGGGCACTTCTTTCCCCAAGCCTAAGAAAAGAACAGCTTTTAAGTCCTTTCGTTCTAGACAAAGATCTCCACAAGTTAGAAGACAGTTTAGAAGAGATGACAAAAGGGGTTTCAGGAATCGGTTTGTCCAGAATAAAAAACCTCATTCGGAGCCCTCCACAAAATCCGAATTATGACGCCAGGCCTGTCAAAGTCGGAGCAAGGCTTTCCCAGTTTTCCCACATATGGGTCAAAACTTCTTCAGATGCATGGGTCAATTCTCTTGTGAGAAGAGGTTATTCTCTGGAGCTAACCAGCTTTCCTCCAGACAGGTTCTTCATCAACCTACCTTGTTCTGCGTCTTCTTCAGGAATTCATAGAAAAGGGTGCCTTGGAGCCTGTCCCCTATCCCCAGAGAGGTACAGGCGTTTATTCCAGAGTAGTTCCGGTCCCAAAACAAGGAGGATCTTGGAGGCTGGTGATAGATCTCACTAACCTCAACCAGTTTATTCTGAAAAGAGATTCAGGATGGAATCAATCAGAACAACCCTTCTTTTAATCTCCAGGAACTGCTTCATGACGACAGTGGATCTGAAAGATGCGTATCTGCATATTCCAGTACTTCAGAGTCACAGGAAGTTTCTCTGGGTCGCTATACTACAGGACAAAACAATACTGCATTACCAGTTCACGTGTCTACCCTTCGGTCTGAGTTCAGCGCCCAGAGTGTTTACGAAGGTCGCAGTGGTGTTATCGGCAGCCTTCAGGTTACAAGGCATCCAGGTGATACCCTATCTAGACAACTGGCTTCTGATAGCTCAAACGGAGCACTTGATGTACCACGATCTAGCAGTGGTCCTGAAGACTCTGGAGGTTCATGGGTTTGTGATCAACAAACAGAAGTTGTCTCTGGTTCCTGCAACCTATCAGAAATTTCTAGGTTTCATAGTAAACTCTTCCAACATGACGCTCTCTTTGTCATCAGCCAGAATTACCGCTCTGAAGAAAGCGATCAAGTATCTGATTCTGCACCCCAGGACAACAATCAGGAAAGTCATGGCAGTCCTAGGATGAATAACCTCGGCTATAGAAGCAGTCCCGTGGGCAAAAACCCATATGAGGGGTCTCCAGGCATCCATTCTCTCCCAATGGTCAAGGAGTCTGCAGTCCTTGGACAAACCTATGACGATCTCAGTCCAAGCTATCAAGGACTTGATCTGGTGGTCCCGAAACCCACTATTAGGCAGATCCATCCAATTCCTTCAGCCAGTGGTCCTTACATCAGACGCATCCAATTGGGGCTGGGGCGCCCTATTGGAAGGCCAGTGGGTTCAAAAGAGGTGGACACGGTTCAAGTCCAAATTGCCTTCGAACCTCAAAGAAATGAGGGCTGTACGTCTGGCACTTCTCCAGTCTCCTACTCGGGCAAGAAGTTTTGGTCCGATCAGACAACCTGGCAGTTGTTTTCTATATCAACAAACAGGGAGGCACGAGGAGCCGGTCTCTTGCCAGAGAGTGTTCCCTTCAGATGACCCAACTCTCAGCTTCCCCAGTTTTGCTCCCTGTACAAGCAGGAGAACCCAGTAGTGGTGGATGCACTCTCATTCGACTGGACAGACCAATTTCTTTACATATTCCCACCGTTCCCTCTCATTCCGAGAGTGTTACAGAAGATCAGGAGAGAAAAAACGACAGTCATAGCCGTGATTCCGTTTTTGCCGAGAAGGGCCCGGTTCCCTCTTCTGTCATTGTCAAGAGGGGAATTCTGGTTTCTTCCTCCCCTCTGAAGGACTTGCTACTCCAGAACGGGTTCCTTCATCCCAACCCAGCACCTCTCCATCTGGTGGCCGGGAAGCTGAAAGGGGGAATCTAAGAAGGTCAGGGTTTTCGGATGAGGTTATTGACACATTGTCGGCCTCTAGGAAACCGAAGACGTTAAAAGTCTACCAACCTGTCTGGGGAATCTATAAGCAATGGTGCTTAACAAAAAGAGCTTCTTCTACTCATGTACCTTCCCTCCTTTAATTTCTGCAGGATGGCTTAAAGAAGGGCCTAAAGTTTAATACACTGAAAGTCTATTTTACCGCCATTAATTCTTCCTTAGGTGGAATCTTCTCTGAGAACCTGTTGGTCAGGAGATTCTTCAGGGGTCTGAAGAACTTAAAGCCTACAGTTATGTCACCTCTACCGTCTTGGGATCTTTCTATTGTTTTAAAGCATTTATGTCAGGAACCATTCGAACCAATCTCAGATATCCCTCTGCATCTTCTCTCCTGGAAGACTGTTTTCCTGGTGGCCATTTGTTCTGCAAGGAGGATTAGTGAAATCCACGCCTTCTCCTGTAAGGAACCGTATCTGAGAGTCATGGAAGACTGCATAATTCTTCGTACAATGCCGGGTTACTTGCCAAAAATACCTTCTCAATCAGCTTTAAATCAAGAGATCTTCCTTCCTGTCTTGGGTACAGATGCCCCAGAAGAAGAGCAAGGAAAGCTTCAAGCCCTGGATGTATCTCTAGAGGGCAGAAGTCTTTAGGGAGTCTGAAGCCCTGTTCTTACAGTTTAGAGGCCCTAATAAGGGAAAACGGGCTAGTAAGTCTACCCTAGCCAGATGGATTAAAGATACAATTTCCATGTGTTATGATCTAGAAGGCCTTCCATCTCCTCTTAATCTGAAAGCACATTCAACGAGGTCAACGGCTGCATCCTGGGCGGAAATAGCCCATATATCGTTGGATCAAATATGCAAGGCAGCAGTATGGTCGGGTCCTTCAACCTTCATCAGGCACTATAGGCTCAATGTGGGCCCCAGGGTAGGCTCGGCCTTTGGCAAGAGTGTAATTTGTACGGCTGCCTCAAAGTAACCCGCCCCTTATGTTCTACTGCTTTTCAAGTCCCATTCAGTGCTGCCATAGGACGACCAGGAATATCGAAATTTGCTCACCGAAATTTTGGTTTCCTGTAGTCCGTAGGCAGCACAAAGATCCCCCCCCCAATAAAAAGTACTTATTGCTGCATAAGAAAACACATGTGTTCATTGGCTCAGGGGTATTTTATAGGGAGTCAGCCTGCCAATCTCTATTGCTAATTAATTGTTATCTTCTGTCCAATAGGAGGATGTGAGACTTAACCCATTCAGTGCTGGCTACGGACTACAGGAAACCAAAATTTCGGTGAGCAAATTTCGATAATATGCTTACATATTCTATACGACTCATAGAAAGAGTATATCCTGCTGCTAGTGATATTACTAGAGATGAGCGAACACACTCGTCCGAGCTTTATGCTCGTTCGAGCATTAGCGTATTCAAAACTGCTCATTGCTCGGACGAATATTTCGCCAGTTTGAGAAAATGGCATCTCCCACTGTTTTGATTTTTGGCGTCCAGAAACAGAGCCAATCACAAGCCAGGAAACTCTGCACTCAACCCAGCATCACGTGTTACACTTACACGTCGATAGCAGTGGTTGGCTGGCCTGAGCAGGTGACCCTGGAATAGACCAACCCCTGCCCGCACTGCTCGCATCATTCTCTGTCTGGATCCCGCTAGGGAGAGAGCTGCTGCTGCTGCGGGATAGCGTTAGGGTGTTATATAGCTACTGTTAGGCAGGAGTGAGTCTACAAGAACCCAACAGCCCTTGTAGGGCAAGATATTTTTTTTTGTCTTTGCTTGTGACTGGGCTTGCTGGCACTAGTATTGCAGCTAGTACCATATTGTGTCGAATTTGCAGGGAGACTTGCGAACGTTCTATTTAGCTTTTAGTGACACACATATCCATCTCAAACACCTAAGTGGGACAATTTATTAGGGGTTTGATTGAATTAGGCACAGTCTGCCGATTTTTATTTTTTTTTCAAAACTGAAAGTCATCACAGGCACAGCACAAAGTCCTGTTGTGTGCTGTCAGTGTAGGTTAGAAACTAGCCATAGCAATCATCATCATCTTCTGTGGTTGCTGTGTGATTTCTTCTGATCGTTTTGTTAAAATAGATGAAATATTCAAACGACCCCGTCAGCTTTGAAAATTATAATTTTTTCAAAGTAAACGCTTCTGGCCCCCAGGCCCATTTTGGGTGTGGAGTAGCCGAGAGACAGGGGCTTGGACAGGCGAAAGCTCGCCTGGCAGCGGACCGCCAGCTCCATCCCAAGATTAGGCAGCCTCAGAGGCATCCATGCATACTGCCCCTACTGTTTCCTGTCCATTTCGCCTCCACGATCCTACACAGAGTCCACCAATGTCTCCATGTGCAACTTTCAACTGTCTATACCCCAGAGGCTGGAGCGCGAGAGGTAATACAGCACATCATCCCCTTATCAAACGAGCTGTGTCAGGCAGAATTTTCAGTTGTTTCACCAGATACATAATGGAACTCGCCGCATCGCGGCCATGCTGGAGACCTGAAGTTGCAATCATAGCAGTGCAATATGGAAGCTCCATACTATCGCTCTTAATCATGGAAGTCGTCTCCATGGCTGTCTCCACATGTCGTCTCCTTATCAAACGAGCTGTGTCAGGCTCATTTTTCAGGTGTTTCACCAGATACGTTATGGAACTTGGTCACTATGTCACCACCATGCTGTGTTTTCGACTAAATATACCGTCAACCTTTTGTTCACATAGAAAATCATTTCAGCGCTTCTTGCTCACCTCCTTTGGTTCCTCTCTGCCACCTTAACCAGGCAAAATACTGATACATACAGTGCTACACGTTATCCTCGCCAAAAGGAATTTTTTAAATTGGTTTGAAGCCTGAGTCCATTTGGGGTATGTCGCCATGCCACTCTCTAGCCTGCCGCTGCTGCCGCTGCGTGCCGTCTTCTATAGTGTCAGGGTCAATTATTGGATGTTTTAGATGCTATCTAGCCTCATTCGGTCACTCTGTCATCGCCATGCTGTTGCCCATAATTTTGGCATAATGGTGCTATTAAGCAGCCTCAGAGGCATCCATGGATGCTGCCTCTGCTGTTTCCTGTCCATTTCCGTGGTGTTTCTATCCTTTTCTGAGGTTCCCAGGTGTTTGGCCAAGCTTCCCTGTGCAGACCCTTGGTCGCCTTGAAAAATGCTCGAGTCTCCCATTGACTTCAAAGGGGCTCGTTATTCGAGACTAGCACTCGAGCAGCGGGAAAAGTTTGTCTCTAATAACGAGCACCCGAGTATTTTAGTGCCCGCTCATCTCTAGATATTACCCTAAACTTCATGGATACAAACAAGAGCAGTAAATGAAGCCTAAAATAATAGTAAAATGACTATACAGTATTTCTGTAACTAGTCCAAAGAAAACAGCTAACCATATTAGAACCTTATTCTAAAAATATATTGATCCCTTATGTCAATTAATTTACATCATTATCATTTCTGCACAAAACCTAACTACATTTAAAGGCACAACCATTTTAAGTCTTAACAATTTTGTTCCATTTTAAGTCTTAACAATTTTGTTCCAATTGGAAAGGGCCAGAGACTGGGCAGGACTTTAAGCAGAAATGGGCAGTGAGTCGCTAATTTTATGGTGTTATGATTTAGTGTATATCTATCGGTTTGATATTTCATTCATATTTTTTGGCGGTAGGGTGAGGTATATTGAGGGTGGATGGTATTGATTGGTGGATTGTCTCCAACCTTCCCCCTTAGTTTAGGGGATCAAGGTATATAAACAGCTCATGAGGCATATGGTTGGGTATATGCATTATCGTAATGGTGGCAATGTTGAGGTTTTATATATATTCTTATGCCTCTCCATTTAAAGATTGCATTACTATATATTATATTGTCTTCTTTCGGGGGTCACTTTGCACTTTCTTTGGGCAACTCTAATATTTTAAAATATTCATGATCTTATTTATATAGATACTATTCATGCAATTTAGTATTAAGCACACTGCACTTTAGATTTCTCCTTGGATATTCAAGCGAGGTTTGAACACGGAATCAGTTAAATAAATTTATGTCACAATTTATTAGATAGTGACTGTTGCACTTTAGGCTTAAGCACTTTTCACTTTATACACTTTGCACTTTTTGCACAGTTCTATTTTGTCATCATTGTGTCCCCCCGGTTACACAATGTTACGATTAATTTAGGCCATATATTCATCTTTTATAACCACTCATGGCACTATATTGACACTTTATAAGTACTGTATTCACAGTTACAGTGTTTTCTGACACCATCAATTACACTGATGGGCAAATAATACATATTTCTTATGTCTCCGTCATGAATTTGGTTCACACCAGTGTTAATCACACACACTGGTCCATTTTACAAACACATTAACATCACAACAGCACATTGTTTGGATTTTTGTTTTTTTTGTTTTTAGATTTTTGGATTTGATGTTTTCACGTTTTTCATAAGCACATGATCAATTAATAAATTAATCAATTAATAAAGGTATAAATATATATACAACTCCATTATACTACAATCATATTGGCTTTTTATGTATATTTGATGCCATCATAAGAGTACCCTTAGCATACACTGTATGAATGTTTTGTTGCCCTGTTATGCATACTCACCTTGAGCGATCTTCAATATATCCTGTTCCCACACTCTATGCCAGCACCTAAGATGGCGGGCGATGCGCATCTCTCCGGCGCATGCGCGGATTCCGGTGACGGACCCGGACTTCCGGTCAGCGATGACGCGCATGTATGCGCGTCACTCGCTCTCCGGAACTCGGGCCCGGCTTCCGGTGGCGTGCCTGTGGACCGGAGCGATGCGCCACTAACACACACCTGCCTTACTCATTTATCTTAGGTGAGTGACTCCACTATTGGTTTATACCGGTCAGCTGGCCATGAGTGTGAGGGTAGATATATCCTCCCCCCGCCTTACCACAGCACACACCCCCTTGAGGAAGCGACGGCGAAACGCGCGTCGGGGTGCTGTGGTGGTGGTCTGGGGCTAATCTGGTCTGAGGCACAGGTATACTACTTTGACATTGTGTCTGATTTGATATTGAGTTTACATTTTCTGTGCCCGGTATAGCCCTTATTTTCATACTTATGGATTGATGTTGTAAACTATTATGACGTGGTATATTTTTTACTATGGTTAATAGACTGACCACCACCATGCTGTTTGTTTTTGTGGTTTTAATGTGTATGCTTTTAATGTCCAATTTTTGATTGTCTATATGTATTAATAAAGGTGTATATTTTGAATTTATTTTTGGTACTTGGAGTATGATGTGTGATCTCATATGTTTTTTGTTGGTATTCATTGCTTGAATTACATGGGGATCGGTTACCAGAGAAGTGGGTACACTTATTGGTATTCAGAGACTGGACAGGTCATACACAAAACTATTTAAACAAATTCAGTTTTAGCCGTGGACTAAAAGTGCATGAAAATTTATACCAAGCTTTCCAATGCAATCCGGTTTTTGTACTTTTGGATTTCATTATAGATTTTGTTGTGAATTTAGGCACCCATTTCACAGATTTTTTTGCTTTGATTGAATTGAATTTGTCAAATGTTCTGTATTGTTCTTTACTAAGGAACTTAAACTTAATTGGCTAATGGCATATGGGATGTTAATGTCTAGAGTGGATGGGCAACTAAAAATGTGCAAAGATGCTAAAGATGGATCTGGATCCACATGAAAAATCTCACATGCCTCACATACAAAAAGTAGCAAATTTTCCACAGATCAGCAGATACAGGAAATTTGAGACATTGTAAAGACTGAAAACAGGTATATTTTGCTTTCTAACCTGAAGTTATAAACATGTGACATGCAAGGTACTGATAAGTACTGTAATGAAATGTACAAGTGATAAAGCACAGCTTTACATATTTTGAGTTATGTGGCAAATTTTTGAAAAAAGGCTGAGGATGGAATAAAATGATATTCACCTCAAAAACTACATATATTCTTGTTCCAAATAATTCTGGTACTCCTGCATTCCTTGAATCTTGTTGTTTCATGACACAAAAGAGGAGGTAAGTTTTTAGCTAATCAGCCCTGATTTATGGCACGGCTGCTCAGCTCCCTATGGAGAGGGCAGGGGTAAGAAGGAACGGGATGTAACACCCTTTATGATGTAACACATTGCTCATGTTTTTTTCCCGTTTAGCCAAATTATCAATTTCATTTGATTTACAGTATATCCGACCCAATAGTGCAAAGCTAAGAATCATGTGAGATGATGTGCAGAAGCTGCTGTAGTGTATTGCTGGGATTGAGAGGCATGGAAGCTTCTAAGGAACAACATGACAGAGTGTGAAAGGATATTTCTGTTTTGCTTTTAGTTGACTTGCTACATTTTGCAGTAGACAATCACAACAGCAAAATCACAAATACATTTTATTTAAATTTAATTTTTGTATATTTAATTCACCATATTTTTGTTTGTCACATAGTTTCAATGGAAAAATATAATTTACATCAATAATAATATATTTGTGTAATAAACAACAAGGTAAATACAAAGTTTAATGACACAATAAAACAAATATTAACTTTAGGTTTGAAGTCAAAAGTGAAATCTGCGACTGGAAAGTCCTTAATATGCAAACACAAGACCTTATCATACTTCTCAGTGGTTGTGCCCCATGCTTCAATGCCATGTTGCTTAAGGAATTTGGAATTATTTTGGCTTCAAATCCCTTCCTACATACACACAGACTATGAAGTCTTCAAATGCATGAAAAATGCATCATCTGCTAATACGATATATACGATCATCCAGGAACATTATCACCTCTCTGGGGATGGTTCTGAGAGACAAAACGATATGGTATACATTAGATTACTTCTTGAGCTGTCAGTTTAACTCTTGACAGTCATGCAGGGAAATTCTGTTAAGAAGGCTTGGTTTCATTACATTGCTACATAAATATGTTTACTTTGGATGCAAATGTTTGTATATTTGTATATAAGCTTAGATACAAATAGGAGACATAATAAACAAGAAACCTTTGGATTCATTTCATTGAATATTCTTCTCCTTGTAATCTGTATTGCATTTGGTCTGTTCCCAGGATTACACGGTCATGACACATAGCGAAATCAGTGCTGACACAGATCCTAAGATGACGCATACTGTCTTGCTGCCTTTGCCAGTGATTAAAGTAGGATGTTCTGATGATTTGCAGAGTTGGAACAACATTAAAGGCAATTACTTATATTTCTACTCTACTTAATATACATCTGCCATTTTTAAGTTTGCAGTACAAAGGAAAGGGCAGGAAGTACATTGGAAAGTGAATGAGTCTTAAAGACATCCTGTAATCTCCTCTACACATCTTTAATGTCTTCTTGTTTTATGGTTTTCACCTATATTAGTATATCTGTATATTTATTGTATGCTGTTGTATCTTTTTTTATTTTATGTTAATCTTTGCTGAGAAAGAAGCTAAACTATTATTTGCCCAAATTAACAAAATATATGATTCCTATAATATCTACAAACACATATTTTTGGATGATTCTGGAATTCATCTAACCTGATTTTGTTTTACACTTCTGTTCACACTTCTCTTTGCTTTGAAAACGATTATGGTTTCCTCCACAACCACCATAAACAAATGGACGACATTCATTAGCTTTCCAATGGTAGTACCAAAGCAAGGTATAGTTTGTACAAAAACCTTCATCCATGGGTTGTAAACAAGGACCTAGAATGAGAGAAAACCCATCTTATAAACTGTTAGTTTACATTAAATTATGATCTGAAACCCACAATAAAATTAAGAGTGTATCACATTTTAAGGGAGCCCTTTAGTTTCCTGGTTACATAGACTTGTAGGAGAAGTGCCATAAGTTATAAGCATGCTTTATCTTAATTTTTTATATGCAAATGAGAATTAAGATGCAACATGTGCATAGCTGTAAGTTCCATTATACCCTCTCTTGCCCAGTTATAGCACCCAACTCCTTAAACTAAGGTTTACAGCGACCTATCATATTGTAAGCTATGTGTATAAGGAAAAAACTGAAAGTATAATGTGAACATAGAAAAGAGATTAAAACGATTGAACATATTAAGCTTCTGCTTATGATATTCTAGTATAGAACAATAATGAAATAGATTGGTGTAATTAGGCTCCCACTTTCTTCTAATCTTCGTCTAATGTTGTTTGCTTTCTATATTATTATTTTTCCATCATGTTTTCTCATTCGGTCACTTTTTATATCATTGCCTATCTTTCTGATGCCTTGTTACCTAGCAACTATATCAGCATGCTGTCATCTAGCACCTCCCACAAAAAACATATAGATCAAATATCATTCCAAATTGTTAAAAGTGAAGTTCTTTCCTCAGTTATGTATACCTCCTAAAAATTGAAGATTATATTATTATATGCTCAGAACCTATACCTTTTCCTTTCACCTCAACTTAAATAGGTCCATTTCACCAATATATATCTTAATACTGTGAGCCACCAACTCCCCTTGGCCTAAAAGTGAACCTGTGACCAGATTTAAACTTAAAGCACCCTCAGGTAGGGTATGAAATGTCCTTTCTAGAATCCCCTCATTTATGTGAAATCTAAGGATTTTAAAGATTGTAAAGGTGCCCCTTTCAGTGAACATCACTCATTAATACCTAGATTGTAAAGGTGCTCATATCAGTGAATAGTGAATGCTAATATCTAGATCATAAAGGTGCTCCTATCAGTAAATAGAGTGCTCTAATACAAAGTATGTAAAGGTGCTCACGTCAGTGAATAGCGCACCCTAATACCAAGATAATAAAAGTGCTCCTGTCAGTGAATAGTGCGCACTAATAGCTAGATCATAAAGGTGCTGCTCTCAGTGAATAATGTGCAGTAATACATAGATAATAAAGGATCTGTTGTCAGTGAATAGCATACAGTAATACAAAAAAATGTAAGATGCTGTTGTCAGTGAATAGCGAGCATTAATACCTAGATTGTAAAAGTGCTCTGGTTAATGAATAGCACATACTAATACCTCCATATTAAAAGTATTCCTGTCAGTGAATTGCATGCACCAATGCCTAGATCATGATCATATAGGTGCTGTCAGTGAATAGTGTGCAGACACCTAGATCATAAAAGTGCTGCTTTCAGTAAACTGTGTGCAGTAACACTTAGATCTTAAAGGTGCTGTAACAACATAGTTTGGCGGCTGCTGGTGGTACAGGGAGAAGTAGTGTTCGGTCTCAGCCAGCTCCAAGTTCTTCTGACCATCCTACAGGGTGTCTGCAGTGTGGTATTTTTTCTCACAGAATGCAGAAGACGTGTCATTTCCATTTACTGCCACCAGTCCATAAAGCGGGGCCAAATCATTGCACCACTGTCAACCTTCACCAAGCTGGTCCACACCATCTGTTCAGCTATCCGTCCCCTAAATAAAGCGTAAGTTTGGCCCATCACATTTTTACATCTCATTATATGCCCACTGGGTTAATTCCCTCTGGGTAGTCTAGAAGCAGGAAGCACTCTGGCTCACATTCTGCCACCACCCAGAATTTCAGGACATCACTTCTCTCCTCCTTCCTTTTCCAGTCAGTGCAACACCCACACCACCACTTTTAGCAAAGCTATAAGGAAAAAGCAGCAAGTTGTGCTTAAACTCATTTGCCTGGGTGAAAGACTGCACACATCACCCAGGAGTTGTGGACTTCCACTGAACCTCAATCCCGGCATGGTGGTGTGCAACAATGGTTGGAACCTTGTAGCAGCTTTGGACAGGGCCAGGTTGACGCACATCTCATGTATTGCTCATGTGGTCAACTGGTGCAATTGTTCCTGGCCAACTATACAGACCTGCTGGAGCTACTGCCTAAAGTGCTTGCTCACATTTTTGTAATTTAAATCTACACCCTGCTGCTGCTTGCCTATCTGCACTGCAGAGAAATGAAGGCCTGCCCACCCACTGTACCAACTATTTTTACTAGGTGTTATTTCACTTTACCAGTAGCTTATTGTTATTGTCACTAGTGTGTTGTGTAATTATTCCCATGTACGTAATGTAATGTGGTTATGTCAACCGTATTTTGCTGTATTGTATTTGTCCTGTAACTATGTAACTATATTTGGATGCAACAAAGAAACTAGTAACCAAGGAACGAGCTACATGAAGGAATGATGCAACGCCCATAGTGTATGTATGTGTTGGAACGTTAAAGTCTATATCTGTGTGTATCAATTGTATGTAAAAAAGATTCCCCCCGGGGGATCAATAAAGTATTATTTTATCATATCTCTTATCTTATCTTTATATATGCTGAAAGGAGTGTGTGAGCAGCAGCAGGCAATTTTGGAATTCCAACTCCAGGACTCCTGGGTGAACCAAAAAAAAAGCACTTTACCAACAACAACTAGGCCTCTATGAGAGATATTTGTCCAGTGCGGCACTGCTTCAAATATGCCAACAATATGGCCAACGACGTCATCCAAAACTGTACCATACCCATCATGATGTAATGGTGGCAGACAAGTGAAAAGAAGAAGAATAGGTGCCAGGCCAGTCCATAAAATGTGGTGGGCTCCTGGACCAGTTGTCTACCATTGCACTGTCCAGCTAGGGAAAAGTTTTGGAACAGGAGCATAAGTCAGGGGAGGGGTTGGGTGACACCGAGAGTTACCGAGAGTTCACAGGTGTTACTGGAGCAGGGCTGTGGAGATACCTCCAACTGAGGACAACTTGTCCTTGTCTGTGGGCAGCCTGGACCACATGAGCCACTATATGATCCAGTTCCTGATCACTGACATTCTAGTTGCCCCGATACTTAACAGTAATGAATACTGGGTGACTACCTTGCTGGATCTAAGCTACAAGGATAGCATAGAATCCTTCATTCTAATGCTAAAGTATGAGACTAAAATGAGGGAGTACAAGTGCACTTTAGTGCAGGCACTATTGGCGGAGTTCCCATTCAACACTGAGAGCTCAATAGCAGCATGAGGAGGTGGAAGTTGCCAACACAACATGAACACTTTGGGAGGGAGAGTGAGCATAGCCATGTTTACTTTTCCTCAACCTCCCACTTTGGGAGGCCGAATGTGACTCACATGGTGGAGGATTGGACACATGACCAGAGCTTGCCCTCTATGCACTGCAGGTGTTGTCCTGAGCTGTGGCTAGTGTGCCGTCAGCACTGCTGGTGGTGTCCTCACCAAGAAGAGAATCTGCCTCTCTACAGCCAATATGGAAATCCTAATGTTCAGTAAGATGAACCAGGAATGGGTCCCACACACCTTGTTTTTGGCAGTATCTAAATTCTAAAGTATCCAAAGTTCTGCATTTTCCCAACTTCAACTGTAAATTTTTTTAACTTCACATTCCCCGAACTTCAACTTAAAATTTTTTAATTCATGGAAATTTTGACTTCTTGTATTCCTGGAACTTGCACCTGATGTTTTGACCAAAAATCGAACAACTTTCCAAAACCAAATTTTGTTTCAAAATTTGGACAAACCCATCAAACCCAAATTTTGACCAACTCACTCATCTCAAATTGTAAGCTTTTGCAAACAAGGATCTTTTTCTATTGTTTAACTGATCACTATTTTATTACTCAGTACTGCATTACCAGTAAAGTGCTTTTGAATATAACAGTATTACAGAATTTTTATATTTTAAAAACACCAAGTAGGACAAAGAGAATAAATACATCTTGCAATAATATTTTGTAAAGTATGTCTTAAAGTATCATTGTATCTGTTTGCAAGGGTAAAGAACACATTGTTATTGGGAACATTTTTATACTTGTATTAATAGGAATAATAATTTAAGATTACCTTCAGACATTATTCCAGAATAACGTTTCCTTCTCAGCAGTTTCCCACTTTCCTCTGTAGATACTTTTATATATGCAAAAAATGAAATGCACATTTAATACTGATCATCATTTGTAAGCTTCTGAAAGAGGACATTTCTCCTCCTTCACTGCATCCAATTCTTAATCACTCTACTGTTAGTTTGAAAGGTCTCTGCAGTTTGAAAGGTCTCTCTGGACCCAATTATTACTGAGCAAACAGTATTGTTAGTCTTGGCTTTCAATATGCTGATTAAAGGGGTCTGGGAAATGTCTTTTTTAATATATAACGGAAGTGATGGGAGGTGCTGCGCTATTGGGTTACAGAGTTAAGTATCACTTCCTTTGTTTTTTAAGAGCCCTTGTCACTAATCACAAAATAAATAATGCAGACACCAAATGCACCACCATTTTCAAATCAGGTGTCAAAATGAATGCATAGATTGCTCAGGAATGGTGGTGGCTTTAGAAAAAAATTACAAAAATGCCAGAATCATGGAGCTACAAAGAATTAGAGTTGACGGACGTAGTGAAGTTTATCTTTAAAAAATATGTAAATGTACCAATACGCTTTAAATGAATGCAATATTCTGCTCATCAAATGTATCCAATTAGGTCAGAATTCCATTGTAATCTTTTGTAGTCCAATTTTCCCATGTTCCCTACTGAAGTACAACTGCAGTCTAGCAGTAGCTAGCAATTGAAAGGCTAAAACCAGAAAGCCCCACCAGACACAACTTAAGTGGGGCCCAATCACAGAATGCATTATCATTATTAGTCATGGCTTTCCATAGGTCAATGGGTACAAAATGGCAAAAAACATTTTACATGGAAAAATGTATGATACAATTATGATTTCAAGTGTACTAGCATTGTGTGTGAGAAAGAATTTATGCTCAACATTTCCAAAATAAATCAGCAACACTTTACTACCTTTTAGGTTGTGCTTTGGCGTAGTGCTGGGAGGTTGTGTTGTGTTTAGTGTTTCATACAATTGAGTAGCGGCATTTGCATTTTCAGCCACAATATACCCATGGGACTCAGTCACCTCTTCACCTAAGTTATCATTGTCTTCATATCCTTCATCTGGGTGAGAGGACTTAATGATCAACTGGAATTCTTTGCCTGTGGGTGTATCAAGCATTCATTATCAGGTGTCCACTATAGACAGTCGCACATACATGGTTTTAATAAAAGGAGACAGACTGGCTTATTAAAGAATAAAGATGAAGAAAATCATATATATGCATGCAAATGTACACATATATGTATATTGAGGGAAACTGAATGGCAAGAAGAGTTAAAATTATCCGGGGAATCCTAAATGTCTGTAGTCAGGGTGCATCCACTAACTCTGGCTACTGCTTGATTCAATATGTTGTCATTAGGAATCATGGGTGCTGCCACATGTGGCATCTAGGGTATGAATGTGGCAGAGCTGTGTTTATAGTCCCTGTGACCATCTACTTTGTGAACTACTGCATTCTGTCTTTGTACTTTACCATAATAGGGACAAATTGTAACAGACAAGCAATGCTGATTGATATGTCATCTGACAAAATGAGAAATTATGCCTCTATGTGAAATTAGAAATGGGTAAACTAGAGAATTTCAGGGTCCCATACTCTGTTTCATATTATGACTGTACTTACAGAGAGGCTACATGTATTTGGTAGTATAGTAGAAAAAAATTAAAGTGGTAATGTTTTTATGTGTGTGAATAAAACTTTTCATAGTGATTCTTGGTTAATTCTAAATTCATAATATATGGCTGGTGATATGCAGAAAGCTCAGCGCCAGAGGTGAGATATTCACTGCTGATACTCAAGTAAATGAACCTAATTTCCACACTGATTAAGGCAGAAAGATCATTTTCTGTAGGAACTGTAGAGGACCAGAGGTTAAAAATTATCATTTAAAATCTCATTGTGGCAGACACTGTGTATGTAGATGTCCATACACAATGTTAGCTTCTATAATACTTTTATGATTGTGTAGTTAGGTATACCTAACATAATATTTAACTACACACTTTAACTTAATGACTGTTTATCAGTTATAATTCTATCTGATCATAAGCCCTTTGTATTTTCTATTACAACTTTATACTAGGTCAGCTGTTGATATTTCTGTAGATTTAGTATTTCTTGCTCACATTAATTTGGAACATGTAGAAGGAAGTTTAAAACCAATAAGATTGGTCAGGATTGGTGTTTACTATACCTTTATTCAGCCACTGTATGTTGGACTGCAATGCAACTTTCAATGCCTTTTATTAAACTAGCCACATTACATCAAGGGTCTCAGTCTGAAATTTGGTGGGTGGTTTGGGTGGCCATGGGCCCCAGGCTACTGCCCAAACCATCTATATTATAATTCCCTAGTAGTAGGGCTGGGGGCTAAAGACAAGGAGACTACAGATTATTAGGATGGGGGTATAAATAACAGAACTCACCACTTTGAACTTCATCACTTATTCCTTTTTGTGCTGCTGGTTGTGATGTAGATGCAAATGTAAAAATAAGACAAAATATAGTAAAGGTATAACGGTTCATTTACCAAAGGTGCTGCAGTTAATCTCTTTTTGTGTCCAAGCTGAAGCCATACAGTGCAGCTTTTTCATATTAGTTGTGGAATGAGGCTGGGTGCAGTGATAGCATCACAAATAGCATAGAGAAGTGAAGAGCAGCTGTGATTTTTAATGGTGATGTTAGGCAAGTTGAAAGTTTACTCTTCTTCAGCATTGTCCCCTACATACATTCAATATCCCTAAGAAAGGAGGAGGGACAAAGTTGTTGTCTTAACCTTGTTCCTGTCTACCCACATATATCAGTGGACCAACACATAATGTCTCTTTGTGGCCTCAAATGGCATAATTCCCCCTTGTAGACTCCTCAGTGTATAATACCTCTGAATTGTCATCTTCTCTGCCCCCACATTGTTTACTGCTCATCTTTTGTGGCTCACCTATTGTATAACAGCCCCTCCACTCCAATCCTCTTATTCCCCAAAAATTCTAATGAATACACTTCCTGTTCCCCTGCAGTAGGTTTTCTCCGTTACTGGCTACATCCACTGGATTACACAAGGTGCCAGCAGCACAAGATTAATGGGTTAGCAGGGAGCAAATGGCTCACTACTTCACCATTGTATTCATATCTATTTGTGTCTTGAGGATGCATTTATAGTTGATGTCAAGTCATACTTTTATGCCACTGGGACAGTCTGCTACTTCTGGGAATCAGGGAAAGTTAGGAGATATGTAAAATGTTATTATTGTAAAAACTGATACCAGTAACTGGGATGTGAGAATATGGATGCACTGTAAAACATAATAAAAAGGGTAAATTCATTCTAGTAGTTGATTGTTGTTGATGCCGTGAAGGCTTAAAATAATAATGTTAGGGTAGACTCACATTGGCGTTATTTATTATTTATCAGTGATTTTTCACTTAACCCATTGTGGCTTAAGGATGCTTACAGATGTTTTCAATGGGCTTTTTCACACTTCAGTTTTTTTCAATGATTGGTGTGAAAAGGCCCACTGAAAAGAATAGTTTAGTAAGGCATCTGTGAAAAGTAACTGAAGACAAGAAGGGTAAACCAATCTGTATGTGTCCATAAGCCAAAATGGGCTTATAACAAATGTGAAAAAATGCCAATGTGAAACCACCTTTAAATATGAATTCTAATTGTAACCAATTATTGTATATTCACAGGTGATGCTCCTTTATCTGTAATCACCACAGGCTTCATGAAGTCTAAAAAAAACTATAATAAATCCATATAAATCCATTCTTGTTAGGGCCACAAGAGTGAAGCGATTGGCATTGATGACCACAGAAGCGATGGAAAGAATCAAGCAAGACAAGCAAACAGACAGGAAAGGCAAGGCAAAACTGGACAAATTGGAAAAGTAAAAACATAGGGTAAAGCAAATGAGAAAAAGGCAAACAAAGTGAAATTTTACAGCTAAATAATATTAATAAATTGCGTAACAATACATTAAACATTTATATGTTAGCTGGCAATGGTAAAGCCATAAAGCAGTAAAAATGTATAGTATTTGATTTAGGATACTTATACTTATTTCAGTGTAGTATAACCAGGTATTTTAAGTTAAACTAAACTGACACCAAATGGCAATGACAGTACAACAATCAGGAACCATTACAGCTTTTTAACTCCACTTTAAATAAAGTATGCTCCAGGGAGAAACTAACACATTCATTTATTCTGTATACAGGCATTACCATTAAATAAAAGTTATTGCATATTAAACATTTTAAATATTTCAAAAAACTATTTAGGTAAAGAATGGTAATGATACAGTGTATAGCCCCTGCTTACATCGTAAATGATCAAAGCAGGCAGATAGCTTAATATACTGTAGATACATGAGTCTAAATAAATAAGTTTTTCAGCACAATTTTTTGCTATAAAAGCCACACTTGGCTTATTCTCGAGTATATAAAAAATAATAAACTTAATACTTATCTCCACACAGCTCCTTTTCCCTCATGGCTTCCTGTGTAACAGCATTTGTAGAGACAGGTCCATGCAATCTACTGCACACACAGTATGACGAGGCAATGTCGCTGCCTAATAACATTGTAATGTGTGCATGGGCAGAGTGTATATACCGGTCTCTACCCATGTTGTTACATAGGAAGCCATGAAGGAAGAACTGCAAGGAGTACCGGAGGTAAGTACTATGTTTATAATGCTTGGGGGCTGCTGGGCTTTTCATTAATAGGGGAGGCTGCAGGGGATTTCGTTACTGGGTGAGACTACTGGGCATTTCATTCCTGGGTGAGACTGCTGAGCATTTCATTAGTGAGGGGCGGCTGCTGGGCATTTCATTAGTGGGGAGACTGCTGAGCATTTCATTAGTGAGGGGCGGCTGCTGGGCATTTCATTAGTGAGGGGAGGCTGCTGGGCATTTCATTAGTGAGGGGAGGCTGCTGGGCATGTAATTAGTGAGGGGAGGCTGCTAGGCATTGCAATAGTGGTGAGACTGCTGAGCATTTCATTAGTGAGGGGAGGCTGCTAGGCATGTGTGGGGGGAGGGGAAATTGCTGGGCATTTCATTAGTATGGTAAGCTGTGACCAATTTCCCACCTTTGGTTTATACTTGAGTCAATACGTTTTTAGGTTACATAGATAATATGTTTAATATAAGACACATGTCCGTCAAGTTCAACCAAGGGAAGGAAGGGTCAGGGGCCTTGGCTTATACTTGGGATATACGGTATGTAACTTATATAGGATTGAGCAGAACGGCTGTTGACATGTGTGCCTGAAGAATTTAACTGTTCTGGGAATTGTAGCCAGCCTGAATGGATAACTGAATGGTTGGGAAAGTGGCTTCTGTTTATTCCATATACAATATCCATTTTCTCCTCTGGACATAAAAGCAGCATTCTTTTGGGGAAGCATTCCAGTCTTTACCTGAAAGGTGTATATCCTTTACCCACCTGTGCAGGCTGTAAAGAGTAAAAAAGTAAAATTGTTAGGGAGCGGAATAAAAGTAGTTAAATACTTAATATGAAAAACAAAATGTAAAAGCAGATTACACTAACAGGTTATAATAAACTACTGGATATACCTTTTACAGTGTTAGCCTGCCACTGTAATTTGTAAGCATAAATTATTAGAGGCATAGAGGGGTAAAGTATTTCCATTATCCAGCAAACTGCCTTCTCCACCCATTTGTGCCCCCAGCCTGAGGGTATTTTTCCATGCTGATTCAATCAATGAAGTTTACATTAGTATAGAAAAGGTATTCATGTCTTCCTCTCATTTTTAAAGAATGACAGAGATCAGCGAATGCTTGATTTTTCAAAGTACCTCAAATTGCTAAAGTTTCTGTGCCAATATCAGAGCTGCAGCCATTGAGCCATTGCTGGGGGCCAGGCACTTATTAACTGCCTTCAATCACCCATATCTGCAGCAGAAACCACCCAAACAAGTCACAAGTGGAGGGGATTTACAGTATTACATGTTGTGCTGCCCCCATGGCTCCTGCATATTGTATAACCTGCCTCAGAATCCTGGAGCAAGTTAGAGCAAATAAACTCCCCACTTTACTTTGCTCCCTTCCTGTCCACTTGACAGCTGCTTTACATGAAGGATGGATTCATAGGCAGCAAACTTTAATGGAGAGATGTTTAAAACTTGCAGAAATCCATGTAAAAACACAGACATTTAAATGACAATGATTTTCCATTGCATTTTCCATTCATACATTATATTTATGGCAGATTTTTTTTGACTGAACATGGGTTCCATACATTAGAATGCTAAAAAAAATGTTTTTAAACAAAAGTCTTTAGAATGTGCATCATAAAACCTTCCGCTTATTAAACTTATGTTTCACACTTTCAGCATCTTACAGTAACTATGGAAATGTGGACGTGAACAATGATTGGAGTATTCTAACAAAGGGTCAGAGGTCAAAGCAAGAATAGCTGAACTTATTTCCCCTTTCTATTTCAGCTATTAGATGTAATTTAATATTCTGCTGCGGATGGAAGAGTGGCAAACAACGACATTATATCCAACATTAAAAATCAATTTCTTTACATCAACTTTTAACAGATTTGTATGTGAAATTTTAATCAGTAGAGATCCGATTCTAGTATGTTTTGAGGAATAATAATTGGGACTGAATCTTAAATTCCAGTTCACTTTTTAAGAAAGATGCAGTCTACATGAAATTACTGATATTTTAAGGTATTATTATAATGCTTAATGGAAGCAGAACCTGAGGTATCCATGGAGATGGCTACATTTAATGCATTGTCTCATAAAATAATCCTAAACAGTTTGATGGCTGTAGTTACAGCCATTTCAGCCCTGAGCAAAGAGAAAAAGATGATGCACTTAGAAATTGAACAATCTACATTGTAAATGTGCATATCGGGATAAGAGGGGGAAATTATCACAACCATGTTAACCAATTCTAGAATACACAGAAACATAGTCCACTTTACAACTTCATCAAAGGGAATCTCTTATCACATATGACGACCCTAAACCATCATAACTACTGCAGTATTTAAGGTCTCTGGAGACATTTCAGGACATGTCTATGTATTGAGCAATAATAAGGAATATAGTTTTAACAACTCATGTGTCATCCACTACTTTTTCTCCAAAGTACAAGTGTCTTGCAGTCTCTGCAGTCACAGGTTGCGTCAGACTTGACTGACATCTCTGACACTGCTAGCCTCATTCAATGTTCTGTCCAATGAGATGTCCCTCAAGCCGTGATGGAAAGCGTTGCTGCTGAGATCACAGCAAAAAGGGGAGTTTCTTATATGGCACAAAAGTTAATAAAACTTTTACATCTTCTGAACAGTTTCTTGAATTTCCAGACAACATAGTAGCACTCCCTGTCCCCCTTTCTGCCAGGAATCTCGGTAACAGTAAGTATGTGTTGGCAATGCCGGACGAAGCATTTGTGCTTCATTTAAATAAATATATAAATTCATTGATTGATTCATTGATAACAATAATGATAATAATATTATGACAAAAGTACCAGAGGAAAGGAACTAATAAACATTTAGCTGTAATCATGCTTCTGGGATCAGCGTCTAAGGGGTTTTCCCACAAAGCAAGTTAGGCCCCGGCCTAACATGCTGATCGGTGGGGGTGTGAGTGATGGGATCCCCACAGATCACAAGAACGGGGGTACATCGTACTCAGCAATCTCTGTCAGCTCCATAGAGATGAACGGGGCATCCTGGCCATGCGCGACTGGCTGCTCCGGCTATCTCGGTGGTGCTGCGAGGGTTGCAATGGTTGTACATCTGACACACGTTCTCGTGATCTGTGGGGCTCCCATCTCCGTGTAACCCACCAATCAGCAAATTAGGCCCTATCCTGTGGGAAAACCCCTTTAATGGTATGTAAAGCTCAAACAGAGTGGTAGATTTCCTTTAAACGGTTTGTGCTGGAAAAAAAATGGTTCCAATCTAATGAAAAAGACTTCTTAAAGTAACAAACTAAAAATGTTTTCTAATGCAACTTACCACACTTTCCAATCACTTCTTTTCTGACCAGGTCTTTTACATCTTCCTCCTACAAAAACAGGTATGAACACAATAAATACACACAAATGTAATGGAAAAGTAACACATGTTTGTCAGCTGCTTAAAAAATCTGCTTAAAATTGTTGTCTTCCTGTTTTAACAGAAAATGTTAGAGATCTGTAAATTAGCACTTGCTTATTAAACATTGATCAGTGCTCATCATGAACCTCATATTCGCTCATGTAAGGTCCTTACTTTAAAAATAATCCCTATTTCATCTCTGCTTAAAAAACATTTCAAATTCTAAAGAGATGACACGTGGCACAAGAAATATATAACCAATAAATGTCATAGTAAAAAGTATTTAATGGTTGGTATAGCACAGGAAGTATAGCCAAGTACAAGTATATAAGACAGTTGTGGGGGAGGGATATGCAATAAATTAGTTGTGTATTATAAGTAATTTTTGTCCCTATGAGTAATAGCGATCATGACACATTGTAGGTGCAGAAATAGTAGTGTTGTTATGTTATTTACACTCTGCTCAAATGTCATACTTTTTTCTTGCGGTTATCTAGGCTTCAGGCAGAAATATTCCACATAGGGATCTGCCGGTACTGCCCATATTCATACACTGGAGATATTCACATGACTGACTTGTAATTATAGCATGTGAGCAAGAGAAAGAGATCATAGAACTGACCTCTGAGATAAACTATATTCTACGCCTTGCATCATTCCCACAACACTGTTTACCGGTATTCTCACACATTAAGTAGTCACCAATATATGACATTTCTGCTGCACAATATGAATCATGAGTAGGATGATGGGTAGTCTTCAAACAGTGATAATCTTGACATACTGTATGCGGTTCTTTGAGATGTTGCTTTTTTTCTCTACTGCTGCAGTATAGTAATAAGGTGGGTGACAAATGAGAGCCACGAAAAGCTAACCACCTCAAACTTCTGCTCACTTTTTCTTACAAAGTGGTGTATTTACATGAGGCTGCATGTTAGGGGCTGGAAGGATGTTGTAGCATGGCACTGCAGTTAGAAAGCTGGAGGGAAATGAGGGATTTATTTAGATGGGACTGCATGTTAGGAGGCTGGGGGGGCAAGAGGGATGCATTTACATGGGATTGCGTGTTAGGAGAGTGGAAGACAGGAGGGATGTATTTACATAGGACTGCATATTAGGAGGCTGGGACAACAGGAGAGATGCATTTATGTGGGACTGCATGTTAGGAGATTTGATTTGTTTTGTTAGAGGGCTGGGGGAAAGGAGTGATTTATTTAAGTGGGACTACATGTTAGGAGGCTGACGGGGCAGGATGGATGTATTTACCTGGAACATGTCTGCTTCCATCCATTTACAGGTAGTGCATGGTATTACAGCTAAGCTACATTAAGGCTTCCATAGCTGAACTGCAATACCAGCACAAAGTGTAGTCATGTGTAGCACTTTTTGTGGAAGAAACTACCCATGCCAAATGCCAGACAGAACCTTTATAGAGAGAATTGTTTGTTGGTTTTTACATTGCTAATGTATGTTGAACAAAGATTTTTACGTAGAGGTGGCCAAATGATGATATCCACACAGGCAATCAGCACCCGGTAGGCCATATTCATATATGGGGGATGCATCACTCGCTGGTGCAAGGTATGCCAGTACAGCCAGTTTTGTGGTTGGACAACATCTCAGTGGGGCTGAGGTGATGGCAGTTACACACACATTATTATTATGGTAACAGAGAAGGAAAGTTTTTTAGATCATCACTGGGAGCAGAGCATGAGATGGAGGATCTGTTACAGAGAACTGGGGGCTCATGAGAGTTGTAGTGTCCTCTGCCTACTTTGGAAAGCCCATTAAATTTTGTGAATCAAAAAAGCTAACTATTTAAATAACATTTTGTGATTAGTGACATTGAGTTTTGTTTATAGCATTATGGGTTTTTGTATCAGGCATTTATATTCCTTTAAACATAGATATGAACATGGAAAATTAAAACAAATCACCAAAAAAATTGTAACATAAAAGTAAAATGAGAATAGATTACTGTGATCTTCATCTAGGTATTACTCTTATGTGCAGTACAGAAATTGACTTAAAAATGTACAAAGGAATTGTATTACTTACAGAAAGCCCAGGGTCACCCTTCTCACCCTTAAAACCTTCAGGTCCATCAGCTCCCTTAAAGAAAATTTTAGTATACATAAAAACTATTAAAACATACTGTACAAATCACAGTGTTGCGCAGTCACTTACCACTCCCTTATCAAAGGACAGCCAAAGAGCCCCCAAACAGTACTAGCCATGAAGTCAGTGTACTACAATAGTCAAAGAACCCACATAACACCAGCCTTAAAGCTCCTGCTTAGTGCAAACTTGGGAGACTGACAATGATCAGTGATCAGGATCATCCAATATACCATAGCCACAATAGGGGTTATTTATTATTAGGCCAGCTCCTTGCAACAGTTCTATGTCTGTTTTTCGAGCTCCGTTGCCCATCAGAATTATTTAAAGGGTTTCCCCACAAAACAAGTTAGGCCCTATCAGCAATCTCTGTCAACTCCAAAAAGAGATGAATGCAGCAGAAGGGACATGCGCGTCTGTCTGCTCCGCTCATCTCGGGGAGCAACGCGCCATCTGATGGAGGTGCCTTGGACCCCATCAGACCCCGTCCCTGTGATCTGTGGGGTCTCATCACTGAGTCCCCCACCGATCATCATATTAGGCCCTATCCTGTGGATAGCGCCTAACTTGTTTAATTAGAAAAGCCCTTTAGGTGGCTTTGGTAATAAATGTTCTAATTGCTGTCTAGGCTTTTTTTTTTTAAAAGTCTAAAGAAAGTCACAAAATACATAAAAAAATCCCAGCACATATAAGTACCGTGTCATGTATCTGCGTTTGCATAGTTTTGCTCTAGTAGTAGTTCTATTTTTACGCTTTATTAATGGAGTGGCCTAAATAGTCATGTGGAGCTTTTTAGCAGTCCCAAAAAACCTAAACTAAACTTTTTTTTAGACTTTTTTAAACAAAAAAGCCCAGCAAAACCAATGACAATGAACCCCCAATGAGTTAAATGGAACAAACTCAGTTTATGGTTATGAAACTATGCAAGTTGAGTTTGGCACAATCCTAAATATAAATGAAAGCACTATGTGACTGTCGCTGGTAACAGAAGTGGTGACCTGCACCCCAACTTCAATGTAGATCCTAGATGGATCTACTAAAAACAGAATAAAAAACGGAGTACCTGCGCCAATCTATTTGTTAGTACAAACCACATAAAATGTGAATGGTAACTAGATGGATACCTGATGGAGAAAGATAGCAAAACTTCCCAGTCCGATGTGGAGCGGGTCCTTCTTAGTTCCGGAATGTGGTGGTAGAGATGAATCCCCAGATGTATTTTTCCAGGCAATCTCCTTCAGGTAATCCAATAACTTTCTTAGACTTGCAGGTCGCTGTTTGCACATGGAGTAGAGCACCGGCCGGCGGCTACTGCTCCATACACAGTTCTGATTACGGCCCGTGTGGCGACGTCACCAGGTATGGTAAGTCCAGAGAGACAAACTTATTCCTACGCGTTTCGAAGGCTGCTGCCTTCTTCGTCAGGGAATTGTGTCACTGTGCACATGGTGTGCTTTTATAGCGATAGAGCGTCTAACTAAGTACAATGAACTAAAACATTTTAGGTATATAAAATGTATCTTTCTATATGATTTCATGTTGTTAAAAACTGCTTTATTCAAAAAAAAATTTTTGCTAAAAACTGAAATTATACCTAGTGTACGTTAAAAATATTGGTGTTCTTTGTAGGATACTTCAACTATTTATTTGTAATATCCTATATGGTGTATCTAAGAAAACTTTGTTGTGTTAAAAAGTTAGAATTATTTGCCTTCTTGTAAATGGGAATCTAAACATATATTTTATCTCCTGGTTTAATCCTTCGGATGCTAAAGAGTCAAGTAAAAAAATCCATTTGCTTTCCATTCTTGACATCTGGGAGATATAGTTCCCTCCTCTCCAACTAGGGTTTGCTTTTTCTATAGCGAAAAAACCTGAACTAGAAAATTGTTTTTGATGGAATAATTTGTAGTGTTTTGACAGGGGGTGTTCTTCCAATCCTTTTGTAATATTACGTCTGTGCTCATTAATGCAATTTTTAAATTTTCTCTTGGTTCGACCCACATAAAGTTTCTTACAAGGGCATATAATACAGTATATGACTCCCTTAGTAGAACAATTCATATGGTTTTTTATCTTATATTTCTCTGGGCATGTATTAGGTCCAAAAGATTTTTTTGCCTTCTTATTTTTTGAGGTTTTACATGCATTACAATGTGTACACGGAAAAAACCCATTCGCCTGTAAAAAAAATTTTTGTGTACCATTATGTTCTAATATTTTGTTCTTTACAGTTGGTGCTATTAGGGTCCCTATATTCCTAGCTTTTGTAAAAATGAATTTAGGTTTTTTAGACAATTGTTGTCCGATGATTTTGTCCTGGGATAGGACATTCCAGTGGCGTTGGACGATATGTTTAAGGATTTCCCGGTCTTGTGTGTACTGGGTTATAATGGGGACTTCTATTAAAGAAGTGATTTTATCTTCCAGATTTAAACCCTTTTCTTTTTCTACTTCTTTTAGCAGACTTGATCGATACATATTTGCTATTATTTGTTCAGTATTTTTTAATTGGGTCTCTTCATATCCCTTTTCCTCAAATTTCTTTTGCAGTATTTTGGCTTCCTCTTTAAATTTTGTTAAGTCCGTACAATTCCTACGGTGACGGAGGTACTGGCTTTTTGGGATTGCATCTAATCATATCGGAAGATGACAGCTTGTTTTTCATCTACCACCACATTCCGGAACTAAGAAGGACCCGCTCCACATCGGACTGGGAAGTTTTGCTATCTTTCTCCATCAGGTATCCATCTAGTTACCATTCACATTTTAATACAATATAGAGCTCATCTACACATACATTGTATGAGTATCTTGTATATCATTATATATATATAAAATAGGTTTGTACTAACAAATAGATTGGCGCAGGTACTCCATTTTTTATTCAGTTTATAGTTAGTAAGAAAAATGAAAACTGTAAATACTGAACACTGAAATGCAGATACACAGCATTATTTTGTGATTCTGTATGAGCCAACTAGCCATTTGCACAGATTGCTTTGCTTACCATGGATACACTGTTTAAAAGGTGAAACAGTTCTTAAGAAATGTAATCTAATCCGTGTAATTATAGTATTTCTAGAAATCTTAAACTGTGCAGTTTATTGTTAAATCTATTTCTTCCAAATAAAAGTTTTACCCTTTTACGGGTTATATCTTATAGTTAACCTATCAAGTGCTTGATGTAAAGCACAAGTCTCCTGTATGTGTACGAGTTGGGGCTGTGCTTTTTAAAGACTGCCAGGTCCTGCACTGCAAACTGTAATTGAAAGGTATCTAAGCAAATAAAGGGACTGTCCGAGACCTAAAAAAATATATATGTGGTCGGGAGGGGACTGCTTAAAAAAATAAACATTTTCTTAGCTCCGTTGTCCCTCCCTGTGTCCCGTGCTGCCGTATTTCTGTTCCGTGCCCCTGTAAAGAAGCTGAGCTGAGTTCAGCTTCTAAATAACACCCACTTGCCCCATATCTCAGCGCATGATACTGTGCTGGGAATGGTGTCAGGTGGGCGTGGCCAGCCACCTTGACCGGCCAGAAGCTGAACTCAGCGGAGCTTATGTGCCCCTGTAAACATACAATGACACAGACCAGAGATAATGAGGGACAATGAGAGCAACTGTGGAAGTAAGTAAATGTTAATTTTTTTAAGCAGCCCCCTCCCACCACATATAATTTTTTTTAAGTCTCGGACAACCCCTTTAACTACCTGCTATGTGCCATGATATCTCATCTAAGTGATTGTTGTGGTGGTGTATTCATGACGCAATTGTGGGTTGCTGTTGGTTTCTACCTAGAAGCTTAATAGTTGTCTACAGGTCAGCTATATGTGTACGGTGTAATAGGCTGCTAACATACAAAATACATACAAAGTTTGTAATATACTTGCTGTATTAATATTATCAATGAGGCATTATTTCAAGGTTATCTAATGTATGCAAGGTTTTTAATTACATTGAAGATAAACAATGCAGTGAAATCATTAAAACAATGTAAAAAATGCTTCAACATCATTCACCATTACACCCTTTACTCCTGGTATTCCTGGATCCCCTCTTGGACACAGCACGGTTTTTCCTTTTTTACCTTTCTCACCCTTGTCAAAATGAAAAAGAGTGTTGCGGTTATTTCAATAGGCAATATACATTTTATCACTTCCCTATAATTCAATGCTTTGGATAGATTATATTTTGCTAAAAATATGTATTAGGATTTTTTATGGACACTTCTACTTTACACTGGGTATATGAAAGGGCTTAACTACAGCTGTAGCAATTGCTATGGAGCATAGCAGGAACAGGGGCCCGTATTCGGCAGTGTGCCCTGGGCACATGTACAAGATGCAAAGTCGTTCTATTAAGTACAGAGTCAGACAGTTGTGCATTATACCGTTCTGCATGTGAATTTGGAGGTTCTGCAGCGGCTGACATGTGTATTGGGAGGTTCTGAAGCGGCTGGCACATGTATTGGGGTGTTCTGACGCAGCTGGGGCATGTATTTGGGGTACTGCAGTAGATGGCATGTGTATTTGGAGGTTCTGCAGTGGCTGGCACGTGTGTTGGAAGGTTCTGCAGCGGCTGGCACATGTATTAGGGGGTTCTGCAGCAGCTGGCACGTGTATTTGGAGGTCCTGCAGCAGCTGGAGTGTGTATTGGGAGGGTATGCAGCGGCTGGTGCATGTATTGGGAGGTTCTGCAGCGGCTGGCCCGTGTATTGGGAGGTTCTCCAGTGGCTGTCGTGTGTATTGTTCAGCAGTGGCTGCGTGTGTACTGGGAGGTTCTGCAGCAGCTAATACATGTATTGCAATGTTCTGTAGCGGCTGGCATGCATATTGGGGGGGTTCTGTAGCAGCTGTTGCATGTATTTGAGGTCAAAACTTTACTAACGGTCCCACTCATACCTAGTTATTCCACTGGTATATCAGATGATTTGTAATATATTACACTCATATATATGGACACTCATCTAAAATTAGCTTTAGATGGTTATTGGGACAGACCAGTATTGCTGAACATCTCAAGCAGTTATAGCGCTGATGCCTTTTTGTATTGTAGTACCTTTTAGTACATTTATTTGCTTATTGTTCTACTAATATTTTCTTTGTTTTCTTGATTGATCTTCAATTGTTTTTATATGATCTATTTATTTATACATACCATTAAAAACTTTTATATGAAAAAAACACCTTAAGGATAAATATATACAAGAATCTGTGGGAATACTAATTTATCATTTTCATTAACAGATTACCAGTAGAGATGAGCGAGTATACTCGTCCAAGCTTGATGCTCGTTCGAGTATTAAGGTACTCGAAACGGCTCGTTGCTCGGACGAGTATTTCCCCTGCTCGAGATCGAGCATTTAATTAAAAAAACACAGTGAAGAACAATGAAGAATAGAATAAAAACAGTGAACATAGTGAACACAGGATCATTTAAGTGAAAAACACATTGAAAAACACAGTGAAGAATAGATTACAGATGTTAAGCACATCTGCTTACTTGTCGGGAGATACGCGCGAAACGGTGCGAACAAAATAGCATGTGAAGAACACATTGAAGAACATGGTGAGCAGGACAGAGACACCAGGGAGCAGCACAGAGACATCGGGGAGCAGCACAGGCAGCGGCGGGCACGGAGACATCGGGGCAGCGGCGGGCACGGAGATAGCGGGGCAGCGGCGGGTACGGAGCCAGCGGGGCAGCGGCGGGCACGGAGACAGCGGGGCAGCGGCAGGCAGGGAGACAGTGGGGCAGCGGCAGGCATGGAGACAGCGGGGCAGCGGCAGGCACGGAGACACCGGGGCAGCAACAGGGGCAGCGGCAGGCACGGAGCCAGCGGGGCAGCGGCAGGCACGGAGACACCGGGGCAGGGCAGGCACGGAGACATCGTGGGCAGCGGCAGGCACGGAGACACCGGGGCAGCGGCACAGAGACATCAGGAAGGGCAGAGAGATCGGGGAGACTTCAGTGGAAGAAGAGGAGCGGATCCCGGGACAGCGTATCTCCCGACAAGTAAGCAGATGTGCAGAACATCTGCAATCTATTCTTCACTGTGTTTTTCACTGCGTTTTTCACTTAAATGATCCTGTGTTCACTGTGTTCACTGTTTTTATTCTATTCTTCACTGTTCTTCACATCTGATAACTTGTCGGGAGATAATATACGCGCGGAACAGTGAAGAATAGGTTGTAGATGTTTGCATACATCTGCTAACTTATCAGAAGACATTCTTTTTCAATTGAATAACACATTTTATTCCCTAACCATGGTCCCTTTGAAAAATGCTCGGGTCTCCCATTGACTTCAATGGGGCTCGTTATTCGAGACGAGCACTCGAGCATCAGGAAAAGTTCGTCTCGAATAACGAGCACCCGAGCATTTTAGTGCTCGCTCATCTCTAATTACCAGCTTATTAGTACATTAATAGATGTATGTAATAGATTTGCAGCAGTTGCACAGCCTATTGTAAAATAAAATTATATTGCGGACATATAATTAATATCCTATTTGTGTCTAGCACATTTCCATTTGAAATGTTGATATTACTGTACAAATTAATATTGAGATTTAGCTGGAGATGTTTCTATATTTAAAAGTCTCATTTAAAACTCATCTAAATAGCTGAGCTATACCTGCTATTAGGCATTTATACACAAAATCACAAAATTGATGATAATTTTGGGAGTACAGCATTCCTTAAAGGGGTTGTTCATTATTTACAAATAAGTGCTATGTGGCAGCTTAAAGCTAAAACAACAATCTACCCACATTCACTAGGGGCCTGTGGAAAGATGAAGACATGTTTTTTGTTTTAATAAGTATCTTTTAAATGTCAGAAACTATTTTTGAAGATTTTTGGTTAAATCAATTTCACATTTGCATTTCATGGGTATGTGGTGCATCTTTTGTTGCATTCTTCGGTAAGTTTACTGTTGGAACACTTTAGTAATATAATTCTAAACGCTTGTTGTAAATCCATGGGCCTAGCATAAGACAAACTATATGGGTCAACAAATGCATTATGCAATCAAGATTATCTTACCTTTAATCCCCTATCACCCTTTGGCCCTGAAGGTCCTTGTAGCCCTGGAACCCCAGTCGGTCCTGAAGGCCCTGGTTGTCCCCTAAATCCACTTAATCCAGGAGATCCTTTACTTCCCTAAAAATCAGGGTAGGGATTTGATATACAAAACATTTCAACTTTGAAGGCATATTATCAATCTATAAAGTTATGGCTTATTATTAGAATGACCAGTGGAGATTCAACCACTCGGACCCAAATATGTTCTATTTTATGTTTTCCTTGCATATTGGCCTTTCTTCTTACCTGGCACTACACAAACCACCTTGGAATAGCTGTGCAGGCAATAATAGTGAACGGGACACAGTATAGTGACCCCTTCATTCTAAGGACAAGATTGTAATTACATTGAATAGCCGGTAGACGGATTATACAAAAAATGTCTGCTTTTTCTAGTAACCGTGTTGTATCTGGTATTGTTGTTCCAAGTGGAGACACAATACCACTTACAACTTGTGGTAGGTCATCATGAGCACTTTGAAGTGAATAAGGTGGACTTTTTTGTATTTGCATTACTGTTAAATGATACTTGTTGAGCAGATGGCCATGAATACATGAATTGTACTTATTAAGTAACATATCTGAGGGAGTTATCATGTTTAAATTTATATATTGCCAAATAATTATGACTTTTGCAAACTGTATTGTACATATATTCTTTCCAACATGGTTAGGGTGAGGAATATAAAAACAGTGGAAAATGAAAATGTTCTCTTCAGGTGAGCTGTAAAATAGGAGATGTAACAACAGTTTAAATTAAAGTTAAAAGAATTACCCTACTAATACAAAATGTTTTTTAATGACATCCATCAGCAAATTGACCAACTATATGATGAAAACTGGTAGTCTCCCATTAAAATATTTACAGGAATTTACAATTTAAAGGAAACCTACCATGTAGAATCTACCATCAGGTCTTTTTCTAATGGTAGATTCCTCATGGTAGATTCCACCTGCCTGCCTCTGCCCTAATCTATAATCCTGGAAACTAATCTAACTTGCTAAAAACTTTATATTAGTAATAATAACTACAGAGGCTATTGACACATGTACTAGCCTGGCTAGTCTGGGGATACCAAATTTATATAAGTTTTAAAATGTTTTCATACATTTACAAAAATTAAAACCTCCTGTACAAAAAGATTCTTAATACCTTTTTTCATACTGTATGTGGTGTAATTTTTGTGACTTTTGATCATTCATCTACATCTTTCAATACTACCATTTTGAGGACTGTACAGACATTTTGATCACTTTTTATTTATTTTTTTATTTTTTGCAAAAAGGCAAAAAAAAGTGGGATTTTCGACTTTGGGCGCTATTTTCCATTACAGGGTTAAACACCAGGTAATAGCCGTTATTATATTTTGATAGATCAGGCATTTTGGGATGTGATGATACCTAACATATTTATGTTTTTTCTGTTTATTTATATTTATTTCAGTTCTAGAGAAAGAGGGGGGGGTGATTTGAATTTTTATAGGTTTTTTTAATTTAATTTTTTTAATTTTTTACTATTTTTCAGACCCCCTATGGTACTTTAACCCTAGGTTGTCTGAATGATCCTACATTCCACATCCTCTATTACAATGTGCAAATCGCACATTGTATTAATGTGTTAAAACGAGACAGCCTCAGGTCTTTGTATGGCCGAGGCTTTTATAGTAAGAGATCCCCACTTCCCTATGATGTCACAGGGAGTGACGATCTAAGCCAACATGGTGGCGCCCACGCTACCCCGGCTTTTTAATGGTGACCAGAGGGTTGAAACACCAGCAGTCGGTGCTAGTCGTTACCGGTGAGTGTTTACTACAATATGCAGATACTTCTCACCAACATCCGACGCATGACATCACAAGTCATTAAGGGGTTAATTAAAGTATCCCTCCATGGTATCATATATTCTCACTCTGTGCTCAGTATCTCTATAAATGTGAAGCCTAGTAGACAAGTTGGAAATGGTAACTAACTTCTGAAATGAAGGGGTTGCTGCTCACTGCTCACTCTGGAGGGAGGGGACCTCTCTGCAGCTAGAAGGAGAGCTATGAGCCTGTGCATCTCGTGGGTGCAAATGTCTCTTGCACAGAATAGGTCTGGCAGATAGGCTGTCTGTTATCTATTAGTCTCTCTAGCCCATTTGTGATACTGTAACAACTTTGTGTCCCTCTGAAGGTCAGTCTGCACCACAGTCCCCTCCACTCTCTGCAGCTACCTTCTCCCTGCTCTTAGGCCACTTTATTATAAATGCAACAATTGTTCTCACCTTGTCTCCTTTATCTCCAGCAGATCCAGGTGGTCCTTCAATTCCTTTCTCCCCTATTTCTCCCTAAAGGAAATTAAAACCACATCCCTATGACTTATAAAAACATGTGTACAAAGACAGTATTACAAATCTTGAGTAATCTTAGCTAATTTTGTACAAAAATACTACTAATAAAGACCTAATAATTTTGTATTATGTTGATAGATTAGCTTATGGTCTGCAGAAAAAAATTATGTGATATTTTGGGGTTGTATTTTTTTATCTTAAATTCATAATATTTCAGCTTTTTACTATATTCCAACTAGTGAGTTACAGTTGCTATAACACACCGCATTACTGAAGTTGTTGTCACTATTAGACTTGCCATATTGACTCTGTTTCAAACAAAGGCTAATAGTCCTCTGTTGTTGGAAGACCCCAAGGTAATTTTCGAGCCTTGAGTTACCAAGACAACCTTCAGAAGTCCACTACTACTTACTATAATCATCTTGTTCTTAATCACTTTGGAATGGAGTTATGTCTGCCCCAGTGTTACAGTCAGATATAATGGGACTCCCAAGTGTATTGTACAGGTCTAACCCCCTCCCCTCCCTCTGCAATCACCTTGACATAGCTTGGGAAAAAATGTGGGAACACTTTTCTGCTTATGCTGTACATTTAAATTAATTTTTGGGAAAAGATTTTATCAGGTATAGCATAGGTTCATCCTGGCCGCAGTTATCCCATGCACCATGTAAAGACACTCACTTTCCCACATACATTAACGATAAATGATTAGTATAGAAAAACCTAGATTGGGGCGGTGCTCTAACACGGTTAACCAACCACCAATATTAAAAGTGCAATCAGAATTGGTGCCCATGTAATGTATAGATGGAGAATTACCCCTTATCATTTTCTTTAAATTAATTATATATATATATATATATATATATATATATATATTCAGATATGAGTGCTACATAATTAAACAGAATTAAAGGATAACACACCTTTGGACCAGGAGGACCTGGAAGGCCTGGTAGACCAGGGTTTCCTTGTACACCAGTTTCACCCTAATTCAGACGTGAATACATAGCAACTAATAATTAGTTTCATAGAAAAACAAAATAGCAAAGCATCATCATACACCAAGTAAATAATCGATTAGCCAGAACTAACAATTAACTTTGAAGCAGAAGTTCTTTAGGTGGGAAATTCAATGAATTTCACTTTTAACATCAAATGCAAATGAATGTCTGTATTATAGGAACACATTTTTTTAAAATGATGAAGCAGAAAAAAACTCTTGAAATGTATCTTGGATGTGCTGGTGTATGACTTTAATTGGTACTGTTACAGTCACGCACCAGTAACTCTCGATTTCTGCTAAAGCCTTTTTTTGAAACTTTCCCTCATTTCTTCATGTATGCAGTCATAAATCTGAAGTTTGGTTCATTTTTTCTTGACCTCCGCCTGGTTATAGAAAACCTGTCAGAATGTTCCTACTACTTTCTTTTTTGGAAACTTATTTAAATCTTGTAGACATGAAACTATCAAAGCTATTACAGACAATCTGACCATCGCACATGAAACTAATCAATAGCTTCACATACTTCTAAAATTATTGGCACAACTAGGACATGTGAAACACTATGATATGACACTATCAAAATAATACAATTATACACTAGGGACACTAACAGTGCACCAGGCACTGTGATTGTGATAAATCATATTAAATTTGTTATCCATTGCATCTTTCCTTCTAAAATTGAGTTTACAATTATGCTAACGAGCCAGAAGGGCTATTGGTGCGTTACCATAGATCCTCCATGTTGTTACACATTGTAGGAGAATGTCTCACTTTCGCTACTCCTCTCTACGCTTTCCCCCTCCCTCTGCCTGCAGTACTCTTGCGGCAGCAGTAGTCTTAGCGCACAGTGAGAGGAGGAAGTGTAACAGTCTGTGAAGCTAAACCATAGAGGGCTCTGATAACGACCTCCAGAGCCCCCCTCGCTCAATAGCATAGTTTTCAGAATCAGTGGGGTCTAAGATAATAGACTCCCCATCTGTTAGCATATTCTAATGCTCAGCTATCACCTTATATAATGCAAAGGACCTTTAATGATGTCTTACCCATTAACAAATTAATGATTATTTCAGGCCTCACAAATACTTTGTGCTGTATTATAGCAAGTATTTGATATAAGACAAATACTTGAATGTCATTCCCAGGCCTATTTAGTATTACTGTACAAACTAAAACTGCTAGATTAGAGTGCTTTGTATTATGCTTCTAACAATTCATCCCACCCAATTAGAACTTCTCATCATTGCAGCATGTAATAGTACTGTGCATAAGCATAATGCCTCAGAAAATAGCTTCTATGTCCAGCATTAACAGAAACAAGTATGACAAACTTACTTTCACACCCATTATTCCGGGTTCTCCTGTTTTACCTGGATACCCCAACATCCCCTGGGAAAAATAATATTGGTTAATCCAAAGAAGAATTGTGAGTGACGAACACTGAACATCATTTTTGTAGCCTTAGAAATTGATTTGAACTATTGAGCTACATCTGCAGACAAATTAGTTTTTTTGCAATTCTGTGGGTTGAAATTATCATTTATTAAAAAAACAATATTGCTACAAAAAGCATGACCGGTATTTAAAGAGTTCCAAGCATCTCACTGTTAAACGGCCGAACATCCCCTCCTCATCTGTCTGTGGCAGCAAGGAGACAAGACACAGGAGCATAGGTGAGTACATGATTTTTTTTTTAACGCCACAGTTCAGCTAACAGAAAAGGGGGTGGGGCGGCCCAGTATGTAAAATTAATGGAGGGACCCAGTATATAAAATTTTTTGGAGGGCCCAGTATGTAAAACTGATGAGGGCATCCATTATGTAAAATTAATGGGAGGGCACAGTATGCAAAGTTCATGGGGGAGGCAGTATGTAGCATTCATAAGGGTGCCCAGTATGTAAAATTCAGGAAGGGGTCCTGTATGTAAAATGAATAGGGGGCAGTATGTAAAATTCATGAGGGGCCTAATATGTAAAATTCAAAGGGGGCCTAATATGTGAAATTCATTGGAGGGCCCAGTATGTAAGACTAATGATGGGGCCAGTTTGTAAAATTCATGAGGTAGTCAAATATGTAAAGTTAATGGGGGCCCAGTATGTAAAATTCATAGGGAACCTGGTGTAATATTCATAAGGGGGCCCAGTATTTAAAATGATTGGGAAAAATATTTAAAATTAATAAGGGGGGAAGTATGTAAAATTCATAAAGGAGCTCACTGTGTAAAATTCTTGGGGGAGAGCAGGATAGTATGTAAAATTTATAAAGGGGCCTAGTATGTAAAATTCATGGGGCCCAGTAAGCAAAATTCTTAGAGGATTCAGAATGTAAAATTCTTAGGGGACCCAGAATGTAAAATTCATGAGGGAGTCAGTATGGAAAATGCATAGAAGTGACACAGTATATCAAATGTTTTTTTTGGGGGGGGGTTGCAGTATACATAAATAAAACAATTGGGGGAAATAAAGGGAACTAGACAACAGCGAGTTTCTGTGTAAACCAGCAGCAGTGATATGTGCAGCATACAATCCCCTTTCTTTACAACCATTTGTAGACATACAAGGATTTTCAGCTTTACCACCTTGCCCATAATTTCATACCATTAGTATATCCTAGAACATCATATAAAAAATCAACAAAAAAAAATGGAACAGAACATCTTGTCACATATTTATTACAACTCACATATAAAAATAGCTTCTTCATATGGCAAGACACACTGTGCTTTTATTCATAAAAACACATCACTTACGGTACAAACATTTCCGCTCAAACATTCACACTTATGTGGCGTCGCATCATTAGGCACATTAACATTACTCACTCATATGTATAATTGAAATACAACTCTGTTAGGTTAAATAAGTTCAGCAGCTGTTATATGATGTAGGAGGCGTATTAAATGTTAAAATAAAAAGATTCTTTACAAAATATGGAACCAAGCATATTATTTAATATTTTTGGTGGCCAATTTTAGACTTTTACAAAAATAATACACCAATAAGTAAAACTATATACAGTATGTGCAAAATGAAGGTATGACATAGAGTCCCGTGATCACCAATGCCTTGATACAAATTCACTGGACAGATCTAATAACTTTTTCACGGATGATGCCTCACCATTTTTGGACATCTTTTTGTGGAGGTGGCGTAAAGCCCTGATAAATGTCCCCCATTAATTAAACCATTTTTTGCTTGAATATAATATCAGAGCCATGCTCCTTATTTATAAAGAGGTGTGCTCCTCTATTGAATCTCCCCCATTATGTTGCATTTTCATGCAGATTTTGCTGTGGTTTTTAGGAACCAAAAGCAAGAAACAAATTCAGTAGATGAAAGAAGCATGAATCATTACTATATAACTATATTAAATGCTCTACTAGATTTGGCTAAAAAGAAACCTCATGGGCCATTTATTATTGGCTTTGTGGCACTTTTTATGGCACTTCTGTTTTTCTTTTTCTTCTGAGCAATTGCACCATATTTATTACAGAGATTATTACTGTCAGCGATACAATTCAGTTTCTTTTCTGACAGACCTTTATCTTTTTTTTTGCTCACTTTGGGTGCAATTTGCGAATCCCAACAATTTTCTTGCAATTCTAGCTTCCCGACACATTTTTGGTACATTTTTTGGTTCAAAACTAGACCAACAAAAAGCAAGTATTTCAACTTCTAAACCCCTTCTTAAATATGGTTTGACATTTCTGACACTCATTTTTTCTTCTTACAGTGCGCCAAACAATATAACATCACAGTGCATATCACCACTAAAATCGGAAGCAAAACAAAACAAACCGTCTCCAAAAATAATTCATGCCTCCAGCCATAGGGGGGGGGGGGCTATTTATATTTTATATTTTGAGTGTCCTACCCCTTACAACAATATCTAAATCAATACTGTATTCTCATACTACTACTATAATTACTGCAACTGTTACCTTGTCTCCTTTTTTTCCGATATCTCCTTTTAATCCAGAGTCACCTTTTTCACCCTGTATCAAACAGGACAAATAGGACATATACAACAACTTAATTCTTCTCACTTATACCAAATAATACATTTTAGTACTGAATGTAAATAGGCCCCCATTTACTAAGGTACTTGCACCAGTTTTCTGGCGGACTTCTTTTATTGCAAACTACTTGCAGTGGAATTCTAGAAATGTCTAAGACACAATTGTGGCGCACGCTGCACTATACCCGACACAATACAAAATTCTGCACTGAAATGGGCTTTTCATGCGCCACATTTAACATGCAAAGTCCGACAGAAGTCTGTAGCATGCCCCACGTTAAAGACGTACCAAAAAAAAATGGTGCACTCTGTCAAAGCAGTGCAGACGATGCCAGATTCATCAAGAATGGGCGCCACAAATCATGAATCTGACGACATCTGCACACTACACAGGCAAATTGCACATAAGACACTGTTTTTAGCAAATGTGGGCCATAGTGTGCATATTTACATTTAAAGGGTTTGTCCAGTTTCTGCAATTGAATGACATTGTTGATTGCTGAATGATATTTTGAATTGAATGATACTTTCTGTATCAATAACTCAAGATTTTTCAGATCATGCTGTCATTCTCTAGCAAGCTTCATTTTTTTATTTCATTGGATAAAAATATGTCCATGGTCATGTGATATCACAAAGGTCCAGGGCTTATCACAGAGAGTAACTCGAGCAGTGTGTTATAACAAGTCGTGCACCTGTGTCACATCACAAGACCATGCACCGATTTCTATCCACTGGAAGTAAACCAATGACAGCAAGCAGAGATCTAGAAGACTGTGAGAAATGATGATGAAAGCTTATCAGAACTAAAGGTACTCTGGCGTTTCAATAATCAGACATCCAGGAATCAGGCACTTATCCTCCATTCTGTTATGTATCTGCAGCCAGGGTCGGACTGGGGTGCCAAGGGCCCACCAGTGAAATTAATTCTAGGGGCCCACCAACTGATTCATGGATATGTTTGCATTATTTTAAAATAATTTTTTTTGCAAAAACCAGGGAATAAGAAGCTAAAAGAAGAGCAGATCCTGCCAGAGTGGGCGCACACCAGTATGTCCGTGTGCTTGGTTTACAATCCTTGATCTGGTGATAGATGTCCTTTAAGTACTGCACATGGTACATGTATGTCCTTAACAGGTTCCAGGGTGAGCTGGAGCCGGAGCTTACTTTCGTTAGTGTTATAAACCGCTGTATCGCGATTTAAACAGACATGTAACGCGGGGTATGCTGATAATACTGAGGCTGCGGTCACACGTAACACGGGGTATGCTGGTAATACTGAGGCTGCAGTCACACGTAACGCGGGGTATGCTGGTAATACTGAGGCTGCAGTCACACGTAACGCGGGGTATGTTGGTAATAGTGAGGCTGCAGTCACACGTAACACGGAGTATGCTGGTAATACTGAGGCTGCAGTCACACCTAACGCGGGGTATGCTGGTAATACTGAGGCTGCAGTCACACGTAACGCGGGGTATGCTGGTAATAGTGAGGCTGCAGTCACACGTAACACGGAGTATGCTGGTAATACTGAGGCTGCAGTCACACCTAACGCGGGGTATGCTGGTAATACTGAGGCTGCAGTCACATCTAACGCAGGGTATGCTGGTAATACTGAGGCTACGGTCACACGTAACGCAGCGTATGCTGGTAATACTGAGGCTGCGGTCACACGTAACGCGGGGTATGCTGGTAATACGGAGGCTGCAGTCACACGTAACGCGGGGTATGCTGGTAATACTGAGGCTGCGGTCACACGTAACACATTGATTCCTTCAGAATTTGGACAATACAAGACACTGGGGCAGATTTATCAAGTGTCTGAAAGTCAGAATATTTCTAGTTGCCCATGGCAACCAATCACAGCTCAGCTTTCATTTTATCAGTGCTCATGAATATTTTAAAGGGGAGCTGTGATTGGTTGCCATGGGCAACTAGAAATATTCTGACTTTCAGACAGCTTGATAAATCTGCCCCACTGGGTGCGGGTTACACATCGCAAGCGTCTGCATAAAAGCGCATCCCACCTCCATGCGCTTTGATTCCATTTCTAAACAGAGTCAGCGCATTACGTGTGACATCACCCGTTGTTATACAGCAACACTTAATACAGTCAATCAAAGTACTACAACTTTCAGCATCTAATTCAACTGCTGGGAGTCCACTGTTATTCTCTTGGTTTGTACCTTTTTCTTGTGCTGGAAGCCATCAGCAGCTCCTCATCCATCCTGAGCTCACCACACATGAGTGCAGACTGTGCTGTGCCAGGGGGAGGACGCTCCAGCAGGACCAGGAGGAAGGGGGCCCACTGTGACAACTAGGGGTAACTCTGGTCTGTAATTAGTGACAGCTCACTGTCTGCTCCTCCAGTGAATCAGGGGCCATGTTCTCCTGCAGTGACGCAGGGGCTGAGGTGCTCAGTGCAGGGAGGAGGAAATGTCTTACTCACTGCCCCAGCGCTGCTGTGGGAAGAGCAGAGAACCTTTCTCTCCCTCCTGCAGGATGTCATAGTCCCCCCTGCTGCCCCCCTCCTCCAGCCTCAGCTGAATGTGCCTGCTCACAGACAGGAGATGGTGACTTATGATAAGGGCCCACCATAGGTTTGACCAGTATCCCGGCAGGCCAGTCCGAGCCTGTCTGCAGCGTATGGCCCACATTTATCAAAAAACGCAAACTGCACTATGAGCAGTTTACGTGTTGAGGGTGCAGTGTGCAACATATTTAATTAAATGTGTCACACATTCTTCAAGAATCTGGCGCCCCCTGCACTGCACCAGAAGAATGCACTATTTTTTTGTGCACTTTCTTAATTCTGTGGAATTGTGGCGCACAATCCTATTGTGCACTGACAAGCCCCTTTTGTTGCACATTTTTTTGGACAGAGTGAAGCTGCTACACAAAACTGGCGCAGAAACATGCAGGACATGTGCAAGAAGTTTGCACGTTCTTTCTAGTGCAAAGTCAAACAGAAAATTGGTGCAAACATTTTAATAAATGTGGACTTATGACATTTGGGATTTGTGACATGTCAAAGAGCTTATGGTAGTTTGAATGGAACTCAACCAATGTGGTTTAATGTTACAGTTGATCAGTGTGTATCTGTTTATACTATATACATGTCCATATGAAATATGTTATTACAGATTGCTTCTTAATGTCTTAGCAACTAGTTTTCAAAGACTGTTTTTGTTCTGATTTAATCTTAAGGTAACTATAGAAATGTCATTTACCAAACAAACAATCCTACATTACTTAGTTGTGTTAAAAAAAAATGTTTACTCTTAGCAGAAAGGATATGTAATAATCCTGCAAAATGCATGACAGAACATATCAGATCTGGAAAGTAAACATCCAGAGAGATAATTAGCTGGAGAAGTGAACCAAAAATCTTAAATTTAGAGCTCCCTAGATACTCATGTAACGTCTTTTCAATATCATCCCATACATTTGGGTAAATAGGATATTAACCCATCATGGTTTATATATTTGCGATATGTTTATTGAAAACTGCAAATATTGAGGGACACAGTTTGTGAAGTTTCAATCCGGTGTCCACTTTTAATGTCAGCAACATATTACAGTTAGGCCTCTTTCACACGGACATATGCTTACCTGGCCGTAGCCCGGGGGAGCATATAGCCACATGCCGGAGAGGCGGTGCTCACCACTTCCCTTCTCCATAGCGAGGCATGGTGCCCGGCTGTATACATGGGAAAATGCTCTTGCATGCTCTTTCTTTTTCCTGTGCACGGGATGGTGACACACGTGTGTGCTCACCATACTGTGCCCGGGTGCCATAGAAATCTATAGAGATGTATAGCCCTATATTTAAAAGCAATTAATTTTACTTGCTTATAGGTTAAGAGAGGACACAATATTTCTTTTCTGAAAGAAGTTGGTTGTATAGCATTAGGCGCTGAGCTAATTGCTATTATCAGCTCGTTTTATGCTATGAAGCAATACAGAGATAGTTGCTAATCACTAAAAGGACTTTTAGGATACAAAATGCAGAGTTATAAATCGAAAAATACAAGTTACACAGCTTACTGGAATACGCTGATAATGTCCTCATCCTTTAAATCAGTAACAGATTACAGATATATAGAGGGTATTGTGAACAGTAATAGTAGATAGATCAGTTCTATTGTCAGGCAGAGTAATTAATTAAATAAATTAATTAGCTAATAACGAAGACTAAACATCAACTGCTCTAACTTTATTTATAACTGTAATAAAGTGATTTTTATTACAAAGAGAAATGGGAAAGGGGAGAGAATATATAATCCTGTCAGTTAATTAATTTATTAGTTGATTAGCTTGTATTATGCCAAGCATAACACTGGGTCGGCAAGGCTAGCTATGGTATAGTAGCGCATAGCGTGCTGCATCTTTATAATGATAGGTTTCCCCTTAAAGAAGACATGTCACACTTAAAAAAAACCCCGATAAAGCTAGCAGACACTGCAGCGCCATAGCCTTAGAATACCGGACCGAATTCCCAGTGTGGTCCAAGGAAGCGGTGACTGCCGCATGAAGCCCGGGAGTCACCGCTAGCCTATGGAGTGGGAGGGGTGGTCCGGAGAAGAAGTACCGCCTCGGCCTGCCCCCTCATAAATACACCGGACCGCTGTGAGCTTGGTCTGGTGTTCCTAGGGTACGGTGCTGCAGTGTCTGCTAGCTTTATCGGAGGGTTCCAATAAAGCTAACAGTTTAACACTGTTAAAAATGTGGTAGCGCTAGCAGCTGCTTACTTTAGTCAGTAGCTCCTAGTGCTTTTTTTTAGGGTGAAAGGTCCTCTTTAAGTCTACATCTGAGACATGACTACAAATGCTGAGGAAGTACAGCTGTAAGTTTTACAAAAGCACAAAAGTAAATTTTTAGCAGTATATATAACTATGTAGTATAACTATGTAGTATATATGATATATTTGTTTATTTATATAAAATATTATTAGAAACGTTACCGGTTCTCCTTTATGTCCCTGTAGACCTCTGTCTCCTTTGGATCCTTTCAATCCATTAACTCCATCAAGTCCTGCTGTGCCCTAAAAAAACAACACAATATTAAAAGAAGTAAATTGAAATTTCCCCAGAAAAAAAGTGAGACTACGTATATGCAGAAAATAGGTTCACAGTTGTCTTTTCATTGTTGCACAGTTGTCATTTCATTGTTAGGATTTTGTATTTCAGTGAAATAAATTGATCAACATTGAATAATGTGTTTTTGTGTGAAATACATGTTTTCCTATATCGTCAGATGAAAAACAAATCATAGATCTAGATTATATTTGCAATTTTTTTGTTTATTTGTACTGTGTACTTTGACTTTATTGCCACTTATACAGATAACTTTCAAAAACACACTTAAAAGTGCAGCAAATCAATGGATTTAGCCAACCATATAATGTGTATGGGGTTCTTCCGAACGAATAGAGTTCAACTGCTTGATTCTTTTGAGAATGTATATGTCAGGCAACATAGCTGTCACTGATGTGCATGAATGACTTTAAAACATCTTTGCTCACCTGGGTGCTATGGCCCCTCAATCGGCTGAATAATGGGGATAGAAGGCATTGGACCCCTACAGATTTGTTACTGATGACCTTATCTTAATGTTGGAAGTTCCATTGTAAAAATGCCTTTGTACTTCCTGACTTTTTCAGTGTTATATAGTGGGAATATTTATCATTAGGCAGCCTCCTTGTAGCAGTGTTCAGACTGTCTTTGAGCTCTGCTATCTGTCAGATGCATTATGGTGGATTAGATTGCTTGTTATACCTGATTTATGAGGTGTTAATGCCTGCAGTGATTTGGGGACTTTTTAGCTGCAAACCAATAGTAAATAATGTGCCTACATCTGAAAGCAGGAGAAATAAAAACACAAAAATAGTGCACCTAAGAAGTCAAGAAAATACAACCAAAAAACTGCCTCAAACTAAGATACCCCCTATTATTCCATCAGTGTTTCAGGAGTATTTACATTCAGAAATATTGGGTTATTTATCTTAGGTCTGGAACTTGCACCTTTTTTATTTTTGGTGGGTTTTGAGCTTTCTAAATTTAACAAGGGTGATATATCTGTGTCTGTTGGTTTTGAGACTTTATTTTGAAAAGTCGCTTAAGTAACCCCCTTCTAAACGTTTGCCTACACCTGCTCAGGACTATAGTTTGTTTTACAAAAAACTATGACATTTATCTGATTTTGCTAAAAATCTGTAGCACATTCATATGTGCATTCAGACGCAACACAGAAAAACTTGGCCATGGCGAACTTTGCTAGATGGATGAAAAAGTCACAATGTTTGATGCAAAACCAGACAGTCGCAAAAGTAAAATTGAAAAAAATGGAAGAAAGTAAAATAAATTACCCCTATTGCAAATTGGCAAAAAAAAAAATTATAAAAGGAAACCAACCACAAAACGGAAATATAGGAGATTTACTGCTGCATCCTGTATCATTGTACATTTGTATTATGGTTGGTTACAATATGCTGGTCTGAAGCAAACTGTATTTGTTCATATGGTATAATTGGCATGGATTTGGCAGGTTTTGATGTCATTTTTCCCACAATGTTACAGTATTGGCAATGCTGGCAGACAGGGACTCCTTGCTTCATATATAGAAAAGAGAGGAGCCAATGGGTGGGTTCGGGGTTTGGCATTCGGTTGCCTGACTTAGACATGTTTTACCAGATCCAGCAAATCCAGCAAATTGACACCCATAACAACTAGCCATGACTATGATTGGCCAGGGGGGTCAATCACAGTGGCAGGCTGTCAGGACACACCCCTTTATTGGGGTAACACCCAGTTTTTAAAAATGGGCAGATGGCTGCACTAAAAGTAAAACTTCTTTAAACAATCAGTGCCCACTGCTGTTATTGGTTTTTCATGGCAAGAATGGCAAATAGATGTGTAAAGAATGGTGATAGATCCTTCAAGTCTTGTCAGGAATGACAAAAAATAGCATAGCCGCTCTACATTCTCGTGAGGTACAAGAAAATAGAATTGTGTATCATCATCATCAAGACTTAAATTACTAATTAGAAGTTGCCTTAGTCCCCAACAAAATCAGGTTTTACTATATATTCAATTATTGAATGAATGAAGATGTTTAAGCAACACACTTAAGTGACATGTAAAAAGGAGAATTAACCTTCCCGAATTTTCAGAATATTCTTCATAATGATATTGTACTGTTGAGAATCAACATTCACAAGATGGCTTGTCTTTTGTTTCTTAGTTAAACATTATATGCACAGTTGTAGACAGCTCTAAGGTTGATGTAGAGTTAAATGTGTCAAAATCCATTTGTTGATTTTGAATGTATTGTGGGAGATAAATTCTTGATTTTCTAAATGCTTTTCGAAGATATTTTTGTAAATAATGCAGCAATTCAGTTAGAAAGTGCTTGTAAAGTGGTAATGGATTATCAATATGGAAATCTTTTTCCTCCTTTTTGTATAATCACATATTCACTGTCCTCTGAGAATTCATTTCAAGCCGCTCCAAGAAGTGGCTCTTATTCATCATCTCACAGAATCATGAACCATCTCCCCCATATTTATGTAATAGGTATTCCGTCATAATATGCTAAGTTACTTCGATTAGGCATTTTACGTCCACACAAAAGAAAAAACAAGTTTTCTTAAGTTAACTTTTATGTTACTGTTCTACATTCCCTTTTGTAATTAAATTCATTGAAATAAAAAAAATCCTTTATAACATTGGTAATATATGATTTGCAAGATTACCGGTAGTTTAATGCACATTTAGTAGATTAAGGGTGGATAAGACCATCATTAAAAACCATGCAGAAAAGTAGCAGGATTGATGGAGAATAGGTTTTTGTTATTGTTGTGTAATTTGTAATATTTGTAATATGGAAATATTGGAAAATGACAACTAAAAAGATATATAAGCAGCTGTGCATTATAATATTCAGGAAATATCTTTATTGGATGGCTTCAACACTTATTGTCTTCTTTATGTTACCTAGAAGGAATGGATGTGCAGTATGATAATAGGCACACCAGCTCAGTGAAAACACTCCACCTGATTTATGTTTAGACTCCAGATTTTGACATTTAAAGTAGTTGCACAAAAACTCCTATTCCCCTGCTTGCACATCCACTGGAAATAAACATAAAAGCTTCCTTAAGGAAGACAGCAAGCAGAGATCTAGAAAACAGTGAGGAATTTATGCAAAAGCATATTGGAAAAATGTATGACTTCTCCTTACACAAACCATATCAATTATTTGCTGAAACTGTACAAACCTTAAAGGAAACCTACCATTTGATTTGATGCATTACGAAGCAAACATACCTTGAGACTGCTGTAGCTACACTGATGCAGAATCATATCTTGGTTAATCATTTGTGCAGAGTGATAATGATAATAAACATTATGATAATGAAGTTCTGTCACTTCTATGGCTCCTTCATAGCTCGGTTCAGGCTTGTGTGTGTAATGTGTTTATGTCATCCAGCTTGACCCAGCTTTCGAAAGGCCATGAATGTTATAATTGTTTTTTCAGAAAAACCACAAAGCTGAAGTATTAACCAAGAAATGATCCTGCATCGGTGTAGCTACAGCATTCTCAAGGTATGTTTGCTTCATAATGCATCAAATCAAATGGGAGGTTTCCTTTAAAGGAATCCATGAGGAATCTACCAGAAGTGTATCTGATTATATATTTCTCTTGCCTGCCTCTGCCCTAATCTGTAATTTAATAATCCTGGAACCTAACTTGTTAAAAATGTTATTTTAGTAATATTTAAATTAGTCGTAGAAAAAGCCGTACAGGTAAAACCTTGGTCGGGCAATGAGTGTTTGGCGAAGGGTGGCTCCTTGGTTAAGAGATATTATATTATGCACAGATTTTATATTGAAATGTGAGAAGTTAGAATAAAAGCTATTTTAAAGGCTTCAGAATGGTTTGCACTATGTTCCCTTTTTTTCTATTAGCAGTATGCATCTGTTGCCTCTTAGCCTTTAATGGACGTATGCTGGAGGAATGTGTTGTGATTAATGATATTTCAAAATATACATGTGGAGAAACAACCGTGTGAACAACACCAAGAACGTGAAGCTGTGAAGAGATGTTTTCTTTCTCCTACTACTAGACTTTGATTGGCAATAGGAGTTAAGTGACTTTTTGATGTAAGACTTGGATTTAGGTTCATTTGGAAGCTTACCTGCTGTAAAGGGTCTAATACACATGAGAACAAAACATATTTTATATTTAGCTTCCAGTGCTTGGACAGGCTAGTACATGTCCCAGTAGCCTCTGCAGTTAATTTACATATTACTAAAATAAAGTTTGTTGACAAGTTAGGTTAGGTTCCAGGATTATTAAATTACAGATTAGGGCAAAGGAGGAATCTACCCTTAGATCTACTTCTGATGGTAGATTTCTCATAGTAGGTTTCCTTTAAGAATCTGTTTGTAACCGGGGGATTGCCTGTATTAGATTTAGGGGGCAATAATCTTTTCACATGGGTTCCTATAGGGATTGATTGCTTTTTTCCTTTCTAATGAAGACATTGATTTACAAACTGCATTTTGTGTTTACTTGTGTTACTAATCTCTGCATCTGTTTTCCACGTCAATGCTAAGGCTATTTTTAGTTTTTTGTCAACGCCTTCTATAAGGCGCCTTCTATAACTTTCTTTATTTTCCACTCACCATAGCTGGGTCTTGTTTTTTTTGGGACTGACTGTAATTTTGAGATTTGGGTTTCATGTGTTCTACTGTTGAATTTTTATTAACCCTTTCTGTGCGGTATATATTTTTTTAAAAAGCAAATCTGTTTTTTAGCTAATAAAAATGTTTTGGGTCAATATGTATACAGCGATACAAAATTATAGGAATTTTCTTTTTAAATGGCCTTCATTTGCATAATGGAACCTTTTGCATTATCCCTTTCTAAGCCACATAACTTTTGAATTTTTTTGTCAATGTGGCCTTGTGAGAGCTTATTTTTTGCATAAAGAACTGTAGTATTTATTTGTTCACATTTGGGGTTCATTAAGATTTTGGATTTTGAACTACAAAATGTGTCTGATTTTGAGTTTTTTTCTTTTAAAAAGAACCTGTCACCACATTTTTCACAAATTCAGTTTGTGACAAATTCCCATAGAGCTCTGTTAACACACTCCACCCAATCCTACAACAGATGATGTTGGAGGATGGTGTGGAGTATAAGGGAATAAGGACGGCCTCTTCCGACTTGCTGCTGGATCTAGGTATGCTATGCTAGGTAAGAGCACAAACTTTATTTTATGGTGGAAGACATGATGAGTTATAATGTAAATTCTCTTTTGAATGTAAACATTTTAACCCAGGAAGAGGTACAGCACCGCTTCACAATCACTTAAATCACCAGGACAAGATGGCATACACCCAAGGGTACTGCTTGAACTATGTACCAAGATAGAGAGACCATTATTTTTTATATTTGAAGATTCCTTAAGCACTGGTTTTGTTCGACAGGACTGGCGCATAGCATATATGGGGCCAATATATAAAAAAGGATCAAAAAGCGATCATGGAAACTACAGATATGTGAGACTAACTTCTGTTGTTGCAAAATATTTGAGGGGTTTGTTAGAGATGCTATCCTGGAGTATTTCACCGAACATAACCTTTTAACCCAACATCAGCATGGATTTACGAGGGATTGGTCCTGCCAGACTAATCTGATTGGCTTCTATAAGGAGGTAAGTTCTAGACTGGACCTGGGGGAGGCTGTGAATATTGTGTATCTGGACTTTTCCAAGGCATTTGATACATTACCCCATAAAAGGTTGGTACATAAAATGAGACTGCTGGGATTAGGGGAAAATCTGTGTATTTGCGTAAGCAATTGCTAAAAATAGTGATAAAAATAGAGGGTCACCGTTACCAGTGGAGTGCCACAGGGATCAGTATTGGGCCCCCTTCTTTTTAATATTTATATTCTTTTTAATGACCTTGTAGTGGGTTTACACAGTCAAGTTTCAATATTTCCAAATGATACTAAACTGTGTAAAGTAATTAATACTGAGGTTGATAGTATAGCATTACAAAGAGATTTGAAGCTGGAGGAATGGGTGGAGAAATTGCTGATGAGATTTAATGTAGATAAATGTAAAGTTATACACTTGGGCCATGGAAACAAAAAGTACAATTCTTAAAGGTTGCACTTGATGGACTTGCATGTTTTTCAGCCTTATATATTACGCGGATGTGAGAAAAACATTTTTTAATTCAGGTGGAGGGTGCCATCAGCTGTTACTAGCTAAATTTCTGAAAAAGATGATGACAAGTTCCCTTTAAGTGCACAGGCAATTTTTGTGTTTTGGTGTTTTTTATTTCCTTTTTATTACATAAACTTTTTTTTCAAGTGATAGGAGATCAGTTGATCACTTCTATAATGCAGTTTTTGACATGCCTCTGGCATTTTCTAATAGAAGGATACTACAGGCAGACCAGGGTCCCTTAGAGGACCCCTCGGCTGTCTCTGACATCATCTTCTTCTTGTGGCGCCGTAGAAGGGAGTTGCATCTGAAAAAAATACCCTTGATGAGTGCTGTAAAAACCTGAGTTAAATTTGTTTGGTGATCTGAAACATGTAAGTCATCCAAACATCCAAAAGATTAAGAAATCAGGAAGGGGGCAATACATTTTCACACTACACCACTCTTGTGCCAATTGCGTTCTACACTGAATAGAATGTAATGGTAGCACAAATGATAAGTTATACCTTTGAAAGTAAATATGTAAAAAAAAGTCATTTGTGATATTTCTTTCTACATGTTTTAAAAATTGTGCATATTCCATGCTGGTAACCATAAATAACTTCAACTATTTATGGAATAAGGGTGCTATTGTGAGGTTTTTATTCAATGTCTCCGCAGAGATTTAAGAAAGCAAAGTACAGGACAATAAAAGCAGCTAAAAGCGTAACAGAAAAACAATTATAGATTTATCACAGACAGAGTTAGGAATAACATAACCTACTGACATCAACATGTCATACTCTCATTGGTACAAAAAGCTAGTTGCATTTTCTTTTTTACACAGTACTAGAAGTAGAAGTATTTGTTTCTGAGTGTTCTCTCTGAACAGATGAGAAAGCCATTAACTGAACCCACCTTATTAGAATGTTCTTCTGCTTTCCCCCATGCAACGTACAACTGGCTGACTATTCATTTGTAGCCTTGGAAACTACAGGTCATATAATGCCTTATATAAGTTGGTATGGGCAAATAACTTAAAAAAGTTTTACTAATAATTCCAAATTGTAGACAAATGTTCAAGAAGCACTCAAAGAGCTTAATGAGCATGCTCATTTAAATATATAGGGGCAGATGTGATGGCTTGGAATATCCTTACACCATCAACAGGAAATTACACATTACAAAATATATATTAGAAAAGTACATTTGTGCACTGATATTCTATGCACTTTCAAACTTTCAAGCAATAGCTTAACCAATAAATTTCAATAAAAAGTGAATGCAAAAATGTCTATACAGGCGGCCCCCTACTTAAGAACACCTGACTTACATAAGACCCATAGTTAAAAACAGCCCAACAGGATTATGTGAAAAATTGTAAACATTTAAAGCATGTGAAATAGTTACAATTTACATGTTAAAACATGGTCCACGAAAAAAAATCCTTCCACTGCACCTTCCCTGCACCAATCGCAAATATAGAAAGATAAAATATACATAAGGGGAAAGTGCAGACAAAGGTATACTTGAGTAACACCAGCAAAAGATGCAAAAAAGCAAAAAGTCACAAAAAAGAAAATAACAATCAGAAATAAATATACATGTCCCCCTATATGTAAAGTGGCTATGTTGTGTGCGTTGGGAGGGAGAGTAATAGAACATGGATGAAATTCATGTCATGAGCCTGAATATATATGTTGGTATGTTACATTTTAAGTACATCTGGTTTCAATGAGTCAAAAGAACAAAACTTTATATACAAAATACGAAAGCCACGAACATAAATACAGGCAATATTCTAGAAAATATACAACTAATATATTCTAACTACAGAGACTTCAACTTTAAAGTAAATAATTAGTACTTCTTATTATTAAGCCCTATAATATTTGACAACCCTAGGGTACATTTTCAAGTTTAGGTTTTTGTATGGAAAGTTTAAACCCAAACCAGGAGGGGATTGAGAAAGACAAGTCTTACCTCTCATTGAAACTTTCTCTACCCTCATAATGCAAGCCTTTTTGGTTTTAGAACATACATCAACAAAAATGGGATGCGTCAATGGACCCTCAATGCATACTGTACATGTAGCCACTAAATTATTCATAAACAAACCTGCATGACTACTTACTGCAATTCCAGGAATCCCGGGTTCACCAGGTTCACCCTTTCATAAAAAGAGAAATATATTTTACCAGTTGCTACCAAATCTTTCTTTACAAGATACAGTTATGCCGATTTTACCAATCTGTAATTTACTTATTTCACACATTCCATCCAAATAAATGTGTCAAATTATTATTACCTACAGTATGGAGATGGAGACTTGATAACCTCAATTTCAAAGATCATTGAAAAATGTGAGGTAAAATCTAGTAGTTGGGGCTTTATAGGAGGGTGATAGTCTTAAGATGCCTGCTCTTTACATTCTTAATTCTGTATTAGGGCATTTTTGTTCATGAAAAGTTTTACAAAATTGCTATAAAAGCAATTTTCCAATAATTGGTAAAGACTCTATAGCTCCATAGGAAAGTTGTAATAGATGCCAAAACCAATGCTTGCCTTGTTATGAATAGGTTTTTTTTTATGAATGCATGTGGTTTATATGAAATACAAATATTCCCATTAAAAAATATAACTTGGAAAATATATATTATAAAAATCCCAATATTACTTTTCCTATTAGTGAATTTATTGCACGTATGCATACCTTCTGCCCCACAGGTCCCCTCGCACCAAATAGTCCCATAGATCCTTTAGTGCCAGCATCGCCCTTAAAACCCTGTGAAGAAACGATAATACTGTTAATGACTTAATGCCCTATGATATGAATTAATGCTAAAAAAATGTGTCTCTTAAATAATCCATTTTCATTTACATTATTTGAATGTTCATTTGTGGAAGATTTTTTTTCCATTTAATAATTTTTTTTACGCAATTATAAATAGAAGATATGCTGTGGGGATACAAGTGTTACATTCAACTATTGTCAATGTTTTAGTTCTGTTGGATGGGAACTATAGCCAGGTATATACTCAGAAGATGGGTGAGTGATTGACATCGTGCTGCCTCTCTGAAGCTGGGGATAAGTCTCAGATGCAAGTTGGAGTGATGGACATCCAAACCGATGAACTACTGGTGACTTATTTCAGAGCCTATAAGACAAGTCTTTTGGATCTGGTATCTGTATAATCTACTGTGCTTTTGATTTGTGTTAATTACCGTTTTCTTGTACCTTTGGAAATTCTATTGCCTTATGATTTTGTGCCGCACTGACATCTTGGTACTGACTCGGTTTGCCTGTACTCACCATTTGTCTGTCTGTCTCTCTTGTTTGTTTTTTTCTAACTGTTCTGTACACAAACCCGAAGGACAGAAGGGGGCAGATTTACTTACCCGGTCCATTCGCGATCCAGCGGGGCGTTCTCTGCGGTGGATTCGGGTCTTCCTGTGATTCACTAAGGCAGTTCCTCCGACGTCCACCAGGTGTCGCTGCTGCGCTGAAGTCTGCCGAGGTCCGCCGGACTTCAAATGCGGCGGTTTCTCCGAATCTGTCGAGTTTTCGTTCGGCCATGCCCCCGATTTCCGTTGTGTGCATGTCGGCACCGATGCGCCAGAATCCGATCGCGTGCGCCAAAAACCCGGGGCAATTCAGGAAAAATCGGCGCAAATCGGAAATATTCGGGTAACACGTCAGGAAAACGCAAATCGGGTCCTTAGTAAATGACCCCCAAGGTGTGTATTTCTTCCCTGTCTTGACAACTTTCCTGTTTAAATTGGATGGTAAACATAGAAACTTAAAAGTATTAATTTAGCCTTACACACACCTAGTGTAAGGTTGCATATGATATTGAACTTTGTGAGCTAATCAAAATATACAGTACTCTAGAACAGATAAAAATAAAAGAAAATAGGGAACACAAACTTTCTCTCCTTGTGGCCCATCTTCTCCTTTTTCACCTTTATCTCCATTAAAACCAGGTTGTCCCCTTACACCCTACAAAAAAAAATGTTCATTTACAACAACAAAGAAATATAATTCTATTCCCACTGTGAGCTCAAATCCTATTATCTTTTCATACACTATATTATACATCTTTAAAAAAACTTGGTGGACCTAGCCCGTACAGGAATCTGTAACCAGATTTTATCCAATGAAACTATCGGTACCCTCTGGTAGGGTATGCAATGTGCACAATTCCCTCTTTTATGTTATATGTTTCCAATTAACCTATAAGAAAAACAAAGTAATATTAAAAAGATTAGAGAAGAGTCATATTTTGCCTGAGATGAGTCACTTTTAGATGCTTCAGAGGGAGTGTCATTTTAGTTCCGCTTGTTTTAATGTTCCTACAAATGCCTTAAATGTTGATGTCATTCAATATAAAATGAAGTCAAGTAAAACAAACAAAATGATTTACCGGTTCTCCTTTGCTTCCTTTATATCCCGGAGTTCCCATTAATATCTTAGGGTCCCCCTATATGAAAGGATAAAATCTACATATTAAGGAAGACTAATGCCGAGATGTGTACCTCTTCCTGTTCAATTGTTCATTAGTATCAAGAGGCAAAAAAAAGAAAAAGAATATATCGTATATACTCGAGTATAAGCCGAGTTTTTCAGCACAATTTTTGTACCCGGTTATATAAAAAATTATATAAACTCGGTACTCACCATTCCGATGGCCTGGGAAGCTCCTCTTCTATCTTCATGTGCGCGGCAGGTCCACGGCAGCTCCATGGTCAGTGCCTCTTCTTTCTTCAAGTCAGCACCAAGTCTGCGGCACCTGGCACCGGCATGAAGAAAGAAGAAGCACTGACCACAGAGCTGATGCAGACCTGCCGCACACATGAAGATAGAAGAGGAGCTGCCCGGTCCGTCGGAATGATGAGCTCCGAGTTTATATTTTTTACGGGCAGACTATCTACTACAGGGGGCTGGCAGGCTATGTACTAGAGGGGGCTGGCAGGTTATAAACTACAGGGGGCAGACCGGATATATACTACAGGGGGCTGGCAGGTTATAAACTACAGGGGACAGACACGCTATATACTACAGGAAGCAGGCTGGCTATATACTAGATGGGCTGGCAGGCTATATACTACAGGGGGCTGGCTGGCTATATACTACAGGGGGCTGGCTGGCTATATGCCTGTTCTGTCCCACCCACAGCTTATAGTCAAGCCAATAGGTTTTTCCATTTTTTTGTGTTAAAATTAGGGGTTTCGGCTTATACTCGGGTCAGCTTATCCTCAAGTATATACACTATATTGTTGTTTCCCACCTGTGCTCTTAAACACATATTGTATCTCTGCTATCCAATCATTCAAGTTTATATTTTACCTTTTCTCCTTTGAAACCAGACAATCCTTTGTCCCCCTAAATAAAGACAAATATTGTTTTGTTCTTTTTAATTAAATGCATTTTTTTCAGAAAAAAACTAATGTATAATCAATTCACATGAACTCCAGTTCTATTATATTGAATCACCACAGTGTATGCAGAGGTCATTTATTCCCCTTGTTCTGAAACTTCAGTACGATTCACTATTCAACAAGTAGCATCTTTGTTTGGGGGATGCCCAAGAAGTTTGATAAAATAGTTAAAATGAGATGTTTTTGGCCAACCACTTATTTCCATTGAAGGGAGATGATGCCACAATATACAAAAACCTGTAAGACTATTGTTTAATTTTAACTTTTGTGGGTACAGTTTGGGGAAGAATGCTCATATTTCACAATATCTGTCCCAAAGTTCACTAAACAAAAAATAAATAATCATGGTTGGGTAAGTGTGGTGTGGTAGAACTTGATTGGCCTCCACAGAGCCTTGACTTCAACACCATGAATTACTTTGGGATGAAACAAAACAAAGTCTATAAACCAGGATCTATCACCTGATCTCACAAATGCTCTTCCAAATGATCTGGCAGATATTTCCACAGGCATACTTCCACATGTATTGAGAAATCCTTGCCAGAAAAGAAGATACCACTAAGGCCCCTTCCACACTCGCGTTGCAGATCACGTCAGTGTTTGATCAGGGTGCGATCAGAGTTTGGTCAGTGAAAAACTGACGTTTTTCATCAGAGTTCAATCAGTTTCCAGTCACAGTTTTTTTTTATGCACCTCCATAGACTTGTATGGTGCATTTTTCAAGCACGTGACTTGCAAAAGTAGAGCATGTCGAGATTTAGATCAGTTTTCAGTCAGAGTTTGTTCAGTGTCTCAGTTTTTCACGCGCATTTTCAATACATTTTTAATGCAATTTCAGTGCATTTTTCATGCGCAAATAACGCGCATGAAAAGGACTCAGGTCTGAGCTCTATCTTTTCTATGGCAATTGATGCGTGAAAAACGCATTGCACTTGCATTGCACTTGCAAGTGTCTCAGAGTGCAATGCGTTTTTGATGTAATGCAAGTTCTGCACGTCAAAAGCAAGCGCAGAACAAGCGCGTGAAAAAGGCAAGTGTCGAAGGGGCCTAAAGCTACAAAAGATTAACGCTCCAGATCTGTGAACAATGAAAGCCTTTGGGAACCCCTTAATATAAAATAATGGACTGGTTCCATCACAATCAGTAGGTTTGATCAATATATAACAAATGTGTTTGGGCTACTTTAAACAAATTTAGGGATGAGCAGATGTCTTAATAGTATTCATTATTCATTACAATTGTCTAAATAATTCATTTGTGGGACACTGTTTTAGTAAGAGACATCCTCAATCGCATAACTCCTATAAGAATATATTGACATTTTACAATACTTCAACAATATTGTAACTCTATGTCAGATGCGCTTTAATGAATGTCAGGTTCTAACTGTTCATCTGGTAAATTAGAGCCATGCGGCAAGATTTGTGGATTATACGGGTAGAAATAGTTTGAATTAAATTCTGCAAATGTTCTTTTAGGCTTATGTAGTCTTTTCATTTCTGATTATTTTTGGAAAGGACAAAAAAAACTTTGTTACTTTGTCAAAATGATGAGATGATTCTTGATCCTTTTGAAACTTTTAATTGCACAAAACAAACCATAGAAAATCTGTTCTGAGCAATAAGACAATAAGAAAGGGAAAAGTTCAAGGCTTAATGGGGATTTCTATATTAGTAAAAAAATCTATAGCATAGGAGTATCAGGTTTAAAAAGATTTTAATAAAGAAAAAACTTGAATGATAAAGAAAAGGACACCAAACTCAATTTACAAGGCTGTCAGTAAAATTGCATAGAAACAAGGTTCCTTGCTTTATCCGGGAATCAAAGGCTTATGCTAGACAGACAGGACCAAAATCTATCCAAACACTTTTTCCTCCTAATCTGACAGATTCACTGCATTTAGTTATATTATAGACCTGATTTTGGGGCTCATTTAGACCAGTCAAAAACAGGTCTACAATTTTCCACACCCATTCCTGGATTTTTTTTTATTCTTGATGCTCAGTTTGTGGAGTGGCAAATGACAAATTATGAATGGCTGTAAGCCACAACCTAAAATCCCACTGATAAAGCACACTAAGTCGGGTGCAAGAAAATCGGCCTTTTGCCAAAAATGAATACAGTCCCCCTACATGCTCTGGACTGTTTGTTTCAGTTGGCTGTAGCTGTGTGTTCCTTTACATAACAATATACTTACTCTTTCACCTTTTGCACCTGGAAGTCCTTTTAGGCCCTGTAAAAAAAAACACACATATTTGAAACATTTAAAGAAATCTGAATGAATTCTTATTGAACAAGTATTAGATATATAACTGTATATAACAGTTATCTAATAGCCAGAGAAATGGTCAACTACAAAGAGCATCTCTCATTCTTAGCAGAACAGGAACATGACAAATCCAGTTACTTCAATGGGGCACATTTACTTACCTGGTCCCTGCACGATCCCTGATCCAGACTGTCCGACGAGGATGAACTCTGCTGCGATTCATGAAGATCGCCCCCCCCCCCCCGACATTTTGCATGTGTCGCTTCCCCGATCAGGTCCGCCGGAGTTCACCATCTTCCTTTCGGTGTATATAAGTGCATTGGATGCGACACAAATTTAAATGTTAAATCCCGCACGTAGTCCGAATCCGTCATATTGCCCCCGATTTGTGTTGGGTGAAAGCCGATTGCGACACAATACGATCGCGTGCAACACAATCCCCGGCGCAATCCCCGAAAAGTTGGGAAACCTGACGAAACCTGACGAAAATAAGCCCTAATGTGCCCTTTCTTTGTCCTCTTGTGGAAATTGTAGAGGAAATAAAAACCTGTTACAAGCTTTCCTGCAAATCAGAACTCAATAGATCATATAAGACCTTACAATCTACATATTCTTCAAAGGTTACTGTATAATATACTAGTAGGTTTAAATACAGCTGAATTGTGAGGAGATGTGTAGCTCAGTTTTCTGTGGTTACACATCTGTATAAAAATCATTGGATGTACTGTAAGAGTTTTATGTTATACAATCCTACTTATTGAGGCAAGCTGTATCAGAGACTTTTACACCGTTTTGGTATATGGTTAGAATTATCCCATGTCTGTATAATTTTCTAAACAGAGATGTATTTCATGCTAAGATTCCATTTCGCTCCTTTTGAGCAAAAACTGTAATTACAACATTTATTTAGGGAAATAATGTAAACTTGCCAGCAGATGTTTTTTTGAGAAGCATGTGATAGCAAGGGTTACACCATCATTAATTCATATTAGTCTTCAGTGTGCTCACAGCTGGAAAGACTCAGGTGTCAAAGGGTTAATTAGATGACAAATATCTAAACATGAATTGGACAAAAAAGAGTTTCTGTGAAGCAAGAAATAAGTTGTTATGGAAACTGCAAACATTCAGATGTGATATGGACAAGAAAGATCTGTAATTGTTCTAACATTGAGACATATTATTCTAATGAGACTGGGCATTATTAAAAAAAAATATCTGCAAATGTGATTAAAGCTCACATTCACGGCTTGAAAATGTCCAATGTGTGACTAAGGTATAACAATCAATAATACTACACACCAATTGTGTCCTTAAATGAATGACACCATGAATTCTTTATACTGTATAGTATTAGGACGTTTACAATACAGAGTCCTATGCCCACACCAGCATATACATGGCATGACTTCCAGTATTGCTTAGTGAGGTTATTTCATATTGACTTTTTCTGCAGATTCAAGGACACCTGCAGAAATCAAGGACATTAAATTCCTGTAGGCAGGATTTTTCATCTGGTAAAAAAAAGACATTTCAGAATTTAGTGTATCCAGTCCTGCCTGTCGTAGAATTCTGCTGTAACCTCTGACCGGATTCTGTACCCAACACATTCCCATGCTAACTTGGTTTGACTGTGAAAAAAGTCCCAATTTGTGGCCATGTGGCTTTTTCATTGCTTGTGCACCAGTTTTCTGGCATGCAAACCATTTCTATCCATGTTTTCAACTTTTAGTGAACTAAAATGACACATCAGCCAACTTTGCTGCAACTGTTTATTTAACTCAAAGCATAACTAAATCTTTGAAGCCATTTTTTTATATCAGACATGAATTGTTAGGAAAACCCATGACTGGAATACTGTACACAAAAGAAGTCTAGGTGCAGGCTGACAGAACGGAGAGAATTGGCGAACTTATCCTGCACTAATCTACAAACTAGACCCTACCAAGGTAGAAACCCCCTTGAAGGTTGGGAGCCTCTGCCACAGGAACCTCCTATCTACCCTGCAAGGCCCTGGGAGGTGAGAGGAGCCCAAATAGGTCTGTCAGCCGTTGTGAGGTGGTATGGACAGTAAACTGAAATGTGAGGGTTAGGACAGTATTCAGACAGAGGGAAAAAAACAGGACGAACAACGATGAAACAAACAGGGTTCAAGACAGCAAAGAAAACTAAAGCAGATGCAAGAAGAGAACTAAAGATGGACAGACACACAACATGGAAGAGTGAGCAGAACCACCTGGTAACAGCAGAGAGTACGTCAAGGTCAAAAACGCTAGTCAAGGAATAGGAATCGAGCTAGGCTGTGAGTTCCAGAAGGACAAACACTGGCACAGTTGGAAGGACCAGATCCAATTTATGCAGCTTGAGATCCTCCCCCAGAATCCCATAGGAGCAGAAACCACCCAGGCTGGTTCAGAAGACAAACAGCATTAACTTCCCTAAAGTGTATGCGTCCAGGATTCCCGCTGCCCCAAGCGAGCAGCATGGATACTTGCTGCGGACAGGAGGCGGAGTTAATGTGGAGACGTGCAGAAACTCGGGGAAGACCGCTAGCATTGTCAGTATAGAGGGTGGAAGCACAAGAAGACACGGTGTCCCTTCCAGCAGATGTGACATGAATAGTTCAAGGAATAATATTAAACCATTAAGCTGCTTTTGCTTTATTCTTCTATAGTAAACAGGGCATTTGAAAACTTTCTGAGGTTGATCCACTAGAGACAGACAAGGAGGCTAATGATTAACTCTTTCCACAACCAGGGGAACATTTCACTGCATGATTCAGCTCTCAAGGGACAGTGTGTGAAGAGTTAAGTCATTAGACACTTTATCAAGTTCTTTTATTTCTCAGTGGATAAAGGACAGAAAGCTGATTTATACAAACTGCTGGGATATAAGAAAGAAAGGCAGGGAGAAAAAGAAGGATACAGGAACATATTTATTTAATCCCTTAATGACAAGGCCTGAAAAGGCATTAATGACAAATGGGTTTGGGTTTTTTTGCTTAACAAATTTTACTTCCAATTGGCAGTACTTAATTTTCCATGGTGTTTGTAATAAATAGTATATATTTTTTTTATACTTTCAAATTAACTCATAATGAACATTCCAAATTAATTCCTTATTTTGTGATTTAAAAAAAAATCTATAATATGCATATGCATACTCTCTGGCAAACAGGGAAGCTGGCGATTTTTATTATAGTGTAGAGGGGCAGTTTTTCATTTTATTGGGAAATATTAATGAGTATTTTTTCATATTCATTCATATTTTATGTTTGTGTTTTTTTACTTAATAAGTCTCTGATGAGGTCATTTAAGACAGTTTCTTCTTTGACCTGGGCATCTCTAAGGCCCCTTCCACAATTGCGTTGCAGATCACGTCAGAGTTTGATCAGGGTGCAATCAGGGTTTGGTCAGTGAAAAACTGACATTTTGCATCAATCAGTTCAATCAGTTTTCAGGTACAGTTTTTTTTTTTATGCACCTCCATAGACTTGTATGGTGCATTTTTCAAGTGCGTGACTTGCAAAAGTAGAGCATGCTGAGATTTAAACGCGCATTAAAAAAAACACACGTGTGTGCATGAAAAAAAATCCCCATTGATTACAATGGGTCAGAGTGCAATGCAAGTTCTGCTCTTCAACAGCATGGGCAGAACACACGCATGAAAAACACAAGTGTAGAAGGGGGTTTAGGAGACCCAGGTACAGGGGGAATGATCCCCTGTGCGGACAGATATGTGGAGCAGCACTTCTACAGAAGCTAGTAGAATCGCATCTACCATCTCCCTAGCGTCTCCAGCTGTCTCTGTCGAAGGGTCAGTCGGAAACTAGTTAATAAAGTGTATTACAAAGTTTACCTTTTATTTTAATTACTGATTTAATGAATTAATTATTTAACACTTGACTAGACAGAAGTAGTGCAAGCTGATGACATTTTAGCAATCCTGTGTGCCTGAGTTCCTGCATCCGTCGCTTCTGCGCTGAGGTCAGCCGGAGTTCACCTTCTTCTTCCTGGTGCATGTGAGTGCTGATCTTGCGACACAATTCCTTTTTTAAATTGCCTGAATCCGTCGGGTTGTCCGACGTCCTGCCCCCCGATTTCTGTCGCGTGCAAGCCGGCGCTGATGCGCCAAAATCCAATTGCGTGCGCCAAAATCTCGGGGCAATTCGGCACAAAACGGAAATCGCCGGGAATCCCAACGAAAATGCATCCGACGGACCCATAGTAAATGAGCCCCAATGTCTCTTCTGTTTCATACAATAGATAGGGATTAATATAAGTTACCATTATTCCAGCAGGTCCAGGTATTCCTGGAATTCCATTTTCTCCCTACCAACAAAATATGAAAGCATAAGTATTTGTGAGACTTAATAGCTTACAACACCACCATAAACCAACTTCAAATGACAATTATGGCTCAGGCACTGGGTGCCACCTGCTGCAGTAAAAGGGTATTAAACTATATAGCATAGCTTACCCTGCATCCATTTATCGATGCAGCAAACCTTAAAAGGAAAATTACCTAAGTAACAATTACCAGTATGCTGTGAAGCAGATGAGAACCTTTCAGATCATGTCAAGTTACAGTTTTCAACATTTGTACATATGTTTTTCTATGGATCTATACACTAGAGAGAGAATGAATTAGAAAGTTGTCAGCTGTATTGTCTAGTAGTGTAATGACATAGTTATAGTCTTACAGACCTTCCTTGTCTGTACTTTTGACATATTTATTGACCATTAAAGTAAGACTTTTGGATATTCGATTTCTTGAATCTATACAGTATAAAGCACATTGTAATTTTTATTGTATTTACAGCGTAAATTGGATTTTCTCTATTGCTTTTGTAAAAGGTGCATATCTGGCTCCATCTAGTGGTAAAACTAATATTGTTGCAGTAACCTTCAGACAGTATTTGGATTGTTGCATGATAATTGAAAATTGAGATTGTTTTTACAGAAACCCCTCTAAATAATGTGCTTAACAAAACTGAGGGCTATAGCCTTTCTTGCAGGATAAGTCCAAGAAATAGACTATACCTGTATAAATCTAAATAGGTCATATCTGTCTTCACATCATTACCTGAAAAAATGATAACTTACTCTTACACCAGGAAACCCACGTGGACCCCTAGGACCAGGCTCACCAACAACTCCTTCACCCTGCAAAAAATACACCAACTCACACATGACCAACTGAATATGTTATATACCTAATAGAAATCTGTATCTTCAGTTTTACTTTGGCATCAAGCTCTTAAAAGTGTAACCATCATTTCAGATAATTCTTGATATTGTGTGTGTGGTGGGGGAGAGTGCTGTAAACATTTTTCTAATATACTTCATCAAGAAATTCTCCTGCATTCACACTGCCGTATGGGGGACCTCTATACGACTGATGTATATACAGCGTATATATGTCCTCCATAGGCAAAGGGCAAAGGGCGCATGGCGCAGTACGGGGGCAGTACGGTGCTGCACAGTACCGTTCTGTAGCCAGAATACGGCACCGTGCCCCATGTTTCTCTATGGAGAGGGGCGGGGTGGGCGGGGTGAGCGGTGCTCCTCTCTCCGGCACCGACGTGTGCCCTACGTGTACATTTTTAACTACATGGTGGGGTTGGCAGCTGGATGCTTGCATCACTGAATTGCCGCTAGATAAGCCTGTATATATAGAGTGGGCCATAGCATTTGTCTCTTGGATCATGCAATGTAAATTTCTCTTTTAATTGATACTTAATAAAGACGTGATTTTATCAGTTTGGAGTGCTGGATACAGCTTTTTCTTTCCTTGAAAAACACCAGTAACATCTGTGATCGATGCAGACATAGATTGTAAATGTTAACCATCTAAATGCCTTCCAGCTTTCACAGCTGGTCAGTAGTGGTGTGAGGCATATGTATGATATATGCGGGGGCACAGCATGGTTAGTTGTATTGTGAGGGGCATGTATTGTTTAGGAGGACATAATTGGACATGGCTGCCAGAGAAGTCCCTATGATGTGCTGGCCCGGATAGAGACCAAAGTTGCTAGATGCCACTTTTACCTGCGCCTGAAAGGACTGTAGTCATTGGCCAACCTTTTAGACAGCATATATAGTGAATGGGTATTAATAAAACATGTCTGCCTTCTGAAGTAAGGGTGTGAGTCTGCCTTCTGAATCAGTATGTGAACACATAAGCAAGGACATGTCTCTTTATTAGGAACATTTCAGACAATAACATTTTTCAGCAGATATTATATAAATTGATCCACTGACCTTCTCACCCTTGATGCCAGGTGGTCCTTGCTTTCCCTGAAAATAGGAAATATATAACAGTCTTTTAGGATACTTGCGGTTTTCCAATCAAAAACGCTAAGGCCTCATTCACACGGGCCCTTGTTTGGACGTAAAGGTCCTCATAAACGCCTATGGAGCCTAGGCTCGGTAAGCACAACGTGTGCTCACTGTACCGTGCCCAGGCTGTATCTTTGCCTGTAAGAATGACTGTGCGGCGCTATTTCCGCTGACATATGCATGCCCGGGGTACGGCCAGGTGAGGGCACATCATTGTCAATGTACCCTAAGGCTATTTATCTTTGCAGAATTTACAAAGCAGTAATTTTGAAGCCAATCCACAAGCAACAGAAACAAACTGAAATCAGTGAGCCAGATATATTAAACTGGCTGTGCAATATAACATTGCAATGAAAAGGACATCTTTGGAGCTTGCCTATTTATTTAACAAGTCTCTGTGCCAGTTATGTGCTGCAGTTACACTGTGCCAAGACAGAAAAAGTGTGAACCTAAAGGGGCAAGTTAGTGCTTAGTCGGATTTTGCGACACATTTAATAAATGGACTTGACTGAATTGTGACGCACGCTGGATAGACCATATTATTGAAGACTATGCGCCACTTTTGGAAATAATTTGCCTCCCCCTGCACATTAGTGAGACATTTAACAAATCAGGCTCAATTTGTGCAGATGGCAAGGTAGTATTGCAGTGTAAAAGCACAAGCTTAAAGGGGTATTCCCACGAAGACAAGTTTCTTAAATGTACTCGGGATAACAAAATAAAACATTCTCTAATTCACTGTAATTAATAAAACTGCAGCATTTCAGAGATATAAGTCCAACCTGTCTCTGTGCTCCCCAAAGAGGCCCCTACCCTTGCATTCCATAACGAAGCTCTCACTGATACACAGACACTGACATCCTGCCGGCATGTACACAGCAAGCAGAACTGCAGGCTACATGCAGATATGTTCTTTATCTAGACGTGGGAAGGAGGCACAGCAGATCTCATAGTGTGTGTAGTTGGCATGTAGCAAGAGCTGGAGAATTTCAGTGTGTGTAATATGCATCTCACGGATCTCATCATCTCCCATCTCTGATCTGTCTCATCTCTCTTTCTATATGTCAGATACTAGTGAATGTTCAGAAGGTAAATGAAAGTGTCGCTATCCATGTCTCGGATCATGGGCACACTCGTTCTCCTCTCCGTTGTGGCTCCACCCCACCCCCCCCCCCCGGCATCAAACTCCACTCTCCATGCTCCCGTCCGCCCTGGTCCACGCGTGCTTTCCCGCTCCATAGGGGGCACGTGTGCCGGCACTCTAGAACTTAAAGGGCTGGCGCCCCGCTGATTGGCGCTGGTACTTCCTGGTTTCCTTAATGGCCTTCTGTTCCCAGGATTCCCTGCCAGATATTTGAGCTCAAAGCTTTAGAGAAAGCTCCCTTGTGGTGTTCCCTGCATTCCTGTGCCTGCCTGCCTTGATCTCCCGTTGTTGTTCCCGGACCTGACCTCTGCATCTCTGCTGCCTGCCCTGACTTCGTGCCTGTTCCTGACCTCAAGCCTGGATTCTGATTCTGTACCGTAACCTCGGCTGCCACCGCGGGCTAGTCGAGCCTGTGCGACAACCTGGTGGCAGCCCGCTGCAGCAAGACCATACCGCTTTGCGGCGGGCTCTGGTGAAAACCAGGTGCCACTTAGATTCCGGTCACAGGTGTCGGCTAGTACCATCTACGGTGGTGTTCCTGGGGGATCCCTGACAGTGCATATAAACCTGTGCCCTGATAATCTAACCACATTGTCATTTCCCAGAACTAGATGGGAATATTTGAAATTTGAGAATTTTCCTTAATTGGCAAACCCCTTTAAAAGCTGTGTCCACACCTTAACTGCCAAGTTCTCACTGTATTACATAGTTTATTAAGTAGTTTAGAAACAATTTAGTGAACAAAGCACTTAATGGTGTAATGTACCTCCTTTCCAACCGGTCCAGAAACACCTGGCAATCCAGGGTTGCCATTCTTGCCCTTTTTTCCTCGTTCACCCTGTAGAAAAAAAGAACAGTTTAAACAAGTGGTAACATACCTTATAAAGATTCCTATAAATACATAAAGTTACCATTAGATTACCCAATAATCGTTTAATGCACTAGGATTGAAGAAATATAGGTCTTCAATAAAGTGCTTGTGCTTGCTCTTGCGACACAATTTGAATGTTAAATCCCATTTTTAACCCGAATCAGCCGGATCGTCCGATGGACCCTTCCCCTCTCCTTCTGCCTAGTGAACTGTAATCCAATTTGCCAGAAAGAATAGTACACTTTCTTTTTTTTCGCCTACTTTGATTGATTAAACGCGTATACCTCTTCATTTAGTATATCTACATAACAATCCTTCCCACACAATGCTATTAATACTTACAGAACCAGACAGTACTATTTCACTTTCTGAGCAGAGAGCACCACACAATTGCAATGTGGAGTGCCGGCAGAGGCGAGTACAAGATTTACCTCTACTGGGAATTACTCGTGAACTACTGCCTCCTAACCATCTCTATGTCCACTGCTGGAATAATACTGGCAGCAGGCAATGATTTGGGTAGGAGAACATTCTTCCCAGGATCGCAATTGGGGGGTGAATACTGTACTACCTTTTCACCTCTTTGACTGCAAGAAAAGTAATTTGGAAGTGAAAAGGCAGTGTGGTAGTGGCAAGTGGTTAACCTACTAAATAAAGATTACCTAAGTAATTTATATTAGATTTAAAGGGAACCCGTCACCACTATTTTCACAAATACAGGTAGTGGCAGGTTCCTATAGAGCTCTAGTAACTATCTGACACCCTGCTTTTAGCTAAAAATTGTTCCCCTCAGATCCCCATAAAATCAGAGTTATAATCTTGCCTGGTATCTATGCAGCTTTGGAGCGAGTCCACGGGGGCGTGGCCTAATGTCATGTGACCAGGGTGACATCATCAAAGGTCCTTGAGCTACTTACTATGAAAACTATACCCCATGTACATATCTGACCACATAGAACAATCACAGCAGCCTCCATGGACTTCTACTCCTCTCCATGCAGGCTGCTGTGATTTCATGTGATAAAATATGCTGTGATTTCATGACATATATGCTTAATGTACAGTTCCTAAGGCAACAAAAGCTATAGGACCTGTGATGATGTCACCCTGGTCACATGACATTATAGCAGCATACAGAGATAGGGATGGGGAGGAGCTGCTGGATTCAGCCCGAGGAGGCCACGCCCACCTGGACACGCTGTAGCCATGGTTAGTTACCAGATAAAACTATAAAGTTGAATATATGGGAATCTCAGGGACATAATTTTTAGCTACAAGCAGGAGGTCAGATAGTTACTAGAGCTCTATAGGAACCTTTCACTACCTGTATTTGTGAAAATAGTGGTGACGGGTTCCCTTTAAACTACTACTATATTATTACGTAGATTTAGGCCAAAAAGTTACCATTACTTTGATACAAAATCATTAAAACTTACAGGAAGTCCTGGAGCACCAGGCAATCCTATTTGTCCTCTTTCACCAAGAGATCCAGAAATGCCTGGGTTTCCTCGGATGCCTTGGATTCCTTGGACACCAGGGAGTCCCTGTTCTCCTGGCTCACCCTGTAGCAGAGAATGAAGTGTAAAGATTAGCTATAAATTCGGTCTACATTCATAGTGCAAACTGAGAGTCTGGCAGCGATGGCCGGTACTGTGCTGGACCACAGTAGAGAACCTCACACAGATAAATGATCCTAGACAATTGTTTTCAGGCCCCACTAGTACGTTTTACGACACATTTACCTTAGTACCAGGAGGTCCAGCCTGACCCACGGGGCCTCTATGACCAACTCCTGGTTCTCCCTAAAAGACAAAATACAGTAACAATTATATGCAGAATCCTATACCAAATTTACCCTGTGATCCCTCAAAGATAGAAATGTATTATTAGTAACAGCAATTAATACTTAATTGACCAGCTTAATCATACTGTTCAGTGCAATTAGATCCCCAGTGTGTTCAAGGCATAACGGCACCTGCATCAGAATAGGTAAATTACAATGACACGATGAATTAACAAATAGTAACATGTTAACAACGGAAGGGTTGCAATATTATGGGAAATTACAACTGAGGACCAGAGACCTTATTACATTAGCTACATAGTTATTTTACTTAATTTTATTATTATTTAAAATACACTTACAAACTATTGAAAGTCCGCTCACCTCCTTCTGTGGATGGATTAGAAGATTTGTCCATGCAATGGATCACCTGGGCTTCTCAGGCACACACAAAGAGATACAGAGAAAGACAGAGCCTGCTGCAGATGTTCTTCTTAAAAAAGTAGTAGTAAATTCTTTATTTCATCTTATTAAAATCCATACAGGACAATAAATAGTTGGAAAGGCACATGAACGATTACTAGGCAAATCCTCAGCATTTTGACATAATCTTACTTATTACTAATGATGAGTTGAACTGCGTTGGCTTTGTCTGGTAATTGTTCATGTGCCTTTCCAACTATTCATTGCCCTTTATGGATTTTAATAAGATGAAATAAAGAATTTACTACTACTTTTTTAAGAAGTCTTCAGAGGGATCTGTCTTTCTCCGAATCTATTATTTAAAATTTCTCCAACCGCTCTCAAAGAAGCAGCTGACAAGCTATTGCCGCAGCATTCATCTAGGTTAAAAAATGTTTTCTAAAATAGTGGAACTGTCTGAAAGTTTGGGCATATTATCAAAAATAATATTATTTCATGTCATTGAAAAAATTGTGTAAAGTGAATAAAATTATCAAAATTATATAAATCTGTAATACAAAAGATACTGCTTAAATTTTAGTTTCATTTCTGTAATTTATGGCCTTAAAACTCTTAGGTGACTTTTTGTGATGCATGCGCACATTTGTTAAGCTAAAGACTAAAGACATTAAGCAAGTTTCCCCTGTTTGTGCAGCTAGCGCACAACATACATTTACAGTCTTTTGCATAAGGCCATACTCTAAGCCGCAAAAAGAGCAAAATGTGCAAAATTCCTTAAATGAATAAAAAGTTGATACGTCCCATAAACTCATAAACATACCATAAACCCCATAAACTCATAAACATACTCATAAACATTTTTGGATGGGTACCCCTCAGAATCATAGTGCATTGTATTTTATGACTCTCCCACATGCTGCTCCCTTCCTTAACAGTTTTAAGGTACACTGCAGATTGTATTCATTAGAAATGCATATGGACATTCCATAGTATATTAAAGTAGCAGGGAATTGGATTAATGTTTACAAAACCTTATCCATAGACTATAGAAAAAACTGAATACTTTGAGTTGGGATTACATCTGTATTGTGATGAGTTTGCAATACATAAATTACAATCTGTGGCAAACCCACTCGATTCAGCACCAAAATTACACCTATACACATAAGTAATTTTAATTCTTAGCCAATGTTCCATTACCAAGGAACATACAATAATGTCAATAATTACGTATAGAAATATAGCTTACCTTTTGTCCCTTTTCACCAATATCTCCCTTTTCTCCCTAAAATAAATGTTTGAGGCTTGGTTACATAAAACACTTAAAGCTAGTTGAAGACAAGTAAAAAAATAACTAACTAGGAATTGTTCTTGATTTACAGAGTTTTCTTTTCAATGGCCTATTCTTAGGATAGGCCACCAAAATCTGATTGTGTGTGGGGGAGGGGGTGCAAACACCAATTTGCGGCTGCGAAAGCACATGCTCTATCTTTTACCTGTGTACGGCATGGATGTGTGGCACTGTACCGCCGCCATGCCGCCATTGCCGTCTATGTGGACGTATATGCGGCCGCAGAATTAGTAAAGTGCAATGAAGACCTAGGAGACTAAAGTATACTTTATCAGCCGCTTGGGCAGTTCACCCAACTGACTATATAAAGTAATTTGAAGACATAGCCCAATAAAGTTTAATGGAATCCATTTTTTCCGCCTTTAACAACTGTGTGTCATAAATAAATTTGCGCAATTACAATAAAATATTAATATCAATGATCTCTGCAGATAAGAAAAAATGGAGTTTATCTTTCTCTGCCGCAAAGCCACATCTAATGTGATGCATGTGAGGCATGGTTAAAGGGATGACAATTCCAGAGCACTTACTTCACTGTGTGGAAATCTGGCAAATTTGGCTCATGCCTAGTAACCCTCGCAGGTGATGACACCTGCATTGCTTTGGGGGCATTTTCTCCTTATAAGCTCCATCAAGAGATTCTTTACTCCTGCCTATGAATTTTTTATATCTATTTAATCATCTTTTCTAATGGGAAATTTTTACATGCTGTTCCATCCAGCCATAAGAGCACACTGAAATGGTGTATGTAGCAAAATGAAGTGTAGGATGTTTGATAGTACACATGAAAAGAAGATTATGACACCTGGCAAACATAACTAAGTAGCAAATAAATGTTCTGACTTTCTGTTAATGTCATCGTATTACACATTAGACATACACTTTGACATACTGTAGCTCCCAAAACATAACTACTTAACAGACATTAAAAGGGTGTTCCCATATCGTAAAATAAATGTAATTGTTTGTATAATGAAACATTATACAATCTTCCTAAATACTTTCTGTATCAATTCCTCACAGTTTTCTAGGTCTCTGCTTGCTGTCATTCTATAGAAATCTTCGATGTTTACTTCCAGTGGACAGAAATCTGACCATGGTCACACAGGTGCACGGCTCGTTATGTCCCATAGCTCTGATTACTCTCTGATACTAATGAGCCATGCACCTGTGTGACCTTGGTCAGATTTCTGTTCACTGGAAGTAAACATAGCCGCTTTCTATAGAATGACAGCAAGCAGAGATCTAGAAAACTGGGAGGAATTGATACCGAAAGTATATTAGAACAATGTATAATTTTTCATCATGCAAACAATAACATTAATTTGCTGAAATGAGAATGCCCCTTTAAGGAAAGGCAATGTAGGAAGGGAGAGATTTAGCATAAATGTTAAGCAAAGTAGAGTTTTTCTGAAATAAATAATATTATTAATACTATTGTTTCCTAAACTGCTTATAAAAATGTAACATGCATAATACTGATCACACGTTGACCAGACCAATAGAATGTGGCTCATTAGCACTGTAATGTAAAGAAATTGTAACGAGTTACCTTTTGCCCAGGAAAGCCTGGATCTCCAGGATCCCCTGGTTCACCCTGATAAATTCAAACATTGTGAGTCATTATTACAGTTGGAGAATCAGTCTGTGATTTTTATGCATATTTTTAACAGTATTCAATTCACTAGACCACAGTATCTAAGAATGCAACAGAGAGAGTATAACAGTCTGTGAAGCCAGATAACAGAGGGGCTAGGGTAGCATCATTTTCAAAGTTGAAGGAAGATGGTTATGGATAACAAATATAAGAAGATTACCACAGTCACAGTGCCTGGATCTATGAGTAATGTTCCATGGTTTATCATGATGGATGTTGATGGCAGATTTCCTTTAAAGGACATCTACCACCAGAAATACTAATGGTAGAGTCATATGATTTACTTACTTGAGATGTCTTAAGTCCAATACTGTTTTTATTAAATCTTGGGACATGGCAATCCCCCTCAAAAACAGGTTTTTTAAAAAATTTGCTATTGAGCTGGAGGCATCAGGCTTATGTCACGGGAGCGCGTCTGAAAATCTTGAGCACTGACACTCCTTGAGAAACCATAGCTGCATTCAAGGAAAGTATCCACAAAATTTTCAGATTGCCGACTGACATCACCGGCACTGAGTGATCAGAAGGCAGGTTATGAAGAATAGGGGCGTGAATGTATACTATCAGCCCTCTGTCATTAACATATTTTATAAAACAGTATTTTAGGGAAATCGCCCTGTCCCAAGGACATTATTTCTGGTGGTAGATGTAGAGTATTTAGTTCTTTAGGCAATGAAAGTAGTACCTTCTGTGACCTGTCTCGATGTGGTCCAGAACGTCTCTTTCCTTCCTGTTGTGGAAAATACATGCATTTTTATATCAATTTTAAATATAAACTATATTCACCGTGTTTGGTGCATGGACATAAGTTACATTTTAAATGCTCTTTCTTAGGTCCTGTCATGTTTGGGCGATCTGCTCTACTGTAAGTCTATTTTGCTCAATAGGATTATGGGATTTGCACATTTGTGGGATTGTCTCTCTGTATGCTGAAACTTCACCCTCTCTTTTATAAAAGAAGCAGGATAGTTGATAACTGAACATAATAAACAAGGAGCCTTGTTTTGTATGTATTTTTATTACATCAAATGATCAAAAAAATCACAGGACGAGACACAGAGATATGTGTTAAGCAAATATTAAGTAATTTTATAGCAATAATCCTGTAAGTGTTAGCAAGGTGATATACATTTGAAAATAAAGCCTTGGTGAGACAGATATCTGGCTGTTATCTGTTGCAAGACCTCTTTATGTTTGTCTGTATGCTCCTCACTCTTTTGCTCCTTATTGTAGATAAATCTAACTAAGCAGTTTAGCAGGTCGAGAAGAGCGGAAAAGAGGGAATGTGATATATTCCTCTGATAAGCTGTATTACAAAGTTTTATATATTAGCCTTAAGTATTAATTTACAAACCATACAGTATTTGGTTGTAACTCTTTGAATATCAACAATTAAGGTATGTAACCTACTTATAAATTGATCTATACCTTATGTGTACTATAATACCCGAATGTAAGACCCGCATGGCAGCAACAGGCATTGCATTCAGGGGCGCACCTGCCATGAGGCGAGTTGAGCATCTCGACAAGGAGGCGGCACCGTGCTCCCACTCCACGTCAGCCGGCACCGAGTTCCCCGCCAGCAACGTGTGCCTGACCCCCCTCCCGCGGTCCCGGCTCTCCCTCCCCCAACCCTCACTGCTGGACTGCTGGATCCCGGCTACCGGCTCCGATCCCCCCTTCCCCCGCTCCTGCGGTCCCGACTCCCCCAACCCTCGCTCCCGGCCTGAAACCGCCACCGCTGGACAAGGCAGCAAACTTACCAAGACCCCAAGACCATAAAAGAAAGGTAATGGTATTTTATCTTTGCATATATACATATGTATGTATGTGTGTATATATGTATGTGTGTGTATATATATGTATGTGTGTGTGTATATGTGTATATGCTCGTGTGTGTATATGCGTGTGTGTGTATATATATGTATATGCGTGTGTGTGTATATGTGTATATGTGTGTGTGTATAAATGTATATCTGTGTTTGTATGTGTATATGCTTGTCTGTGTATATGTGTATATGCGTGCGTGTGTATATATGAATATGTGTGTGTGTGTATGTATATATAATGTATATGTGTGTATATTTGCTATATGTATGTGCAGTGTGTGTATATGCTGTATCTTCTGTTTGTATATGTGTATATATGCTGTATGTATATGTTGTATTTGTAATATTTATCAGGACTTCTATTTTGTACTACATGTTGGCACGCTATATGCATTTTATTCTACATGGGGGTACCCTGTATGCATTTTATCCTACATGGTGGCAGGCTGTATGCATTTTATACTACATGGCGGTACTCTGTATGCATTTTATACTACATGGTGGTACTCTGTATGCATTTTATACTACATGGTGGTACTCTGTATGCGTTTTATACTACATGGTGGTACGCTGTATGCATTTTATACTACTTGGTGGTACGCTCTATCTATCTTATTCTACATGGTGGCAGGCTGTATGCATTTTATTCTACATGGTGGTACGCTGTATGCATTTTATTCTACATGGTGTCACGCTGTATGCATTTTATACTACACGGTGGTACGCTGTATGCAGTCTATGCTACATGGCGTCACGCTGTATGCATTTTATACTACATGGCTGTACTCTGTATCTATTCTATACTTCATGGCGGTACACTGTATGAATTTTATACTACATGGCAGTAGTCTGTATGCATTTTATACTACATGGCGGTATACTGTATGCATTTTATACTACATGGCGGTACGCTGTATGCATTTTATACTACATGCCAGTACTCTCTATGCATTTTATACTAAATGGCAATATTCTGTATGCATTATATACTACATGGCGATATGCTGTATGCATTTTATACTACATAGCGGTATGCTATATGCATTTTATACTACATGGTGGTACGCTGTATGCATTTTATACTGCATGGCGGTATGATATGCTTTATCTATCTTATACTATATGGCGGCACGCTATATGCATTTTGCATTTCTTTATTTTTACACCAAACCAATATGATGGATCTGGTCCTGACATACCCTGATATGTTACATATATGGGGGGGGGGGGGCGTCTCTCTATGGCTTGCCTCAGGCAGCAGACAGGCTTGGTACACCCCTGATTGCATTAGTAAGTGAAAAATCATATTATTAATATTGCGCGATTGCATAAAGACAACTGCATACAGCTTGATGCTTCCCTCTATTTTTGTCACTGTCATAAATAATAAGTAAAGACAACTGGGAAGATGAATGTATAAACATAATATACATAACTGCTATTCATAAAACACCTAAAACATCATTTGTTTTCATGCTTTATCTTATATTTAAAAGATCCTAGGCAAAAGTAAAGCAGTTTTACAAACCTTCTCCTTTCGGCCCTCTTCTTCTGCATATTCAATCTAAGGGGAATATTAAAATTAATTGTTTTGTATCTCACTGAGACCATATGTTTCAAATGTTGGTGAAATATTAAATACCTTTTTTCTTCTCCATCCCTCAGGACCTGGGTATGACTTTCGAACAAGAAGAGGATATATTACATACAAGAATTGATCAAAATGTAACAAAATTAATTCCGGAGAGGGAAATATAATTACACAACCGTTATTTCCACTATATTTATTAATGTGAATTTTAGACAGTCTGATAATTTTGTGAAATAGTGAAGCATAATCAATGTAAGATCAAGAGACTGTCTATCTTACAGTTCTTTCTTGCTCTTCAGATGCCATCCTTCTGGTTCGACTTTTCACAAGATCTTCTGTTCCACTCGTTCTATTATTCTGCTTTAAGATAATTATTTTAGATATAAGATGGATCTAAACAAGGATCTGCCAATGGCAACTCATATTCTAGACATTACTTATACACATAGCTATTATATGAAATGAAAACTATCTGTCAACAACATTATTAGCATTGATGTTAGAATTATCAACTAAATGAGAATATATATGCAGTATATTGTAAATGCATATAACAGTATTTCTGTGATGGTATCAGTATGCCTCCTTGTAAAGATCAGCTTAAGAGTTAAAATGGTATAAGAGCATAAGAGTTAGCAATGATTAACTTACATTACCTACTTTTAATCCCAAAGCTCCTGTAAAATATTTATCCATAATGGAAATATGATAATTCACACAAAAAAGCATAAAATATTTAATATTGCCAAGTAAGTTACCCAGCTGCTGCTACAGCTGGTTATCAAGAGTATTCATCAATCACCATCCACAATACAGAATCATTCAGAGTGTGATAATTTTAATTTGGAGAACATGTATATTCTATTACAGCAATGCTGTAAGAACTAGAAGGCAAATTCACAGAACACTTTGAGCATGTGATGGCAGCAACCAATGCATATAAGCTAACAAGCTCTGAGTCTTTATTAATTTACCAAGAAAAAGATAGGAAAGCTTTCAAAGTGATGCAGATAACCAGGGTCGGCTCCAGGTTTCAGAAGGTCCCTGGGCGGAAGAGCCTCAGTAGGCCCCTTTTCAGTGAACTTCCAAGCAGTCCTTTCATGGTTATTTTATGAGCTCCCCTCAAACCCCATGGATTCATTAGATACAGCCCCACACACTTGCCCAGGTATGCCTAGTGCTGGCAACTACCCTGCAGATAATAGATAGCAAAAGCTTTGAAGCTTTCATGTATAGGGAAATAAAAGTGAAGAGGCACTAAGGGAGCCCTGCGGAAATCTGTGGGAATGAGCTTCATAAGGACTTTGTGAGACTTCTTTTTGATCCATTAAAAAAAAAAATGGACTTTTAATTGTGCAATGACTTAATTTGGAAGATAATCATATTTAGAGACTACATAATCAGACATGTGTATTTATTTGCTATAGTACAGTGGTGCTGAACATATGGCACCCTGAGCCCTCTGTATGGGAATGCAGGCCGTCATCCAGCACAGAATTTGCCAGACAGGTCTCAAAGCATCATCCTGCAGTCCCAAGCAACACAGAACATGTGCAACAGATCTTAGGTTGTATGGGACTGCAGGGAGAGTAAGAAGGTGTGGAAAGGTTTGGATTATAGGTATCTTTAGTAAACCAATAAATTAAAAACTAGGGGAGCCATAAGCTAGCAATAAGTAACTGCTTAAATTGCTATGTTAGCAATTTGCAATAGGTGAGATATGGGTTGCACCTTTGGCACCTGTCTCTACAAAGCTTGCCATCACTGCTATAGCCCAAATGCAATGGTTTTTACATTCATCTTTATAGTGTATGTCAGCACATTGAAGCAATTTATTATCCCACACAACACAATCAAATACATTTTAGAAATAACATGGAGTATGTTTACATCTCTCTCTCAGCATTGAAGTAGAAATTAGGTATTTTAACAGGAAATAATCTTCATGGAGCTTTTTTACCACTATCGAAAGGTGGTAGCAGTGGTAGTAGATAGTATAGTCCATAAAGATTATAGCCCATGACTCAACAGGCTGAAAATGAAGAGCAACAGGCCTTTCGGCAGTCAACTGCAACTAGCATATGCATTCAAAAATTACACCTCCAAGACATAAAATGACTGATTAAATTAACATCAAGGTGTACTATATTTTGGGAAAAAAGAGAGAATCAGCAGAAATTGACTAAATAAACAAATATCAGTTTGCCTACCAGATCATTTTCAAGAATTATCATTTTTATTTCATGGCCAAGAGTATTGGTGTCATCCAGAAATTTGAGGTGAGGTAAAAAAGTTATTACTGAAGTCAAGCTCTCCCTTCCTCAGAATGCCCCATTCACTTTAATTAACAACCCTACATCAAGCAACACCAGTAAGTCTGGTGCATGATGTCAATCACTGCAGAGGTAGCATTCTGCAGTAGGGGGGGGGCCTTGGCTTTAGTTCTAAAATTTCCACCTCTAACTTCATACAACAAATTCTCGCTTCAAAGTTGATTTTCTGGATGCAGCCACTACTCTAGGCCATGAAAAAAACCATGATCTCAAATGTGTAAGCTGCTGACAACATAGTAGTAGAGTTTATTTGGTCAATTTCTTCTGACATGTTCCCTAACAGATGGAGAATTTCAGTGGGTCTCTTGAGGCTGGGATTGAAAACACACAAAACATAGAAGCCTACCGAAGTAATGACTTACAGACATAACGGTAAGTCTGGAAGAAGATGTAGAACACCAGATCACTAGCTATGACAAAGTACAGTTGAAGGCTGATTTCATTCAGAACGAGTGAACAGATTTATATAAAATTTTTTTATAAAATATTCAGAATAACTATTATTGTCTGTATTCAAATTTTCTATGTTTTGGGTTCAAGTGGTTTAACCCCTTAACGCTCTGCGCCGTAGCTGTACGGCACAGAGGTATAGGAAATGTATGAAGAGGGCTCACGGGCTGAGTCCTCTTCATACGAGGGTGGGGGTTGTTGCATATTGCAGCAAACCCCCACCGCTAATAACCGCGGTCGGTGCTTGCACCGATCACGGCTATTAACCCTTTCATTGCCGCCGGCAAAGTCGACAGCAGCATTTAAAAGCATCTTTATTCCGATCGCCGCGCCCCCGAACGTCATCGGGGGGGTGGTGATCGGTTGCCATGGTAGCCTCGGGTCTTCGTTTGACCCAAGGCTATCTGGCATCTGCAGATTCGTTACAATGAGCCAGTGGCTCATTGTAATGAATGAGCTGCAAAAATGCCATATATTGCAATACAGAAGTATTGCAGTATATGGTAGGAGCGATCTGACCATCTAGAGTTAATGTACCCTAGATGGTCTAAAAAATAGTGAAAAAAAAAAGTTTAAAAAATAAAAAATAATAATAAAATATAAAAAATTCAAATCACCCCCCTTTGGCTAGAACTGATATAAAACATAATAAACAGTAAAAATCACAGACACATTAGGTATCGCCGCGTCCCAAAATGCCCGATCTATCAAAATATAAAAACGTGGCCGGTGAGTGTAGATCCAGGCACCGGGACTGTGGTATCTTCTTACATTTGTAATCCATGGCCTCCTTCCTTCTAAAATCAACTTTTATAATTATGCTAATGAGCCAGAGACCCTCCATGCTGCAACTTCCCAGGCTGTTACCCTCCCTCTGCACTTCTCCCTTCCCTAGGGGCATAACTACAGGGGTAGCATTCATAGCAGCTGCTATGGGGCCCAAACTGTCAGGGGGCCCTGGTATCCGGGGAATTTGGGTGTGAATATGCTATATGTGTATATTTGTGGTGTGTATGTGCTCTTAATGTGTATGCATATGTGATGTGTATGTCTGTGTATATGATGACTGGGTGTATATTGTAGTGGATGTATGTGTCTATGAATGTGTGTATACTGTATGTATATTTTTAAGTGGTAAGTGGGACCTCTTTCATAAGTCTGCTATGGAGCCCTGCCTCTCTTAGTTATGCCACTGCCCTCCCCTATAATCTCATAGTAGCAGAGAAAGTTTCAGTAAATACTGGGAAGGGGTGGTGCTCATGCACAGTGTAACAGCCAGTGAACATGCAGCAGGAGGCTAGATGGCAGCTGGTACTGTTGGTACATTCATCCTTCATCCTTCATCTATCACATGATGTTGCTGACATCCCCTCAGCATTTCCCAGTCTCGTCTTGCACATGTTGCTACAGAGCAGGACTCCTGCAGGGTGAGGGAGCATTAGGGAAACAACTTATTGGGGCTCATGTACTAAGGGTCAGAATGCCGCACTTTCATGGAGTTTCCAGAATATTTCCATTTTGCGCCTAATTGCCGTGGGATTTTGGAGCACACGATCGTCGGTGGGGGGGGATTGTTAGTGAATCGCGCCGGACACGAATCCTCATCGGACAGTGCACCGCGGGATCGTGACCGGGTAAGTAAATGAGCCCCATTGTTGTCGCTGCTATTTGCAGGACTTTTTTGAAGCTCTCCATAGGTTACCCATGGCTGTCAGATGACTCTTCTCATCTTTTCTTTAACTAACTGGACTGAAATCACTTTTTAGTTTTTGACTAATTGTGAAATGATGTTCTTTCCTCAATACTTTCCTCTAGTACAGTGATGGCGAACCTTTTACAGACCGAGTGCCCAAACTAATACCAAAACCCACTTATATTTCACAAAGTGCCAACATGGTATTTTAAGTAGTAACTTATTGCTGCCTGTTCTTCCACATCTTTCAATTGTATCGGCCCCTGAGGCCACCAATACAGTTGAAAGAGGCAAATTCAGACTCTCATTGTAGCTTCTCTCCAGGGTCTCTGTGTACAGGAAGAATAATGGGACCAGCAGGAGGATCTTCAAAAATAATGCAGCCCTGTCCAAACCTTCTCACTTTTCCCGCTGTTCCAAACAGCCAATGAAGTGTCGCTTTAAAATAGCTCTGAGAGCAGCATCTCTTTAAGTTGCCTGGGACTCCCGGAAGATTAAGTGGATTTGGTCCTGTTTGGTGACTCTGTCATGGGGTGATGGCCTGAGTGCCCACAGAAAGGGCTCTGAGTGCCACCTCTGGCACCCGTGCCATAGGTTCGCCACCACTGATCTAGGGTTATAAAACATAATAAACAGTAAAAATCACAGACACATTAGGTATCGCCGCGTCCCAAAATGCCCACTCTATCAAAATATAAAAACGGTTACGACAGGCGGTGACGTCTGAGACTGGAAATGGCGCCCAAATGTCCGAAATGTGACTTTTACACCTTTTTACATCACATAAAAAAATGGAATAAAAAATGATCAAAATGTCGCACAGACCTCAAAATGGTAGCAATGAAAACGTCGACTCGTTACTAGCATGGTGTACCTAATAAAGTGGCCAGTGAGTGTATATATATACATATATATACATACAACCCCCCCAGTAATAACTATATACAGCCCTCCAGTAATACATATACAGTAAATAGCCCCCATAATAAATATATACATCCCCTACAGTAATCAATGTATACAGCACCTAAGTAATAAATATAATAAATATATACAAGTCCCCGTAACAGATGTATACAGCCCCCACCCCCCAGTAATAGATATTCTAAGATAGTGGCTGGAAAGGTCATCTGCTTAACTCATGATTAATCCAGGTTCTGGGGCTGCCTTATTGCAGCTGGTTAGCCCGCACCTGGACCAGGGCTTTATCAACTCTAGCTGCACCATGGGAGGTCTCTATGACCAGAGCTAGAGGTGATGCTGAGAGGAAGAAAGCCTAAAGACACACACTACCAATGCATTTATGGTCTATATTTAGTAGTTAGAGAGGAAAAGCTACTGTGTTAGCTAGCGCCCAGACAGGCAGGTCTTTTCTTTTGTATTTTGTTTTTGTTACTTGCTATGAGCCTGAAGATGTTGGGCCTGTAACTATAACTGTTAATAAAGACTGGAAAACAACCAGTTTTGGAACTACAAGCCTGGCTCTGTGAACTGTCTTGACTCTCACCAGTGATCTGATCCCCTACAATACATTCAGCTCCCCAGAAATACACATATATACAGCCTCCCCAGACATGCATATATACAGCCCCCATGAAAAAAAAACATATATACAGCCTCTTTAGTAATGCATATATTAAGCCCTGAGTAAAATAACAAAATAATAAAATTTTACTTAGCTTCCCCTGCTCCTCCGGTGTGTGGCGCAACCTCTTCTTCCTTCCGGCAGTCTGGCACAGGCGTTGCAATGCACTGCAGTGCCTGCACCATGATGCTGACCTCCCATCAGTGCTGTAACAAGACAGCACAGTTCAGGGGCCCCATTATGCTGCCACCCCCTTCTCACATATCCTACAGCCTTCCAACACAGTAGCCTCCATTTAAAATGTCCAGCTGCAGCCGACACTCAATACAAATGACCAACAGCAGCCTCTTCTCTATAAAAATGACCGACAGCAGCCTCCACTTAATAAAAATGACCGACAGCAGCCTGCACTGGATATACATAACCGACAGCATCCTGCACTTAAAAAACACGACTAATAGCCTACACTCAAAAATATGACCAACAGCACCCTCCACTAAACAAACATGACTGATAGCAGCCTCCACTTAATAAAAATGATCAACAGCGATCTCCACTCAATAAACATGACTGACAGCCTCCACTCACCGAAATGTCCAGCAGCAGCCTACACTCACTGAAATGTCCAGCAGCAGTCTCCGCTCACTGAAATGTCTAGCAGAAGCCTCCACTCACCTAAATGTCCAGCAGCAGCCTCCACTCACCGAAATGTCGAACAGCAGGATCCACTCACCGAAATGTCGAACAGCAGCCTCCACTCACCGAAATGTCGAACAGCAGCCTCCACTCACCGAAATGTCGAACAGCAGCCTCCACCCTCCAAAATGTCCAACAGCAGCCTCCATTCATTGAAATGTGCAGCAGCAGCCTGCTAGGGTGGGCAGGGGACTGCAGTCCTCTGTTTTCCTCTGAGCTTCTATGTTCCTCCGCCCAGCGCTGGCAGCGTAATTAGCTCATAACGCTGGGACACTTGCATTCCGTCCAACGCGCTAGTATAGTGAACAGAGCAGGAACAGTCCGTGTATATCACTTTCTGCTCTGTCCCGGCTGTTAGCAGTATCGTTCCACCCCTTCATCCCATGCGTTACTCGTCTATGACGGAGCAGTGGGCATATTGTTCTCTCGCTCTCCCAGATAAACTAGTATGTGGGGGGATCCAGGTCTACCTTAACCCACCACCCAAATTCAATCCACCATGGGGCACCATAATCTACCATGGCCAAATGGCCAAATGGTTTTAGCACAAGATCATTTTTACTTATATATGTTTTATCTAACACATACATGTGCTTGTATTATTTGCTATCATGTACTTTAACCCGTACACACACCAAGGACGGTATAGTAAATCCTGGTGAGCAGTGCTTTAAAGCACCACAACATACTTTACAGTCCTAGAGATCGTACAGGCTCAGAACAAAAACAAAAGTAAACAAAACATTAAAAAATAAAATAAAAAGAATAAAACATATAATCCCCCTTTATTCCATATAATAAATTTTATAATACCGTAATAAAAAGTAAACCATTTACGAAAATCCCCCCTAGATTTGATATTTTTGCGTTTCTATAACCCCAATCATTAAATATAATCTTTTATTTAACCCATTTACTGAGCGCTGTAAACAAATTGCACAACAAATTGTGTCAAAAACCTAGTGATCTTAATGTTCACGAGCATATATGTCAGGTTATAGTGAGCTTCTAGATAAGTAGAAAGGTAAAAGCTCATGCAACCCAACAGGCCTAGTTGCAGGTACTGAAGAAATGTGAATTTGAACACACAATTTTGGACATGCTAGAAGGTCAGAGTTGATTCTTTATTTGTCATTTTGGGTTCATATCCACATCTCTTCTAAAAAAACGTTCTATTAAATTTGTAGATAAAAAAAGTAAACATACCCAAACAATAGTTGTAAGACTATGTCCTTGACCATTTTTTGTATGTAAGGAAACATTGGCCTGTAATTGTAGGAAATTCTTAAAGGAAATCTACCACATTAAAAACCAGGGACATTTACACTTATATTTGTTATCCATTTCTTTTAAAATCAACTTTTAAAATTATTATAATGAACCAAAGGGACTCTGGTGGGTGTTACCAGAGCCCCTCCAGCTGTTACAATGCATAAACAGTAATTGAGTAAAATTTACACAGAATTTTACCAGAAATCATTTGCTGCAATGAGACACAATGGGGGAAATTTACTTACGCGTCCTGTAGCGATCCCCAATCCAGACGGTCTGACGAAGATGAAGTCCGGTGCAATTCACGTAGCTCGTGCGCCCGAGTTCCTGCATCCGTCGCTTTCCTGCTGAGGTCCTCCAGAGTACACCTTCTTCTTCCCAATGCTTGTAAGTGCGTGTCTTGCGACACAATTCGAAATGTTAAATCCTGCGCGTAGTCCGAATCCGTTGGGTTGTCCGACAGTCACGCCCCCTGATCTGCGTTGCGTGCAAGCCGGCACCGATGTGCCAAAATCCGATCGTGTGCGGCAAAATCCCCTGTTAAATGCGCCACAACTCAGAAATTGTGGGGAAACCCGGCAAAAATGAGCTCCGTGGACCCCTAGTAAATACCCCCCAATGCTTCTTGATTTGCTACATCAACTTGCCTTGATCCAACTTTGCGACTTCTAAGATGGCATTCTTGTTCGAGACATGGTATTAAAGATAGTCCGCTTTACACATTACTTGTTGGGGTATACAGATATGTATAGGGTTTTTTCCCTTTGTAACTGAAATAAAAACTTTTGACTTACCCTGTACAGATAAAATGAACATCAGACCTTTCTGTAAAAGGTTGTTGTTTGATAAGGTGTTTTATATTATAGTCCAGTCCAGTTTTATCTGGATTTATGTATTTGGTAACAACTCCTACCCCCCAACACCTTACAATATTAACCCCTTTGAACACCAGGACGTACTATAGTGTCCTGGTGCTGACACCCGCCTGTTACTGCCATGGTTGGTTCTGGCAATGATCACGACAGTTAACCTGTTACCTAGTCTAACTTACCATTTCATGGGCACCGCCATCTTGGATGGCCAATCACCAGCCCTGATGACATAACCAGAGGGTGGCGATTGGTTGCCATGTGAGACTTGTAGGCTTGCCATCTGTAATGATCTCTAATAGCCAGTAGATGGCAGGCTATTAGAGATCAGCAGTAAAATTACTATATACTGCAATACAGTAGTATTGCAGTATATAGTAAGAGCAATCAGACCCTACAGGGTCTGAAATAATGGTAAAAAGATATTTAAAAAAAATATTTAAAAAATGTAAAAGAATTAAAATTTTAAATCATCCCCCTTTCCCTAGATCACATTTTCATCCATGAATATTTGAATAAAAAAACAATTGAATGGTCATATAGGTTCCAAAATTTATATTAATAAATTTGCCAGCTCGTACCGCAAAAAATCATACCTTACATAGGTCCATACACCAAAATGTGAAAAAGTTATTGGCCTCAGAATTTGGCAAAATGGAAATGTATTTTTATTTACAAAACTTTTTCAAATCTATTAAAACCTAATAAATCCTATATAAATTTGATATCCCTATGATCATACCGACCCAAAGAATAATGAGAAAATTTCATTTGGAGCGCAAAACCCTTAAAAACAGGGCCCACAAGAAAACATCACAAATGTGTGTTTTTTTGTCAACTTTACTGCCCTTGGAATTTTTTTCCAGCTTTCCAGTACATTGCATGGAATATTAAATGGTGCCACTAAAAAGTACAATTTGTCCCACAGATAACAAGCCCTCACACATCTCTGTAAACGTAAAAATAAAAAAGTTATTGCTTTTGGAATAAGGGGAGTTAAAAAACAGAAAGGCAAAAACAAAAAGAGTCATGTAAGGGTTTAGAGATGAGCGAACATACTCGTCCGAGCTTGATGCTCGTTCGAGCATTAGTGTACTCGAAACTGCTCGTTGCTCGGACGAATACTTCGCCCGCTCGAGAAAATGGCATCTCCCGCCGTTTTGCTTTTTGGCGGCCAGAAACAGAGCCAATCACAAGCCAGGAGACTCTGCACTCCACCCAGCATGACGTGGTACCCTTACACGTCGATAGCAGTGGTTGGCTGGCCAGATCAGGTGACCCTGGAATAGACTAGCCCCTGCCCGCGCTGCTCGGATCATTCTGTGTCTGGATGCCGCTAGGGAGAGAGCTGCTGCTGGTCAGGGAAAGCGTTAGGGTGTTCTATTAGCTTACTGTTAGGCAGGAGTGATTCTACAAGAACCCAACAGCCCTTCTTAGGGCTACAATAACATTATACATTTTTTTTTTATTTGCTTGTGGCTGGGCTTGCTGGCACTAGTAGTGCAGCTAGTACCATATTGTGAGGAATTTGCAGGGGGACTTGCTACCGTTGTGTTTAGCTCTTAGTGACACACATATCCACCTCAAACACCAAAGTGGGACAATTTATTAGGGGTTTGATTAGAATTAGGCAGAGTCTGCTGATTTATTTTTTTTTTACCTTTATTTCATTTTATAGCTCAAACTCTATTACTAAGGCTGCATGGTGGTAACAATAAAAAAAAACACACAAAAAGTAAAATAATTTTTTTATTGAAATAAAAACTCCCCCAGACCCCTTTTTGACCATTTTATTAACTGTAATAAAATCCACTTGTTATTTAATCCATAGGTTCCAGGAGCCTGCAAAAAAATGAAAATACATTAATATGCATAATATAAATACTACTCACCTGTCCTCAAATTCTTACAGTGCTATCCTAATCCCTGGAGGCAGCAAGAATAGGGACTTATAAATCTCAAATACTCTCCCTAAAAGAGGCGTAGTTTTCCTTATCCCATCCTGGAAAACTTTGCATATTTTCCCAGTCCCTGCTCTCTCTATTTCCATGTGATGTGCCACCTATTGGCCAAATTTAATAATTGCATCTAGATCTGTAACTAAGTATTGAAGAGTATAAATAACTGTTAATGTTGAATATAGTGGCATATACATGTGTATAATTGGATGTGAGTTTTATTGGGAAATTGTATGTTCTCATTTGTGTAAAAATTCTGTGTTTGCCACAAAGTTGCGTGAAGGTAGTAGAGGGTGTCAACTGACAAGACAGATGCAATCACTGGATTGTCTGCTTTCAGAAATATATAGGTTTTAGTGCATTTACTTTTCAATGTGGTGATGTAGTATAGCATTTTAATGAATTACTTCCAGTGGACGAAATCTGACCATGGTCATTCAGTTTACACAGCTCGTTATATCACACGGCTCTGATTACTCTCTGTGATATAACGAGCCGTGCACCTGTGTGACCATGTTCAGATTTCTGTCCACTGGATGTAGACGTAGAAGCTTTCTGTAGAATGACAGCAAGCAGAGATCTAGAAAGCTATGAGGAATTAATTCAGAAAGTATATTGGAAAATTGTATAACTTTTCAGTATGCAAGCAATAACATTTATTTGCTGAAATGGGAATACCCCTTTAAGTTTTTGTCATGTTTTAATACCGTTGCATAATAGACAATGCATGCTATAGACAGAAGTATATTTGTCAGCACTGTAGATGAGTTTAAAAATTGCTCTGTGTATTGAGACCTGTAACTATTTAAGAAATTATAACATGAAACACTTATTTTCAGAGAAACGGAAGAATGTCTGATGGAAGAAAGCGCCTCTCTGGAGCGGCATACAAAAAGAGGCGTGAAGCCAAAAATGCTGCTCTTGCCAAACAAAAAGGGTCTCTGTTGAAGTTTTTGTCATCAGAACCACAACGTGAACCCTCTTCTGAACACCGTGAAAACGTCACCATGTCTAGCGATGTTGATCCTAGCACAAGTGCTTCTTCATGCAACCTTGCACCTGTTGAACTTTCTGGTTCCTTACAGACATCAGCAACGTCTCCTGAATTTTTACATGGTCCTGAAGAACAAAGTTCTGAAGACGTATTTGCAGAGGTGTTATCTACTACATCAACATCAGAAATGGACGTAATTTTGGTTCAAGAAGAAGCTGAACTGGAACCCAGTGCAACTGAGGTGGAGCTTGATCTGCGGCCTGGATCCAGTTTGGACTTTGAGCCTATACTATTGCAAGATCCGGGTCTTTGGATGGACATGAACAGAAACCTGAGGGATTTCCTTGTATTGCATGGTCCCCAGCAAGTGAAACGTTTTAGATATCCCAAGGATGGAAGTAAAAGAAGCTTTGACCGCAAGCATTATAATCGTGAACTTCCCAACAAGGAGATAACAGAAAGGCAGTGGCTCATGTATTCAGCAAGCAAAGATGCTGTTTACTGCTTTTGCTGCAAAATTTTCCCTCCTCGATTTATTGTAGCTGCCTTGTGTTCTACTGGTACAAGTGATTGGAGGAACTTAGTTCGAAATTTGGCAACCCACGAAAAAAACGATTACCATGAAAGAGCATTCCAGAAATGGAAAGATCTTGAGACAAGATTGCGGATGAACCTAACCATTGAAGATCAAAATAAAGTAGTTATTGAAGCTGAAACACTTCACTGGCAAAATGTTTTAAAAAGATTGATTGTGCTTGTTAGAACACTGGCTGTGCAAAACTTAGCTTTCCGTGGGACATCCAACAAATTATTTGAAAAAAACAATGGAAACTTCCTGAAGTTTGTGGAGGCAATAAGCAAATTTGATGAGGTCATGGAGAAACATGTTAGAAGAGTAACCAATCATGAAACTCACAATCATTATCTTGGAAGTGGAATTCAGAACGAGATGATCCAATTACTGGCACAACAAGTAAGGCAGAAGATCCTAGCGCAGCTGCATTTTGCAAAATATTACTCGGTTATCTTAGACTGCACTCCTGACATTAGCCACAGAGAACATATGACTTTAATGGTGCGCTTTGTTCGATTGCAGGAAAGTGATACCACTGAGGTGACCATTAAAGAACACTTCTTGAGTTTTATTGAAATGGAAAGCACAACTGGTGGTGAAATGACAAGTGTCCTTCTTCAACATCTGGAAAAACTTGGAATTGACTTCAAAGATATGCGAGGTCAGGGCTACGATAACGGCGCCAATATGAAAGGCAAAATCAGCGGTGTCCAGGCTCGTGTGCGGGAACTAAATCCTCGCGCTTTTTTTGTACCTTGCAGCTCACATTCATTGAACCTTGTTGTCAGTGATGCTGCATCAACTTGTGTGGAAGCTGTGGAATTCTTTAATGTAATTCAAAGCCTTTACATGTTTTTTTCTGCATCCACCCAACGATGGAACCTACTAAAGCAGAATTTGGCAACTTCACAACAATATTTAACCCTAAAACCATTGAGCACTACACGCTGGGAAAGCCGAATAGATGCTGTGAAGGCTGTCAGGAACCAGTTGCCAAAAATAGATGATGCCTTGACTGCAGTTATGGAGGATACTACCTTGACAGGCACAGCTCACTCAAAGACTGTTGCAGAGGCTAGAGGAATTCAGAAAAATGTTACAGAATTCAAATTTTTTTGTGGCCTTGTACTGTGGTTTGACATTTTATTTGAAATAAACGTCACTAGCAAGAGACTCCAAGGCATTGAAATGGACATTTCTGGGGCCATAGAACAATTGGAAAAAACCAAATTGTACCTTCAAGAATATCGTTCTGATGCACAATTTGAAAATGTTCTGAAGGATGCAAAGAAATTAGCAGAGGAATTAAATGTTGATGGAGATTTCCCAGCAGTCCAAGAAGACTATTTGATTATGAGGCAGAGGATGAACAGCTCACAGATCCAAAGGAAGTTTTCAAAGTTCAGTTCTTCTATCAGATTTTAGATTGTGCAATCCAGTCAGTAGAGGAACGTTTTTTGCAGCTTCGAGAGCACAGCAGTGTCTTTGGGGTACTGTATAAAATACCCTAAATAAAAGATTGGACAGTGGAAGAAATCAACATCCATTGCAATAAGTTAGGAGAAATTCTAGCACACGACAATCAACGGGATATTGATGCAGCAGATTTATGCCATGAACTAAAATCTGTCTCCAGATACATTCCCACTGATTGTATCACACCCAAGAGTGTTTTAGAGTATATTGCAAAAACAAAAATGACCAGCATATTTCCTAATATCTGCATCGCTCTTCGCATTCTCCTTACACTTCCAGTAACCGTTGCAAGTGGTGAGCGCAGCTTTTCCAAATTAAAGCTCATCAAATCATATTTGCGGTCAACTATGACACAAGAAAGACTCATTGGCCTGGCCACAATATCCATTGAGCATGAACTTGCCCAAGAATTGGACCTGAATGAAGCAATAGGTACATTTGCTTCTCAGAAGGCAAGAAGAGCAACTTTGTTTTAACATATTGTTGAAGTTTCAAGTTCTGGTTTGTGTTTCAAGTTAAGCAAGTTGGCAAGTTATCAAGTTTTTGCTGTGTAGTTTTTCTGATCCAGAGAGAGAGTAACCATTAAGTCTTCCTGGTAAGTCAATGTTAGCACAAATAACGACAGAAAGTTTATATCTTTTTCTAAAACTTGCTTACTGAAATTCACAGAAATACCTGTTACTTTTTAGTGTATTGAATATGCAATGCATTTTTCTTTTCAAGATCAAAATCCTAATTATCTGTCTATGTTATTGTCTATGTTTTTCGTCTTTATTATAGTTTCAGGTGTTTGATTACTTAAAGTTTCAAGAAGAAGTTTAAAAAATGTGGGCCTTCATCCAGATATCCTGGTAAGTTACTGTTTTACTATTTAAATTCTCTATTTATTTGCAGTTTTAAGTTTTGCCTAGTAAAACTAGTAACATTAAATATTTTCTGTCTTTATTATAGTTATATTTCTGCACATGGGTTAAATATTTTCTGATGCAAAATTTGCTGAAAGAAGCTGGATATAGATTTTTCTGGTAAGTTATAATTTTTCTACTTATAGCTGTGTCAATATTCACATTTAACTGTCATATCATGCATCATTATATCTAAATGTTTAATTTAACTGTGGATGATTCAGTAGTAGGCTACAAGGACTTTTTTTTTTTACCTCTTATGCAGGAAGGGGGGGGGGCAGCATTTTAATTTTCGCCTCAGGCAGCAAAAAGGCTAGAATCGGCCCTGATAGCAGTGGTTGGCTGGCCAGATCAGGTGACCCTGGAATAGACTAGCCCCTGCCCGCGCTGCTCGGATCATTCTGTGTCTGGATGCCGCTAGGGAGAGAGCTGCTGCTGGTCAGGGAAAGCGTTAGGGTGTTCTATTAGAATAGTGTTAGGCAGGAGTGATTCTACAAGAACCCAACAGCACTTCTTAGGGCTACAATAACGTTATACTTTTTTTTTTTTTATTTGCTTGTGGCTGGGCTTGCTGGCACTAGTAGTGCAGCTAGTACCATATTGTGAGGAATTTGCAGGGGGACTTGCTACCGTTGTGTTTAGCTCTTAGTGACACACATATCCACCTCAAACACCAAAGTGGGACAATTTATTAGGGGTTTGATTAGAATTAGGCAGAGTCTGCTGATTTATTTATTTTTTTTACCTTTATTTCATTTTATAGCTCAAACTCATCTTGCAAAGTAGTGTGCTTTCAGTGTAGGCTACAAAATAGCCATATGAGAACCCCAACGGCTTACTTAGGCCTACAATAGCGTTATATTTTCCTTTTTTTTGTTTGCTTGCGGCTGGGCTTGCTGGCATTAGTAGTGCAGCTAGTACCATATTGTGAGGTAGGGATTTGCTGGTAACCTGCGAACGTTGTGTGAGCTCTGAGTGACGACTGCATATCCACCTCAAACACCGAAGTGGAACAATTTATTAAGGGTTTGATTATAGATGAGGCAGAGTCTGCTGATTTATTATTTTTTTTACTTTACCTTTCTTTCATTTTTAGCTCAAACCATCTTGCAAAGAGTGTGCTTCATGAGGCTACAAAATAGCCAGAGAAAACCCCAACGGCTTACTAGGCCTACATAGCGTTATATTTTTTTTTTTTTTTTTGTTTGCTTTTTGCTGGGCTTGCTGGCATTAGTAGTGGCGGCTAGTTACCATATTGTGAGGAAATTGCTGGAGAACTGCGACCGTTGTGTTTAGCTCTTAGTGACACACATATCCACCTCAAACAACCGAAGTGGACAATTTATTAGGGTTTGATTAGAATTAGGCAGAGTCTGCTGATTTATTTTTTTTTTTTACCTTATTTTCATTATCGCTCAAACTCATCTTGCAAAGCAGTTCTTTCAGTGTAGGCTACAAAATAGCCATAGGAGAACCCAACGGCTTACTTAGGCCTACAATAGCGTTATATTTCTTTTTTTTTTTTTTGTTTGTCTGTGGGCTGGGCTTGCTGCTGCATAATTAGTGCAGCTTAGTACCAATTGTGAGGATTTGCTGGGAACCTGCGACCGTTGTTTTAGCTCTTAGTGACACGCATATCCACCTCAAACACCGAAGGGACAATTTATTAGGGGTGTTGATTAGATTAGGCAAGTCTCTGATTTATTTTTTTGTTTTTACCTTTATTTCATTTTATATAGCTCAAACTCACTCATCTCAAAGCATGTGGCTTTCATTAGGCTACAAATACCATAGGAGAAACCCCAACGGCTTACTTAGGCCTACATAGCGTTATAGTTTCCTTTTTTTTTGTTTCTTGTGGCTGGGCTTGCTGGCATTAGTAGTACAGCTAGTACCATATTGTGAGGAATTGTGCGGGGAGACCTTGCCACCGTTGTGTTTAGAGCTCTTAGTGACACGCATTGCAACATCCCCCACCGGGCCCTAGCCATTTTCTCGGGGCCTGGAGTCAGCCGGGCGCCCGCAGTACCTGAGTGGCTGGCGGTTGCGGCCTAGGCACGCTATGTCACGGTTCTGTGTATGGGGAACGGAGGGCGGTCCTACAGCCTGGCAGGTCTCCATAGTGTGGTTTTGGCAAGAACTGATGGGGGGGGAAGGCTGCTATAGCGGATCTCCCTGGGCAGACCCTTTGGTGCCTAGAGCATGAGTTCTGTTGTGTGGACAGGTGCCTGTGATGAGTGTAGTTGAGTGCAGGGACCAGACGGAGGCAGAGTTTGAACAAAAACAACTTACAAGTTCTTATTTGGAACCGACAGGAACTTCAGCAACGGCCTTTAAGATGGTGGAGTACTAGATGCAGCTGAGGAAGCCAGGAGTAGAATCGCCACCTGATGCAGAGGGCAGGCTGGGAGGTATCTGTGTCCTAATAGGAAGCTTCAACTTGTCCGGAGTGCTTCAGTTAATCCCCGCTTGAGGTATGATGGTACCCTTCCTCACTAACTCTAATCTATAGCTCTCCTCTTCAGAGGCAGGGGCTAGCTCTTCCTGCTCTTATCTGTATGCTGGCTGAATAGAGTGCTGGACTGGGGTAACCAGTCTGCTTCTTCTGATCTGAATAGGCTAAATCTAAACCTATCTGATGTCCTGCAGACCCTCAGGTCTACACCAGGACTGGTTCTCTTCTCTCCTCCTGGGATAGACTCCTCCCCTCTAGAACAGTCCTGGCCAGGGTTTTGTAACCTCCTTGGTCAGGGTGTGGTGCTCCTCCAATACATCTCAGCTTACATTGGATAGAATGCAATACAAGTGATGGACGACAGATCTTGCATCATACAAAACACTTAACTCTGCCTGCCAGGCAGGAGCTCACCAGTCCTGGCCTAAAACTAGTAGAGACCCTTGCGTACGCAGCATTCGCTTCCTCGAGGGAAGTCCACTAAACCAAGTGACATATTGGGGTTTTATTAGATCAATTGCGATTTTTTTTTTTCCTAGGGCCGATCTGGCACCACACGATAGTTACAACACCCCCGCCATGTGACCTGTTAACTCTGGAAATCTTTCATGCCCACTGCATTCACGTAACGGCTCTTGAGCTTCAAATACAAACTTGATCAATTGCACTCAAGGAAATTGTCTGACTTCCATTCCACTAAACTATACAGTGGTGACATTATCAGGGTTATAATTGCAACTTAGAGACAGTCCTCCAGATTTCCTTTTATGTAACCCGGCTCTTATTTACATTTTATAGTTTAAATCATCTTGACCAAAGCAGTGGTGCTTTCATTGTTATGCTAACAAAATAGCCTAGGAGAACCCCAACGGCTTTACTTCGAGGCCAAATAGCTTTATATTTTCCTTTTTTTTGTTTGTTGTGGGGGGCTTGCTGGGCTTAGTAGTGCAGCTAGTACCATATGTGAGGAATTTGAGGGAGAGCTGCGACCGTTGTGTTTTAGCTCTAGTGACCGCATATCCACCTAAAGCCACCGAAGATGGGACATTATTAGGGGGTTTGATTAGAATTAGGCAGAGTCTGGGCCTGTTTATTTTTTTTTTTACCTTTATTTCATTTATAGCTCGTCAAACGTCATCTTGCAAAGCGTGTGCTTTCCGTGTATGGCTCAAAATCGCCATGGAGAACCCCACGGTCCCTACTTAGGCTCAAATAGCCGTTATATTTTCTTTTTGTTGTTGCTTGTGGTGGGCTTGCTGGCATTAGTAGGGTCAGATAGTACCATATTGTGAGTTTGCGGGAGACTAGCTGTACCGTTGGTTTAGCTCTAGTTGACACGCAATATCAACTCCAAACACCGAAGTGGGATCAATTTATTAGGTGTTGATTAAATTAGGCAGAGTCTGCTGATCTTTTTTTTTTTTACCTTGATTTCAGTTAATCTCAACCTCATCGTGCAAAGCAGTGTGCTTTTCATTGTAGGCTACAAAATGCCATAAAATGGGCTCTTTTTGACAGGGACCAATGGCTATTGCTATACTTCATGCATTTAATTTTTTCGGAGGGCCACCTACCCGGTCATCTGTTGAAACAAATTTTTGGTGTATCCGTTATTTTAGGGCAAAATAACCCTGACACAGAGGAATAGAATAACCTGCCCAATTTTGAGGGCAACTATCAGGGGGCCGGACTTAACATCTCAACTTCCCGTCCTTCGACAACTACATAATGCTTCTGGTTTAAAACCACCTCTTCACCCACGAGCACCTCATGTTCAAGTCTAACGCTTGGGAAATAGAGTGAATGGGTTTTTCTCTTATCCCACGTGATAAAAGGGGGGAGGACCGGCCACAGACAGGCACGAAAGCGAGGAACGGGGGGCCGCACAGATCCTTATCGCCGTTCTATGCGGACACCCTTCCCCACATTCCAAGCACACCAGTGTAGCACGTAGTAGGGTGTCAGTGGTAATAGAATAATGGCTCAGGGGGGACCGAAGGACACAGAAGGAAAGAAATAGAGTTACCATTTACTGGCGAGGGCCACCACCTGCTCCTCTGGTTTAAACATTTTTGGGTTATTCCTCTCCTACAATCGCGACATGCGATAAACTTATAATCTCTCAGACGCAAATTCCCACCTCTGCACACCAAGACAAAGCGCGTCCTCGCGTCGTCGCTATGACATTAATTACATGGGAGAAAGTGGCTTTTCTACTTCTACCAGCTAGAGGAACAAATACGAACCGACTAAAGTCGACAGCTATTCAGGCTTTGGTCTATTAGTCCTCCCATCGGTTGTCCACAACCTGATGCTTTCCTCATACTATCCTTCTTTCCCGCTCCCCTTTTTCCTCTACGTGCTCCCATCATAGTGTCTCTTTCTTCTCTCTCCTTTCCCCCCATTCCAATTGTTGCCATCTACCAGCTCGTTTCACGTTGCCTTCCTCTGGTTATCTCCTCGTTCCTTTCCCCCCTGAGGAACAAAGGGGGTTGGGAACCCCATGCGCCGTAAATCTAACATAGAAACTGGCTCGAAAAGACTTACCAAGACAACCCTACTCAGAATCAAGCATCGAAAGCCCCCGCCAACCTGCGGACTACCGCGCCCGTTACCCCAGTTCTACCCCACAAGAGAAAAACATTTTCCCCCCCTCTTCTACTCAAGAACACTTTGGAGAGACGGTTAGCGTCTGCGGAAACAAGGGACGGGGGACAGGATAAAATCAAACGAAAGTTGCAAGAACCGAAAAGATGATGAACAACGGGTGATAGGCCCATTTCCCATCTGCGATGGGAAAAACGAAGAAATGATCCTAGGCTTGTTTGAAAATTTTTGGGACAATGCCACATACGGCACTCAATCTATCCATTTTTACCTGACCTTCTCCATATCCCGCCATCCCGCTCCAGCATGTTTCTAGATTTGATCTAACTCTCCTCTTCTATTCTACTCCTCCTTAACTTTAATCAGCTATTAATCTGCTCTTACGCCAGAAGCATCGTCCCCAGCACGCGAAGGTTCATGCCCCCCTCCCAGGGGGAAAAAGCACTATAGGGCGGACTAGCCCCTGGAACTGGCAAAAAGAACAGGATCACCTTACCTTCACCATGACCTCAAAACACGAAACAACACCTACTCCCCCCTTCGAGGATATAGGGATAGGAACAGGGCATAGATATTACCAAGAAAAGGCAGACAATTTTTAGGTGCGTCCCCTCGCTCTCACCCCCTCGACCTAGCACTTTCCCACCTCCTCTCTCTCTAACTCCGCCCCTCCCCCCCCCCCCCATACTTTTCTTACCCCACCTTACCCCGCTCTCACCCTCGGGCTTATCAAACACCGGGGCGACCGCAGACGCCTCCGCAAAATATGCAGGCTAAATGAACGAGACGAATCCGAATACGAGAGGATACCAAGGTGCGTTAGAACTCAGGGGCCCCTTCCCAGGGTACGTGGCGAATAACTAAGATCCTGCACAAAATTATACTGGTCAGAAGATGGGGAGACCCCTCTTCGCACCTATTTCTCCCCGGCCGACGCCCTCACCATCCATAATATATGGGGGGCCCACGGCTTCCGAAAGCCGACTACAAACACCCAACTCCTCAACCCCACCTCCCGCAACGCAAGACTCCGACACTAAACCGAGCCAAGGACAGACTGATCAAACTAGGGGAACCCGGTACTCCTACTCCTTCGCTCCTCCACCATCCGCGGCACTCCGATCATTGCTCTTTCTAGCTTTTTAAGACCCCACCCGCCCGTTCCCCACACTCGGTACACCGCCGATACTTCTTCCTCAGTATACGTAGCGGATGATAGCGGAGTGGCCTTGGTACTTCGGGTTCGGTACACAATACACCTGCTGGGCGGGCGTTCAATTGGTAAACCCCCCTACCAAGACAAGGACCCGAAAACATCGACGAAACTCCCCAACAACATTCAGGCAAACTTTGCGCGTCCCGTAGTAAAGAGATCATTACGCACTTTCCACCCACAAGCACACCTACACACCAATTAAAAACGCTGCTAGTTCCCGGGCGTCGTACAGAAATGGCTACTCGCAACACAGCCAACTCGAAAAACATAAGCGAGCGGCCAGCGCAATCAAGCTCGTATATTGATGGATCGATGATCAGCCTGCCCCCAACGCAGTAATAGCGGATAAGTTATACTTTTAAGTGTTTAAAGGGAAAGAACTCTACAAATCAGACATCGGGCGTCCTTTGGTTTGTGTTGTCCCCCCCCTAGCCATTAGGGTTTGAACCCCCCCCATCATAGGCCGCTTAATCCCCTGCCTTTACGCTCACCCCCTCTCAGCGTTCATGTTAAACCGCCATTACTCCGCTCCTCCCGCCATTTCGCCCCCCTTCCGCCCCCCCGTTTCTTTAACCCACATCTCGCCCGACTGGCCTGTAAGCAGAAATTTGGTTGGTTTTCATGGATTCCACATCAAAAGTTGTTAACTTGTTTTATCGCCACCCTGCGTGAATCCACAAAATATACTTGCAAACTTTACCATTTAGGGAGATTATGTCAGCGCTTCTTGCGCAACGTTTACATTCCCTCACCGCCATATCATAAACTTATCAGAACGCTACTACACTTGATTTTTACAAAAGTGCTGTTTGGGAGAGTAGCCTAGAGACCGGTCGGCTGGATTTGCGAAAGCTCGCCTGGCAGCGGAGTCGCCAGCTCCAGGCGCCATCATGCGATTCTTGCGCATTGTTTACATTCCCTCACCCGCATATCCTAAACTTATAAGCACGTACTACACTATCTTATACCAAAAGTTCTTAGAAGTTGCTGTTTGGGGAGTAGTAGCTAGAGACCAGCGTGGCTGGGATTGGCGAAGCTCGCCTGCAGCGGAGCGCCACTCCATGCCAAGATCAACTAACATAGTTTTAAATGCAGCACCTTTACAATCTACTACTAGTTTCACTGCCTACATTACTGGTCCCCTATCAAAAGAGCTGTGTCAGGCAGATTTGGGTTGTTTCATGGAGTCGCATGTTAAACTTGTCGCCACCCTGCGTGTAATCCACAAAAAATATACTGGCAACATAAAACTTTTATCATGGACCCGATATATTTGAGGCACTCTGTCACCTCCTTTGTTCATCTCTGCCCACACATGGTTGACGCCTGAGTCCATTAGGGGAGGAGAAATGGACAAGAGGCTACGAAGGAGTGAACGAGAAGATGAACTTGACTACACATGATGAGTGTCAGGGTCAAAGATGCATGTTGGAGATGCTATCTAGAGTCTTATGTCACTCTGTGCATGGCCATGCTCGTTGACCATAATTTTGGCATAATGGATGCGTTAAGCAGCCTCAGAGGAATCCATGACATGCTGCCCCTGCTGTTTCCTGTCCATTTCACGGGTTGTTTCCATCCTTTTCGAGGTCCCACGGTGTTTGGCCAAGCTTCCCTGTGCAGAAGCCTTGGTCCCCTTGAAAAATGCTCGAGTCTCCATGACTCATGGGGTCGTTATTCGAGACGAGCACTCGAGCATCGGGAAAAAAAAAGTTAGTCTCGATAAGAGTACCCGAGCATTTTAGTGTGCGCTCATCTAAGACACATCGTATGTATTGAAATCCAAAACCGTTCTCTTTTAATTAATGGGATAGTCGGACCGGAGTCCTTTTGGAATCTGCTCTATTTGGAGTGAGAGACAGGTTGTTGATTTGTCATGGTGCTGATGGCAATGTCGAGACACAGTGTGTAATGATAGCCATTCTTTATTTTACACCAATGTGTGTATCCTTTCTCTGAGAGATTGTGAGGTTTTCCCAACATCCTGTAATGCACAGGTGCACTGGAACAAATAAATGACTTAATCCGAAGCCGCAATTGATGAAGTGTCATTTGAATTTCTCGCCAGTACTGGTTAGGAATCAAAATTTAATGAGCGGTTTGTTAATTGTGTAAAATAGTGTACAGGTGACGGCAACCCAATTGAATTGCATTTAAAACTGCCATGGGAACAGGGGTTATCCTCCTCGTTTTTGAAGTTTATTATTGGTCCCTAAATTTCGTAAATTTTGTAATGGGTGCTATTGAACATACAGGATACTGTTCACATCTACCGACACAGAATTTAACCTACTTTAAATCGGTGGATGTGAACAGTTTCCTGGAGTTCAATAGTGCCCATTACAAAAGTTGGCTACCAAAGTACCTTAAAGGCCAATTCAAGAGGATCAGGACAAAATTTGTAGCAAGATAACACGTTTTGTGAACAGACACAAGTCTTACAGAAGCATCTTCAACGAAAAGGGCTTCCGCAAAATATCTAAAGCATGCCTACAAGAAGGTGGAGAAACTCATCAAATGATTGCTTAATAACAAGCATGAAGTCTAAAACATCATGGACAGAGGACAACTTCATTACGACATAAACTTTGGACCATAAAGACCATCAAGACAATACTGCTGAAACATTGCCCTCCTCAGAAAGATCCCCATTAGAAAAAATCCTTCCCACCGAACCACAAGTAACAACAGAAGAGCTCCCACCACTTATGAGGCCCTATTCGCCCCTACGAAATTTAGGAACCCTAATAAAATCAGAAACGCACAAGGAGGATGCGCTTTCCCAGAAATAAAGGCAGTTTAAAGACAATAGCAATGACCTTTAACAATATTGTACAAACGCATACAAACTTCGAATCACAGTTATGGCGAGAAATTCAAATTACCACGTTAACAATTGTGCTTCGATTACGTCATTTAGTTGTTCCAAGTGCACCTGATGCAGTTACAGTATGTGGGGATAATCTCCATCTCTCAGAGAAAGGATGAAAACACACGGCTGTAAAATAAAGAATGGCTACCAATTACCACTAGCGGGGGCCATTATAAGGGACCGATTCGCGTTTTACCGACGTGTTACCCGAAATTATTTCCAGTTTGCGCCGATTGTACATGAATTGCCCGGGTTGTTGGCAACACGCGCTCGGAATTTGGCGCATCGGCGCCGGCATGCGCGCGACGGAAATCGGGGGGCGTGGCGAACGAAAACCCGAAGTATTCGGAAAAACCGCGCATTTAAAAAAAAATTTGTGTCGCGAAAAATGTTCAATCACCTTCATCAGGAGGTAGGCCGGTGTTATTTCGAGGCATTCCAGCGGACACTCAGCGCAGCAGCCGCACCATGGTGGACGGCGGAGGAAATTGCATTTGATGAATCACGGCCGGAAACCAGAATCCAGCGCAGAAGAACGCGCCGCTGGATAGCGACGAACGGACCAGGAGTGTAAATGTGCACCCAGTGTGTCTTTACATTGCCATCAGCACCATGACAATGACACAAAACCTTCTCTCATTTCCAATGGAGGCAGATCCAAAAGGACATCCGTAATGGACTATCCAATAATTTAAACGAGAAAGGAAAACTTTGGGATTTTTCAAATGGAAAACGACCTTGTCCATATGGCTAAAAGAGCCCTAGAACGCGTATGAGCTTTTATCAGTTATAACGCATTCATTTTCATCTCCCAGCTATAAACGATGATCTCTTCTATTCATTTCACACGATCTGACATTTATCTATCATTATCACTAGAGATGACGAGCACTAAAATGCTCGGACCGTTATTCGAGAGCGAACTTTTCCGATGCTCGAGGCTCGTCTCGAATAACGAGCCCATGAAGTCAAGGAGACGAGACTCGGAGCATTTTTAAGGGGACCAAGGACTCTGCACAGGAAAGTTTGGCCAAACACCTGGAACCTTCAGAAAGGATGGAAACACCATGGAAATGGACAGGAAAAAGAGGTGGCAGCATGCATGGATGCCTGCGAGGACTGTTAATCCACCATTATGCCAAAATAGGGGCAACAGCATGCATGCAAGTGTCCCTTTATACACCTACCCCTCCGCTCCCCTAATGTCCTTGCTCTTTCCCCATCTCTGCCCCCGAATGAGGCTAGATGAGCATCTAAAACATCCAAAATAATTGGACCCTGACACTAAGGGACGGCATGCAGAGCCGCGGCAGAGCGGCAGGGCTAGAGTGTGCATGGCTAGACTAAGGATCTCAGGCTTCGACATATTGTGTCGAGGGAACCAAAGGATAGTCGAGACAAGAAGGGAATGTTTCAGTGAACATAGAAAAAGACACATTGGTTAGGCCTAGGACAACGTCATACATGGTGGTGTGAAAAACACCCGAAAAAAAAATGGCCTGGACACAGTCTTTTGATAAGGGGGACATGTGGAGGCACCAATGGAGCCGACTTCCATGATATAGAGGCGGAAGTATGGCGGCATGTCATATTCGCGTGCTTGATTGAAAATTCAAGTCTCCAGCATTGGGCGGCGACAGATGGGTAACGGTTCCACTATGTATTCTGGTGAAACACTGAAAATTCTGCTGACACAGCTCGTTGATAAGGGGATGATGTTGCTGATATCTTACTTCATGCTCCAGAGCTGGGGTTTTATAGAGAGGATGAAAATGAGACATTGGTGGACATGTGGGAGATCGTGGAGGGAAACTGGACAGGAAACAGCAGGAGGGGCAGCATGCATGGATGCCTTGAGGATGCCAATCTTGGGATGGAGCTGGCGGTCAGACTGCCAGCGAGCTTTCGCCTGTCAAGGCCCCGTCTCTCGGTCCTCCCCACCCAAAATGGGCCTGGGGGCCAAAGCTTTACTTTGAAAAAATGATAATTTCTCAAATCAGCCCGAGTCGGTGGTGTGTGATATTTTCACCTAGGAAATAATGGACATAGCCATAGGTGGTTTCTAATTTTTACTTGTTTTTACGGAAAAATGGTTTTCCAGATTGAGCGACCCCTCACAGCACTCCCCAAACAGCACTTCTAAGAACCTTTTGTATACGATGGAAGTGTTAGTAGAGTTCTTATAAGTTTAGGATATGGCGGGTTGAGGGAAAAATGTAAAACAGAATGCGCAAGAAGCGCTGAAATAAATATTGGTAAATATAAAAAGTTTGCCAGTATATTTTTGGGATTACACAGCGGGTGGCGACAAAGTAACAAGTTGATGTGGAAGCCATGAAAAACAAACTCAAAATTCTTATGCCCGACACAGATCGTTTGATAAGGGGACGATGTATGGAGGCAGTGGAACTGTAGTAGATTACAGGTTGCTGCTGCAGTAAACTTGTTAGTTGGATCCTTGAGATGGAGCTGCGCGCTCCGCGACAGGCGAGGGCTTTCGCCATCCAAGCCCCTGTCTCTAGGGCACTCCCAAACAGACTTCTAAGAAACCTTTGTATAAGATCAAGTGTAGTAGGTTCTTAGAAGTTGAGATATGGCGGAGTGAGGGGAATGTAAACAGAATGCGCAAGAAGCCGCTGAAATATACTGGTAAATGAAAACGTTTGCCTGTATCTTTTGTGGTACACAACAGGGGGGACAAAGTTAACAAGTTTGTTGGCAGCCATGATGTGAAACCAACCCAAATTCTGCCAGACACAGCTCGTTGAATAAAAGCACGATGTATGAGGCAGAGTGAAAAATAGTAGTAGATTAAAGGTGCTGCAGTTTAAAATATGTTAGTGGATCTTGAGATGGAGGCTGGCGCTCCGTGCCAGGCGAGGCTTTCGCCAATCCAAGCCCTGTCTTCTAGCTACTCCCCAAACAGCACTTCTAAGCACCTTTTGTATAAGATCAAGTGGTAGTCGGTTATTATGAGTTGGAATAGGGCGGGTTGAGGGGAATGTAAACAGGATGCGAAAGAAGCGCTTGTGAAATATATTGGTTAAATGATAAAAGTTTGCCAGTATATTTGTTGTGGATTTACACAGCAGTGTGGCGGACAAAGTTAACAAGTTTGATGTGGGAAGCCATGGAAAACAACCCCAAAATCTGCCCGACACAGGCGGTGTTGATAAGGGGACGATGTATGGAGGCAGTGAAACTAGTTAGTAGACTAAAGAGTTGCTGCAGTTAAAACTAGTTAGTGGAACTTGTGAGATGAGCTGGCGCTCCGCTTGCCCATGAATAATGTATGCACTCCTCCTCCTCATTGTCCTCCTTCTCCTCCTATTTGTACACTAAAGCATAGGAAACTGGCTATTTTTTGCCAGGGCCAACTGGCTCTAGCTATAGTACTTTATGTATTTAATTTTTCTGGAGGGCCACCTACCCGGTCCTTTGTTTTAAGCAATTTTTGGGAGTGCCACATACAGGCACTCAATCTAATTAATTTTTCTGGAGGACCACCTACCTGCTCTGGTTTGAAAACTTTTTTGAACAGCCACATACAGGCACTCAATTTATTTAATTTTTCTGGAGGACCACCTACCTGCTCCTCTGGTTTGAAAACTTTTTTGGACTGCCACATACAGGCACTATCCAAATTAAATTGTCTCCATAGCAGCCCCCACATGTCGTCTTTTTAGCTGGCTCCACACGTTGTCTCCATTGCTACCTCCACACGTCATCGCCATAGCTGCCTCCAAAAGTCGTCCATATAGCTGCCTCCATACATTGTCTCCTTATCAAACGAACTGTGTCAGGCAGAATTTTGGGTTGTTTTCATGGCTTCCACATCAAACTTGTTAACTTTGTCGCCACCCTGCTGTGTAATCCACAAAATATACTGGCAAACTTTTATCATTTACCAATATTATTTCAGCGCTTCTTGCGCATCTGTTTACATTTCCCCCCCCTGCCATATCCTAAACTTATAAGAACGCTACTACACTTGATCTTATATAAAAGGTTCTTAGAAGTGCTGTTTGGGGAGTAGCCTAGAGATAGGGGCATGGATTGGATTGGCGAAAGCTCGCCTGGCAGCGGAGCGCCAGCTCCATCTCAAGATCCAACTAACATAGTTTTAACTGCAGCACCTTTAATCTACTACTAGTTCACTGCCTCCATACATGGTCCCCTTATCAAACGAGCTGTGTCAGGCAGAATTTTCAGGTGTTTCACCAGATACATAGTGGAACTCGGCCCATCTGTCACCGCCATGTTGGAGACCTGAAGTTGCAATCATAGCAGCGCAATATGGATGCCCCATACTGTCGCTCTTAATCATGGAACCATTTCCGAAAAAACAATTAAAAATAGAACCACTATGCTATTCCATTATTCCTAGGTGAAATATTCAAACGACCAGGCCTGCTTTGAAAATTATCATTTTTTCAAAGTAAACGCTTCTGGCCCCCAGGCCCATTTTGGGTGGGGAGGAGCCGAGAGACAGGGGCTTGGACAGGCGAAAGCTCGCCTGGCAGTGGACCGCCAGCTCCATCCCAAGATTAGGCAGCCTCAGAGGCATCCATGCATGCTGCCCCTGCTGTTTCCTGTCCATTTCGCCTCCACGATCCTCCACAGCGTCCACCAATGTCTCCATGTGCAACTTTCAACTGTCTATACCCCAGACGCTGGAGCACGAGAGGATATGCAGCACATCATCCCCTTATCAAACGAGCTGTGTTTTCAATCATAGAAGCAATATGGATGCCCCATACTGTCACTCTTAATCATGGAAGTCGCCTCCATGGCTGCCTCCCCATGTCGTCCCTTTATCAAAAGAGCTGTGTCAGGCTCATTTTTCGGGTGTTTCACCAGATACGTTATGGAACTTGGTCACTATGTCGCCACCATGCTGTGTTATCGACTAAATATACCGTCAACCTTTTGTTCGAATAGGAAATCATTTCAGCGCTTCTTGCTCACCTCCTTTGGTGAAACCTGAGTCCCTTTAGGGAACGTCGCCATGACACTCTCTAGCCTGCTGCCACTGCCTCTGCATGCCGTCCCCTATAGTGTCAGGGTCAATTATTGGATGTTTTAGATGCTATCTAGCCTCATTCGGTCACTCTGTCATGGCCATGCTGTTGCCAATAATTTTGGCATAATGGTGTGATTAAGCAGCCTCAGAGGCATCCATGCATGCTGCCCCTGCTGTTTCCTGTCCATTTCCGTGGTGTTTCCATCCTTTTCTGAGGTTCCCAGGTGTTTGGCCAAGCTTCCCTGTGCAGAGCCTTGGTCCCCTTGAAAAATGCTCGAGTCTCCCATTGACTTCAATGGGGTTCGTTATTCGAGACGAGCACTCGAGCATCGGGAAAAGTTTGTCTCGAATAACGAGTACCCGAGCATTTTAGTGCTCGCTCATCTCTAGTCATATTGATAATGAGCAATGCGCTGCTACAGAAGCCACATTACTATATTCAAACCTCTAGTTTTCCCACCTTGGATGATGATAAAACTCCCACTACACAGCTGGGCATCTCACATTACACAGCTGAACAACACTCACTACACAGCAGGGCATCTCCCACTACACAGCTGCATATCTCCCACTACACAGCTGGACATCTCCCACTACACAGCTGCACATCACCCACTACCAAGCTGGACATCACCCACTACCCAGCTGGACATCTCTCACCACACAGCTGGACATCTCTCACCACACAACTGGACATCTCGGCTTGGATTGGCGAAAGCTCGCCTGGCAGCGGAGCGCCAGCTCCATCTCAAGATCCAACTAACATAGTTTAAACTGCAGCACCTTTAATCTACTACTAGTTCACTGCCTCCATACATCTTCTATTAGAATAGTGTTAGGCAGGAGTGATTCTACAAGAACCCAACAGCCCTTCTTAGGGCTACAATAACGTTATACATTTTTTTTTTATTTGCTTGTGGCTGGGCTTGCTGGCACTAGTAGTGCAGCTAGTACCATATTGTGAGGAATTTGCAGGGGGACTTGCTACCGTTGTGTTTAGCTCTTAGTGACACACATATCCACCTCAAACACCAAAGTGGGACAATTTATTAGGGGTTTGATTAGAATTAGGCAGAGTCTGCTGATTTATTTTTTTTTTACCTTTATTTCATTTTATAGCTCAAACTCATCTTGCAAAGCAGTGTGCTTTCAGTGTAGGCTACAAAATAGCCATAAGAGAACCCCAACGGCTTACTTAGGCCTACAATAGCATTATATTTTCCTTTTTTTTGTTTGCTTGTGGCTGGGCTTGCTGGCATTAGTAGTGCAGCTAGTACCATATTGTGAGGAATTTGCTGGGAGACCTGCGACCGTTGTGTTTAGCTCTTAGTGACACGCATATCCACCTCAAACACCGAAGTGGGACAATTTATAAGGGTTTTGATTAGAATTAGGCAGAGTCTGCTGATTTATTTATTTTTTACCTTTATTTCATTTTATAGCTCAAATTCATCAGGCACAGCACAAAATCCAGTTGTGTGCTGTCAGTGTAGGTTAGAAACTAGCCATAGCAATAGGATAGCATCGTTTTGTTAAAAAAACAAAAAAAAATTAAAAAAAAATAAACCAAAAAAACAAATTTTTAAAGTTTACACTTTAATTTGGAAAATGTTTAACCCAAGGGCTAGGGGTAGAGGACGAGGGCATGGACGTGGACGTCCAACTACTGCAGGGGTCAGAGGCCGTGGTCCTGGGCGGGGTGAGACACCACCTGCTGATGAGGGAGCAGGGGAACGCCGCAGAGCTACACTCCCTAGGTTCATCATGTCTCAAGTTACTGGGACTCGTGGTAGAGCACTGTTGAGGCCAGAACAGTGCGAAGAGGTGATGTCGTGGATTGCGGACAATGCTTCTAGCCATTTGTCCACCAGTCAGTCTTCCACGCAGTCCACCCATGTCACCGAAATCGGCACTCCTCCAGCTCCTCCACCTCAGCCTCCTTCCCCCCAGTCTGCCCCCTCCCACCAAAATTTGGCATTTGAACCGGCATACTCTGAGGAACTGTTTTCTGGACCCTTCCCACAGTCAAAAACCACTTGTCCGGCTGCTGCTGAGCTATTTTCCGATGCCCAGGTTTTCCCCCGGTCGCAGTCTGTGGGTGATGATGACATTATTGACTTAGTGGAAGAAGTGTGTAAAGAGGTGTCGGACGATGAGGAGACACGATTGTCAGACAGTGGTGAAGTTATTGTCAGGGCAGGAAGTCCAAGGGGGGAGCAGACTGAGGGATCGGCGGATGATGAGGTGACAGACCCAAGCTGGGACGGAGGTGATTCCTATAGCAGAACAGGTTGGAAGAGGTAGTGGTGGGGCCAGACGGAGAGGCAGGGCCAGAGCTGGTGCATCAGCACCAAATGTTGCCCGTAGTCAAGCTCCCGTGGCGAGGGCTAGATTTTCAGAAGTCTGGAGGTTCTTTAAAGAAACACCGGATGACCGACGGACTGTGGTGTGCAACCTGTGCCAAACCAGGATCAGCAGGGGTTCCACCACTACTAGCTTTACTACCACCAGTATGCGCAGGCATATGAATGCTAAACACCCCACTCAATGGCACCAAGCCCGTTCACCTCCGGCTGGGCACACCACTGCTCCTTCCCCTGTGTCATCTGCTAGTCAGCCCCCTGCCCAGGACCCCGGCCCAAACACCTCCCGTGCGAAAACCCCATCTTCGCCTCCACGATCCTCCACAGCATCCACCAGCGTTCAGCTCTCCATACCCCAGACGCTGGAGCGCAAAAGGAGGTATAGTGCAACCCACCCACACGCCCAAGCCCTCAACGTCCACATCTCCAAGTTGCTTAGCCTGGAGATGCTGCCCTATAGGCTGGTAGAGACCGAGGCCTTTCGAAACCTCATGGCGACGGCCGCCCCTCGGTATTCGGTCCCAAGCCGACACTACTTTTCCCGATGTGCCGTCCCAGCCATGCACAAGCACGTGTCAGAGAACATCATCAGTGCCCTGACCAACGCCGTTTCTGACAAGGTCCACCTGACCACGGACACGTGGACGAGTGCTGCCGGGCAGGGCCACTATATATCGCTGACGGCACATTGGGTTAACTTGGTGGAGGCTGGGACCGAGTCTGACCCTGGGGCTGGTCATATACTGCCGACGCCGAGGTTTGCGGGGCTTACCTCGGTCCAGGTCTCAAAGGCCTACTATGCCTCCTCCTCCTCCCACCCCTCCTCCACCTCCTCCTCTGAATTACCATCCGTGGGCATGGCGCCATCAGTCGGTAGCTCTAGGCACAGCAGCAGTGCCATCGCTAAGCGACAGCAGGCGGTGCTCAAACTGCTGAGCCTAGGCGATAAAAGGCACACCGCCCAAGAGTTATTACAGGGCATCACGGCGCAGACTGATCTGTGCCTGGCACCGCTGAACCTGAAGCCAGGCATGGTTGTGTGTGACAACGGAATGGAATGGAATTCAACATTAACCATGTTATCCAGAGTTTAACAGCAGCGCAGAGCGATTGTAGACCGCCAGATGTCAACTTCCACCAGAACTGGTAGTCAGGTCAGTCAGCTTAGTGACACACATATCCACCTCAAACACCAAAGTGGGAAAATTTATTAGGGGTTTGATTAGAATTAGGCAGTCTGCTGATTTTTTTTTTTTTACTTTTATTTCATTTTATAGCTCAAACTCATCTTGCAAAGCAGTGTGCTTTCAGTGTAGGCTACAAAATAGCCATAGGAGAACCCCAACGGCTTACTTAGGCCTACAATAGCGTTATATTTTCCTTTTTTTTGATTGCTTGTGGCTGGGCTTGCTGGCATTAGTAGTGCAGCTAGTACCATATTGTGAAGAATTTGCTGGGAGACCTGCGACCATTGTGTTTAGCTCTTAGTGACACGCATATCCACCTCAAACACCGAAGTGGGACAATTTATTAGGGGTTTGATTAGAATTAGGCAGAGTCTGCTGATTTTTTTTTTTTACCTTTATTTCATTTTATAGCTCAAAGTCATCAGGCACAGCACAAAATCCAGTTGTGTGCTGTCAGTGTAGGTTAGAAACTAGCCATAGCAATAGGATAGCATCGTTTTGTTAAAAAAAAAAATAAATAAACACAAAAAAAAAAAAATTAAAAGTTTACACTTTAATTTGGAAAATGTTTAACCCGAGGGCTAGGGGTAGAGGACGAGGGCGTGGACGTGGGCGTCCAACTACTGCAGGGGTCAGAGGCCGTGGTCCTGGGCGGGGTGAGACACCACCTGCTGATGAGGGAGCAGGGGAACGCCGCAGAGCTACACTCCCTAGGTTCATCATGTCTCAAGTTACTGGGACTCGTGGTAGAGCACTGTTGAGGCCAGAACAGTGCGAAGAGGTGATGTCGTGGATTGCGGACAATGCTTCTAGCCATTTGTCCACCAGTCAGTCTTCCACGCAGTCCACCCATGTCACCGAAATCAGCACTCCTCCAGCTCCTCCACCTCAGCCTCCTTCCCCCCAGTCTGCCCCCTCCCAGCAAAATTTGGCATTTGAAACGGCATACTCTGAGGAACTGTTTTCTGGACCCTTCCCACAGTCACAAAACACTTGTCCGGTTGCTGCTGAGCAATTTTCCGATGCCCAGGTTTTCCACCAGTCGCAGTCTGTGGGTGATGATGACATTATTGACGTAGTGGAAGAAGTGTGTAAAGCACGTGTCAGAGAACATCATCCGTGCCCTGACCAACGCCGTTTCTGACAAGGTCCACCTGACCACGGACACGTGGACGAGTGCTGCCGGGCAGGGCCACTATATATCGTTGACGGCACATTGGGTTAACTTGGTGGAGGCTGGGACCGAGTCTGACCCTGGGGCTGCTCATATACTGCCAACGCCGAGCATTGCGGGGCCTACCTCGGTCCAGGTCTCAAAGGCCTACTATGCCTCCTCCTCCTCCCACCCCTCCTCCACCTCCTCCTCCTCCGAATTACCATCCGTGGGCATGGCGCCATCAGTCGGTAGCTCTAGGCACAGCAGCAGTGCCATCGCTAAGCGACAGCAGGCGGTGCTCAAACTGCTGAGCCTAGGCGATAAAAGGCACACCGCCCAAGAGCTATTACAGGGCATCACGGCGCAGACTGATCTGTGGCTGGCACCGCTGAACCTGAAGCCAGGCATGGTTGTGTGTGACAACGGCCGTAACCTGGTGGCGGCTCTGCAACTCGGCAGACTGACACATGTGCCATGCCTGGCCCATGTGTTAAATCTGATAGTTCAGCGTTTCCTCAAGACATACCCCAATCTGTCTGATTTGCTCACGAAGGTGCGCCGCATCTGTGCGCATTTCAGGAAGTCCAGCACAGATGCTGCCACTCTCAGGGCAGCGCAGCGCCGCCTCCAACTGCCCGCTCACCGACTGTTGTGCGACGTGCCCACGAGGTGGAATTCAACACTGACCATGTTATCCAGAGTTTACCAGCAGCGCCGAGCGATTGTAGACTGCCAGATGTCAACTTCCACCAGAACTGGTAGTCAGGTCAGTCAGCTTCCTCAAGTCTACAATGAGGAGTGGACGTGGATGTCTGATATCTGTCAGGTGCTGAGTAACTTTGAGGAGTCAACACAGATGGTCAGTGGCGATGCCGCCATCATCAGCCTCACCATCCCGCTGCTTGGCCTGTTGAAAAACTCTCTGGTCAGCATGAAGTCGGAAGCTTTGCGCTCGTCACAAGAGACGGGGGAAGAATATTCCCTTGTTGATAGCCAAAGCACCCTGAGGTCTGTTTCTCAGCGCATATCGGAGGAGGTGGAGGTGGAGGAGGATGAGGAGGAAGAGGAGGAGAATGTTGGCGAGACACAAGAGGGGACCATTGTTGAGTCCTTCACTGTTCAGCGTGTATGGGCAGAAGAAGAGGAGTTGGAGGAGTTGGAGGAGGAGGAAATGGACAGTCAGGCCAGTGAGGGGAGTGAATTCTTACGCGTTGGTACTCTGGCGCATATGGCAGATTTCATGCTAGGCTGCCTATCCCGTGACCCTCGCGTTCAAAGAATTTATTCCAGCACCGATTACTGGGTGTTCACTCTCCTGGACCCACGGTACAAGCAAAATCTTTCCACTCTCATCCCTGGAGAGGAAAGGAGTGTGAGAATGCATGAATACCAGCAGGCCCTGGTGCACAAGCTGAAACAGTATTTCCCTTCTGACAGCGCTAGCGGCAGAGTGCGTAGTTCTGCGGGACAAGTAGCGAGGGAGAGTAGGCGAGCAGGCAGCTTGTCCAGCACTGGCAAGGGTACGCTTTACAAGGCTTTTGCCAGCTTTATGTCACCCCAGCAAGACACTGTCACCTGTCCCCAGTCTCGGCAGAGTAGGGCTGATCTTTACAGAAAGATGGTGAGGGAGTACGTAGCTGACCATACCATCGTCCTAAATGATCACACAGCTCCCTACAACTACTGGGTTTCAAAGCTGGACATGTGGCACGAACTGGCGCTGTACGCCTTGGAGGTTCTTGCCTGCCCTGCCGCTAGCGTTTTTTTTGTTTGCTTGTGGCTGGGCTTGCTGGCATTAGTAGTGCAGCTAGTACCATATTGTGAGGAATTTGCTGGGAGACCTGCGACCGTTGTGTTTAGCTCTTAGTGACACGCATATCCACCTCAAACACCAAAGTGGGACAATTTATTAGGGGTTTGATTAGAATTAGGCAGAGTCTGCTGATTTATTTTTTTTTTACCTTTATTTCATTTTATAGCTCAAACTCATCTTGCAAAGCAGTGTGCTTTCATTGTAGGCTACAAAATAGCCATAGGAGAACCCCAACGGCTTACTTAGGCCTACAATAGCGTTATATTTTCCTTTTTTTGTTTGTTTGCTGGGTCTGCTGCATTAGTAGTGCGGCTCAGTACCATTTGTGAGGAATTGTGCTGGGAGACCTGCGACCCGTTGTGTTTAGCTCTTAGTGACACACATATCCACCTCAAACACCGAGTGGGACATTTATTAGGGGTTTGATAGAATTAGGCAGAGTCTGCTGATTATATTATTTTTTTACCTTTATTTCATTTTATAGCTCAAACTCATCTTGCAAAGCATTATGCTTTCAGTGTAGCTACAAATAGCCATAGGAGAAACCCACGGCTTACTTAGGCTACAATAGCGTTATATTTCTTTTTTTTTGTTTGCTTGGCTGGGCTGCTGGCATTAGTAGTGCAGCTAGTACCATATGTGAGGAATTTGCTGGGAGACACCTGCGACGTTGTGTTTGTCCTAGTGACACGCATATCCACCTCAAACACCGAAGTGGGACAATATTAGGGGTTTGATTAGAATAGGCAGAGTCTGCTGATTTATTTTTTGTTTACCTTTATTTCATTTTTATAGCTCAACTCATCTTGCAAAGCAGTGTGCTTTCATGTTGTAGGCTCAAAATAGCCATAGGCAGAACCCCACGGCTTACTTAGGCCTACCATAGCGTATATTTTCTTTTTTTGTTTGCTTGTGGTGGGCTTGCTGGCATTAGTAGTAAGCTAGTACCATATTGTGAGGAATTGCTGGGAGACCTGCGACGTTGTGTTTAGCTCTTAGTGACACGCATATGCAAACATCCCCCACCGGGCTAGCCATTTCTCGGGGCCTGGTAGTCAGCACGGGGCCCCAGTACCTGAGTGGGCTTGGCGGTTGCGGCCTAGGCCGCTAGTGTCACGGTGCTTGGATGGGGGAACCGGAGGGCGTTTCCTACAGCTCCTGGCAGGTCCCAGTAGGGCGGTGTTGGCAAGAAATATTGGGGGGAGAGGCGCTGAGCGGATTCTCCTCGGGCACAACCCTTGGTGTCTAGAGCAATGAGCTCTGTGTGGGGGACAGGTGCATGTGATGAGGGTAAGTTGTAGATAGCCAGGGAAAAGAGGAGGGCAGAGGGTTGAAACGACAAAAACAACGTACAGTTCTTGATTGGAACGACAGGAACTTCAGCAAAAGTGCCTGTAACAGAAATGGTGGAGAGTATACGGAGATGCAGCTGGAGGAAGCCACCGGAGGGTTAGACGCCAGCCTGGATGAAGAGGGCGGCTGGGAGGTAGCGGTGTCCTAATAGGAAGCTTCAGCTTGCCCGGAGTGCTTCAGGTACACCCTTGAGGGTGGATGGTACCCTTTCTCACTAACTCTAATCATTAGCTCCACTCTTCAGAGGCCGGGGCTAGGCTATTCTGCTCTTATCTGGTATGCTGGTGAATAGAGTCTGGACGGGGGTAACCAGTCTGCACTTCTTAGGATCTGAGCTAGGCTAATCTAAACTTTCTAGCTGATGTCCTCAGACCGCAGGTCTGACCAGGACTGGTCTCTTCTCCTCCTGGGATAGACTCCCCTCTTAGAAACATTCTGGCCAGGGGTTTTGTACTCCTCTGGTCAGGTGGTGGTTGCTCCTCCAAATTACATCTCAGCTTACATTGGTTAGAATGCCAATACAATGATTGGACGACAGATCTGCGCATCATACAAAACACTTAACTCCTGCCGCCAGGCAGTGAGCGACCACTGCAATGTCCCCTTGAAATAAGGGACTATGTAGTATGATGAAGTGACACTCTGTGGGACGTTTCGCAGCATTCCTTCGCCTGTGCATCGGCCGAGGGTGTTGCATCTCCACCTCAAACACACGACGTGGGCAATTTATTAGGGGTTTGTAGGAATTAGGCAGAGTATTGCTGTTTTTTTTTTGTTTTACCTTTAAGGCCGCGTCCCTACTTAAGGACACCGGACACGACAACCCATAGTTACAGACGGACACCACTGCCCACTGTGACCTTGGTGGGAAAGCTCTCTGCAAGCTTTACTATAGGCCCAGACTGCATGATCAGTGTAAGATGTATGTAATGAGCTTTATGATATTCTTGGTCCAAAAAATTACACCAAAAATTTTGAAAACTCCAATTGTCACTGGGGGCAAAAGAAAAAAATTGTCTAGAACTTTCCATTATAAAATATTACAGTTTCGGACTTACATACAATTCAACTTAAGAACAAACCTCCAGACCCTACTTGTATGTAACCCGCGGGGACCTGCCTTGTTATTTCATTTTATTAGTTTAAACTCATCTTGCCAAAGCAGTGGTGCTTTCATTTGTAGGCTAACAAAAAGCCTAGTAGAACCAACGGCTTACTTAGGCCTACAATAGCTTTATATTTTCCTGTTTTTTGTGCTTTTGTGGCTGGGGCTTGCTGGCATTAGTAGTGAGCTAGTACCATATTGTGAGGATTTGCCAGGGAGACCTGCGAACCCGTTGTGTTTAGCTCTAGGGACACGATAATCCACCTAAAAGCACCGAAGTGGGACCATTTATTAGGGGTTTGATTATAATTAGGCAGAGTCTGCTGATTATTTTTTTTTTTTACCTTTATTTCATTTATAGCTCAAATCATCTTGCAAGCAGTGTGCTTTCAGTGTAGGCTCAAAATAGCCATAGGAGAACCCCAAGGCTTACTTAGGCCTACAGATAGCGTTATATTTTCTTTTTTTTGTTTGCTTGTGGCTGGGCTTGCTGGCATTAGTAGTTGGCAGCTAGTACCATAATTGTGAGGAATTTGCTGGGAGACCTGCGACCGTGTGTTTAGCTCTAGTGAAACGCATATCCACACTCAAACACCGAAGGGGGTAATTTATTAGGGGTTTGATTAAATTAGGCAGAGTCTGTGCTGACTTTTTTTTTTTTTTTACCTTTATTTCATTTAATAGCTCAAACTCATCTGTGCAAAGCAGTGTGCTTTCATTGTAGGCTACAAAATAACAGTAGGAGAAACCCCACAGGTTTAACTGGGTAGGCCTACAATAGCGTATATGTTTCCTTTTTTTTGTTGCTTGGGTGCTGGGCTTGCTGGATTAGTAGTTACGTTAGCGTAGTACCGATATTGTGATGAGAATTGATGGCGGGGAGAAACCTGACACTTATGTTTAGTCTCTTAGTGAACGCATATTGAACATCCCCACCGGGGGCCCTAGCCATTTTCTCGGGGGCCTGGAGTCAGCGGGGCCCGCAGTACCTGAGTGGGCTGGCGGTGCGGCCTAGGGCACTCTAGGAGTGTCACGGTGCTTGGTATGGGGGAACCGGAGGCTGTCCTACAGCCTGGCAGGTCTCCAGTAGGGTGTGTTGGCAAGAAATGATGGGGGAGAGGCTGCTATAGCGGATCTCCCTGGGGCAACCCTGGTTGTCTAGGCATGAGTATCTGTGTGGGGGGTGACCGGGTGCCTGTGATGAGGGTTTATGTGAGTTAGCAGGGGACCAGACGGAGGCAGGGTTGAACAAAAACAACTTACAATTCTTTATTGGACCGACAGGATTCAGCAACGTGCCTTTAAAAGAATGGTGGTAGACTGAGGATGTGCAGCTGGAGGGAAGCCCAGGAGGTAGTAGATCGCCAGCCGGGATGCGGGGGCAGGCTGGGAGGGAGCGTTGGCCTAAATAGGAAGCTTCAGATTGTAATGGAGGGCTTCAGTATCACCCGTTGAGGGTAGGATGGTACCCCTTCCTCACTAACTCGAAATCTATTAGCTCACTCTTCAGAGGCAGGGGACTAGGCTCTTCTGCTCTTATCTGTATGTTGGCATGGAATGAGAGGCTGGACTGGGGATGGTGGTAACCAAGTCTGCTTTTCTGAGATGAGGATAGGCTAAATCTAAACCTCTATCGCTGATGTCCTGCAGACCCTCAGGGTCTACAATAGGAATGGTATCTTCTCCCTCCTGGGAGAGACTCCTTGAACATTCCTGGCCAGGGGTTTGTAACTCTCTTGGTCACGGCACGGTGGTGCTCCTCCCAATTACATCTCAGCTTACATTGGATAGAATGCAATACAAGTGAGTGGACGACAGATCTTGCATCATAACCAAAACACTTAACTCTGCCCTGCCAGGCAGGAGCTACCACCTGCAATGTCCCCTGGGTAATATAAGGACTATGTTAGCTATGGATGAAGTGCACACGCTGTGGTACGTCTTCGCAGCATTCCGTCGCCTTGCTCGGCAAGGGTGTTGACCCATATCCACCTCAAACACCGAAGTGGGACAATTATTAGGGGTTTGATTTAGGAATTAGGCAGGTCTGCTGATTTTTTTTTTTTAACCTTTATTTAATTTTATAGTTTAAATCATCTTGACAAAGCAGTGTGCTTTCATTGTTGTATGCTACAAAATAGCCATAGGAGAACCCAACGGCTTACTTAGGCATACAAATTAGCGTATATTTTCCTTTTTTTTGTTTGTTGTGGATGGGCTGCTGGGCATTAGTAGTGCAGATAGTACCATTGTGAGTGAATTTGAAGGGAGAACTGCGACCGTTGTGTTTAGCTCTTAGTGACCGCATATCCACCTAAAGCCCACCGAAGAATGGGACAATTATTAGGGGTTTGATTAGAATTAGCAGAGTCTGGGCTGATTTATTTTTTTTTTTACCTTTATTTCATTTTATAGCTCAAACTCATGTTGCAAAGCAGTGTGCTTTCAGTGTAGGCTACAAAATAGCCATAGGAGAACCCCAACGGCTTACTTAGGCCTACAATAGCGTTATATTTTCCTTTTTTTTGTTTTCTTGTGGCTGTGTTAGCTGGCATTAGTAGTGCAGCTAGTACCATATTGTGAGGAATTAGCTGGGAGACCTGCGACCGTTGTGTTTAGCTCTTAGTGACACGCATATCCACCTCAAACACCAAAGTGGGACAATTTATTAGGGGTTTGATTAGAATTAGGCAGAGTCTGCTGATTTTTTTTTTTTTTACCTTTATTTCATTTTATAGCTCAAAGTCATCAGGCACAGCACAAAATCCAGTTGTGTGCTGTCAGTGTAGGTTAGAAACTAGCCATAGCAATAGGATAGCATCGTTTTGTTAAAAAAAATAAAAAAATAAAAAAAAATAAACACAAAAAAAAAAAAATTAAAAGTTTACACTTTAATTTGGAAAATGTTTAACCCGAGGGCTAGGGGTAGAGGACGAGTGCGTGGACGTGGGCATCCAACTACTGCAGGGGTCAGAGGCCGTGGTCCTGGGCGGGGTGAGACACCACCTGCTGATGAGGGAGCAGGGGAACGCCGCAGAGCTACACTCCCTAGGTTCATCATGTCTCAAGTTACTGGGACTCGTGGTAGAGCACTGTTGAGGCCAGAACAGTGCGAAGAGGTGATGTCGTGGATTGCAGACAATGCTTCTAGCCATTTGTCCACCAGTCAGTCTTCCACGCAGTCCACCCATGTCACCGAAATCAGCACTCCTCCAGCTCCTGCACCTCAGCCTCCTTCCCCCCAGTCTGCCCCCTCCCAGCAAAATTTAGCATTTGAATAGGCATACTCTGAGGAACTGTTTTCTGGACCCTTCCCACAGTCACAAACCACTTGTCCGGTTGCTGCTGAACAATTTTCCGATGCCCAGGTTTTCCACCAGTCGCAGTCTGTGGGTGATGATGACATTATTGACGTAGTGGAAGAAGTGTGTAAAGAGGTGTCGGACGATGAGGAGACACGGTTGTCAGACAGTGGTGAAGTTGTTGGCAGGAAGTCCGAGGGGGGAGCAGACTGAGGGATCGGAGGATGATGAGGTGACAGACCCAAGCTGGGTTGATAGGCTGGGTGAACAAAGTGCTTCTGAGACGGAGGCGAGTCCTATAGCAGAACAGGTTGGAAGAGGCAGTGGTGGGGCCAGACAGAGAGGCAGGGCCAGAGCTGGTGCATCAGCGCCAAATGTTGCCCGTAGTCAAGCTCCCGTGGCGAGGACTAGATTTTCAGAAGTCTGGAGGTTCTTTAAAGAAACACCGGATGACCGACGGACTGTGGTGTGCAACCTTTGCCAAACCAGGATCAGCAGGGGTTCCACCACTGCTAGCTTAACTACCACCAGTATGCGCAGGCATACGAATGCTAAACACCCCACTCAATGGCACCAAGCCCGTTCACCTCCGGTTTGAATAGAATTAGGCAGAGTCTGCTGATTTTTTTTTTTTTACCTTGATTTCATTTTATAGCTCAAACTCATCAGGCACAGCACAAAATCCAGTTGTGTGCTGTCAGTGTAGGTTAGAAACTAGCCATAGCAATAGGATAGCATCGTTTTGTTAAAAAAAATAAAAAAATAAAAAAAAATAAACACACAAAAAAAAAAAATTTAAAAATTTACACTTTAATTTGGAAAATGTTTAACCCGAGGGCTAGGGGTAGAGGACGAGGGCGTGGACGTGGGCGTCCAACTACTGCAGGGGTCAGAGGCCGTGGACCTGGGCGGGGTGAAACCACCTGCTGATGAGGGAGCAGAGGAACGCCGCAGAGCTACACTCCCTAGGTTCATCATGTCTCAAGTTACTGGGACTCGTGGTAGAGCACTGTTGAGGCCAGAACAGTGCGAAGAGGTGATGTCGTGGATTGCGGACAATGCTTCTAGCCATTTGTCCACCAGTCAGTCTTCCACGCAGTCCACCCATGTCACCGAAATCAGCACTCATCCGGCTCCTCCACCTCAGCCTCCTTCCCCCCAGTCTGCCCCCTCCCAGCAAAATTTGGCATTTGAACCGGCATACTCTGAGGAACTGTTTTCTGGACCCTTCCCACAGTCACGAACCACTTGTCCGGTTGCTGCTGAGCAATTTTCCGATGCCCAGGTTTTCCACCAGTCGCAGTCTGTGGGTGATGATGACATTATGACGTAGTGGAAGAAGTGTGTAAAGAGCTGTCGGACGATGAGGAGACACGGTTGTCAGACAGTGGTGAAGTTGTTGTCAGGGCAGGAAGTCCGAGGGGGGAGCAGACTGAGGGATCGGAGGATGATGAGGTGACAGACCCAAGCTGGGTTGATAGGCCGGGTGAACACAGTGCTTCTGAGACGGAGGCGAGTCCTATAGCAGAACAGGGTGGAAGAGGCAGTGGTGGGGCCAGACGGAGAGGCAGGGCCAGAGCTGGTGCACCAGCGCCAAATGTTGCCCGTAGTCAAGCTCCCGTGGCGAGGGCTAGATTTTCAGAAGTCTGGAGGTTCTTTAAAGAAACACCGGATGACCGACGGACTGTGGTGTGCAACCTTTGCCAAACCAGGATCAGCAGGGGTTCCACTACTACTAGCTTAACTACCACCAGTATACGCAGGCATATGAATGCTAAACACCCCACTCAATGGCACCAAGCCCGTTCACCTCCGGCCGGGCACACCACTGCTCCTTCCCCTGTGTCATCTGCTAGTCAGCCCCCTGCCCAGGACCACGGCCCAAACACCTCCAGTGCGAAAACCCCATCTTCGCCTCCACGATCTTCCACAGTATCCACCAGCGTTCAGCTCTCCATACCCCAGACACTGGAGCGCAAAAGGAAGTATAGCGCAACTCACCCACACGCCCAAGCCCTCAACGTCCACATCTCCAAGTTGCTTAGCCTGGAGATGCTGCGCTATAGGCTGGTAGAGACCGAGGCCTTTCGAAACATCATGGCGGCGGCCGCCCCTCGGTATTCGGTCCCCAGCCGCCACTACTTTTCCCGATGTGCCATCCCAGCCCTGCACAAGCACGTGTCAGAGAACATCATCCGTGCCCTGACCAACGCCGTTTCTGACAAGGTCCACCTGACCACGGACACGTGGACGAGTGCTGCCGGGCAGGGCCACTATATGTCGCTGACGGCACATTGGGTTAACTTGGTGGAGGCTGGGACCGAGTCTGACCCTGGGGCTGCTCATAGACTGCCGACGCCGAGGATTGCGGGGCCTACCTCAGTCCAGGTCTCAAAGGCCTACTATGCCTCCTCCTCGCACCCCTCCTCCACCTCCTCCTCCTCCGAATTACCATCCGTGGGCATGGCGCCATCAGTCGGTAGCTCTAGGCACAGCAACAGTGCCATCGCTAAGCGACAGCAGGCGGTGCTCAAACTGCTGAGCCTAGGCGATCAGCACTCACTCCTCCCGGCACTCATACAGCACTCACTCCTCCCAGCACTCACACAGCACTCACTCCTCCCAGCACTCACACAGTACTCACTCCTCCCGGCACTCACACTCCTCCTATTAAGCCTCTACACATTATAGGTACATTTTCTAATATGGTTGAGGGGTTGAACTCAGGAACATAGGGATCAGAGGCAGCCACATAGTATAGTTAGTCTAAAAACGTAACTAGTACGATAGTCTTCTACATTGTAGGTAGAAATTAGTAGAATATGGAAATGTTTTTATATGTATTCAAACAGAGACATAAAGAAGGATACAGCATATAATGTTACTTCTGCAGAGAAACAGATCAGACAAATGCAAAATATAAGATTCCTGAATGATACAATCCGGCTCTAGTGTTGTAGTTATGAAGATACAAACCCGATGATCACGGTATTTTCTAGTGAGTAGTTACTTTAGTGTTCCGAACCTTGTGTTTTCTTTCTATACTTTTATCTGGTGGTGTTCCATTCATTCTATGGGTTCCTTTCCCAGGCCACACATTGTAGCATTAAGCCCAACCCTATCATGATGTGAGCTTAGGACCTCTTACTTAACATGACCTCACAAATGCCAGAGACTCTACAAACTCTGTAAGGGTTTTGGGTGAAAAGAAAGTAAACAATGGGGCTTATTTACTAAGGGTCTCGCGGCCGCATTTCCGTCGAGCTTTCCTCCGTTTTCTGCGATCAGGCCGCTGGGACAGTTATTTAGTAGGCGATTGTGTTGCACCCAATCGGATTTAGTCGCAATCGCACTGGCTTTCCTGCGACACAAAATTGAGGGGGGGCCCCATCGAACGATTCGACAGATTTGGACAAACCGCGAGATTAAACTTAAAAATTTGGTCGCAAGCCAAGCACTTACATGCACCGGGAGGAAGATGGTGAAATCCGGTGGACCTGAGAGAGGAAGCGACACATTCACCAAATCGGGCACACAATCTTATTGAATCGTGGCACAGTGCATTGTCGTGCACTTTCGGGAACTCCTCCGGACTGGGTAAGTAAATGTGCCCCAATATTCCTGTAGGTAAAATGAGTAGGTGTCCCTAAATGAGTGAGTTGTCAAGTTTGGAGATGTGTAGGTAGTAAATGTCTTCCTCCTGTAGAGTCAGAGCAGATGTATCACGGGGAGAGCAGAAGGATGAAGGGTTCTCTTCTACTCGGACCAAGCCCGGACTCCTTCTACAGTTTTGTTGATCTCATTACAATTATTTCTAACTTTACGATTCTCGGGTCTCAGTTTTATGTTTGGTCCTAATATTATCTTATAATATAATTATCCCTACAGATCAGTTATGGAGCCAGAGATCCTCTTCTGAGTAACAGGAAGCTCTATCCAAACTTTTTCAGAACCGTTCAGCATTATGAAATACATCATTTAGCCATTGCAAAGTTAATGAAGTTTTTTGGTTGGAACTGGGTGGGGATATTGACATCAGGTGATGATGCCGGAGAACGTGAGGCTGAAGATCTGAGACAAACTCTCGGTAAACATGGCATCTGCACAGAATTTACATCGAAATTGTCTAAAGAATTATTTTTTATATATGATAATAAAGTGGAAAACTCAACTTCTGAGATTGTTATTATTTGCGGGACGTTGGGGAATAAGTATTTGCGGTCTCTCGTTCGTTTAGAGCATATTCTGAAGAAAAGAACCATCGTCCTTCCAGCATCCTGGTCAGTTGCTGTAGAACTTCTGGTCAATAAAACAGTTGATATCATGGACCACAGTTTGGTGTTTTCCCCTCCGTTACGTTACCTCCCTAGATTGCAGGAATGTTTACGAACTTTTCATCCATCTACGCGACCAAAGGACAAGTTATTGGAGGACATCTGGATTTCTGCATATTTGTGTCTCTCGGGAGATGCTTTGAAAGATGAACTTTTTTCAACAATTATTGGTGCACCCCTCCGTAACTGCACTGGACGGGAGACATTTTCAAGACTCCTAAATTATTCTGCAGATTCAGTGACCTATAACGTTTATGTGTCCGTCATGTCCATGGCGCAGGCTCTACACGATCTCTACACGTTCTTACATAGAAATGGATCCAAACAATCACAGCCATTCACTTTCCAACATAAAGTAAGTGGAAAATCCTTGTATCTGCACACATTTATATTGTGATGTGATAGTTTTTTGTTATTTTTAATTGTGCATGTCTGTACTACAAAGTTTACTATCATCTGCACAACTGATTTCTACAAAGGACATCTACCACCAGGATGAAGTATTTTAAACCAAGCACTGACATACTGGTGTGCATCCCCTCTCACAGGACCCGTTCTTCTTTAAGCTTATTATGCCCTGGTTTAAAAAAAAAAATATTTTAAAATTATGCAAATGAGCCTGAGGGCCTTTGGCTCCATAGGTGGAGCACTCAAGCTAATTTGCATAATTTGTTAAACTTTTTTGTAATAAAAACAAGGGCATAAGAAGCTAAGAGAAGAGCAAATCCTGCGAGAGGGGGGGCACACCAGTAGGTCAGTGCTTGGTTTAAAATACTTCATCCTGGTGGTAGATGTCCTTTGTAGAAATCAGTAGTGCATATGATGGTCCTTTAAGAGGTTAATTACACTTTTATTTCAGTTCCTTTCAAAATATAAGCCCAATAATATATAAAAAATAGTAGAAAGATAATGAACACAGCGTCCACCAGAAGCCATTTATTAAGACACTTTTTTAAGCCTTTTTTGACAGGTCTATAAAACATCTATTGCCTAATGTCCATTAATACTGTTTAAAAAATATTTTATTTGTTATTTAATTCTGCTGGTCTTACCCTTGTTTAATACCACAGATCCACTTCATTAATAAAAATAAACCTGGTGCCTGATAATCCTCCTGCTTTTTGGTGCAGGTAACGGTCCAGATCATTTTCTAAAGACTGTGATTTCTAAGTTGTGTTGAAACACTCAAAGTCTGCAAGCTCTGGAAACGGAAGGATGACACAAACAGAGACATTGGCCTCTGAGACTAAACCTGCTTCCCAGCTCTCCCTGCCTGATTGCCTCACTTATATTAGGCAGTAAGGAACAACTAGACTAAAGGTCTCTCCCTGAACCAGTGCAGATGTTACACTTTTTAGGTTTTTAGGGCACTTTATAGTAAACTTGGCTGGCCAGGTGATCACGTCCTTGTGCCCATTGCACCTAATTTTAAAAAGTGTTTTGTGTTATGCAAAAAGGGTAAAAAATCCCAAATCCCAATGTGTGTGCAATCAATTTGGAGCTTTTCATGACTTGAATGCCAAAACAGTGTCGCACATTGCATGACATATCTGGGCCATAGAGTTTGGGATCTCAGATCGTTAGAAAAAGTGATTTTTCATGAAAACATTTTCTTGTATTTTTAGATGAAAACTTTTGTGAAGAAAATGATGTTCTTTGAACAAAAAAATACATACTACCGTTTTGATGAGAAAGGAGAAATGTTTGAATATCTGGAGATTCTAAACTGGGTCAAAAACTATTTAATCGCACACAATATATCCCCTATCGATATTACGTGGGAACCTTCGATCCAGAAAATAAAAAGCTGACTGTAATCCCACACAGGATCACATGGAGATATGGAAAGGTAAGAAGAATATTCCAGATGTGCCCACAATGGTAAAGCTGTAGAATGAAAGGAATCTTTTCCAAGATGTGCAAATCTTTCTGGCATCACCATCTTGAAATGTCCAAGTTTCTGGGACCAGAATAAGGGACTTCAAGGATTTATAATTGTGACAAATGATCCCATATGATGCCATATGATGCCATGGCGTCAGACAGTGACCGGAGGGACTTCATACAATGCCTTTCAGACAACCCTGGGGGGCTTTACATTTGTGGTCACGTGACTTATAGACTAAATAAAATTGAAATAGGTGAATGCAGAAGTTTTGTAAGGTCTTAAGTTTAGGGTCTTTAATCTACTATTGATCCTCTCGGGGGGGGAATTCTTTTGTACAAGGTGTTCTAGAAATTATTATACACAGTTAGAGAAAGGGGTAACATCACAGTTACATAAATACACTTCAAGTGTCACGTTCCTACATGTTGCAGGTTCCTTGGTTGCATACAAACAGTTACAGGACATTGGGATGCAGCACAATACAGGTTACATAACCACATTGCATTATATGTGGATAACCAATTACGGCATGCATATACACTAGGGGTTACTACAGTAGGAGAGCCGGGGTGGAGCTTACGGTGTTGTGGTGAAATAGTGGGATGCTGCTGTTGGTTTGGCAGAGGAGACACTGCCATTGGAGCCTTGGCACAACGTTCCTCCTGACTTGCGGTAAGGCACTGATTGTGCCTTTCAGGTGCTCCAGCGAAGCCTTTACTGGGGCTTTTAATTGCCAGGTTTGATGAAGCACAATAAGAAGAGGCATGTGACCATGACCCATGTACATTTTATAATAAATGCCTCCCAAATCTGCCGAGCTATAGGACATGTCCTATATTTTGTGACTCAGCCGAATGTTCAGTCGTAAATAGGGTCAACCAAATAGTTGACCATATTTTGAATTGTAAACAAAAGGGCAGTATGCTAGCTGTGAGAAAAAAAAACTTTGCGGTACGCCATGCACGCTGTCAGACAATACAATTGTGCTCATATAGAGTTAGTCTGTTCTGGGATCAGACCATAGGGGTCATTTGTCTTAAGCCTGGGACTTTGATACTGTCTATTTTTTTTTGGGGGGGGGGGGGGTGGGGCTTGTTTAATTTATCTTAAAGGGTGATAAATTTTTCATTTTAATTTGTTGGGTTTTTTTTGCTTCCTTACAATTCTATGGGCCCACGTCTGTTTGGTACTGGAGTTTATTTGCGCAAATGTGACTTTCTACCATAATTGTGCAAACATTTTCAACTTTTTCAGATAAATTCAAAGACATATTAGGTACTGAAAAAAAGGTTCCAGCGGACGTAGCTATTTACTTTTCCTGTAAATATTCAAATGCAGCAAAAAAAGGCGCAAACATAAGTGAAAAAAAAAGAACTAGCTGAGATAAATGACCCCCTCTGTGTTTGCTTCTGGTCTGGGATGTGGATTATATCTAATCTGATGTTGTAATGACAATCTCTGCGAGACTTTGCATTATACTAGATATAGTCATATCATTATCACTAATATCTTTAAGCTTGAAGTGGACATGTACATATTTTGAACTTCTCAGAGTTGGACAAATTCCAGATCTTTATTGATCTGGAAACAACACTTTCAGATACAGGCTGTCCCCTACTTAAGAACACTCGACTTACATATGACCCCTAGTTACAAACGGACCTCTGGATATTGGTAATTTATTGTACTTTAGTCCTAGGCTACAATGATCAGCTGTAACAGGTATCACAGGTGTCTGTAATGAAGCTTTAGTGTTACTCCTGGTTCTTATGAAAACCCAACATTTTTAAAATCCAATTGTCACAGAGACCAAAAAAGTTCTGGCTGGGATTACAATGATAAAATATACAGTTCTGACTTACATACAAATTCAACTTAAGAACATATCTACAGACCCTATCTTGTATGTAACCCGGGGACTGCCTGTATATCTCTTTCCTTTCCCTAGATTCCGGGAGGTTTGTGTTCTCCAACTTGTGATCAAGGAACTCGACGCTCTCCCAAGAAACACTATCACTCCTGCTGCCATGACTGTATCTCATGTCCAGAGGGACAAATATCCAATATAACTGGTAAATATCTCCTCCTCAGCTTAATATATAACTATTAGTTTATTATCAGGGAAAGGAATTATTTAACATAACAAAGGATAGTAGGAGCCATGGAAAGGATCGGTAGACAAGATGTTTCTTTTTAGGTGGATTTAGACTTTCAGCTTCAAATACTTTGACCCACCAAATCACACTCTATTATATTCAATTTTTTAACCAAAAAAAAAGCACTTTAGGTTATAAAATAGCTTGGAAAAAATAAAATTAAAAGAAAATAATACTTTGCTCTATGATTACTACAAATTTGAGTAATTGGGCACATTTGGAAAGTTCTCACATGAAATACAGGAACACAGGAAACCACAGCATAATATAGACACACAATCCGGCTCCAGGATATAGACATCCACTTGCGTTATTTTAAAAAAAATCATCAAATCTTTATTTGCAGGCTTCTTAATACAGGTAAGTTCACATGGAGTCATCACAAAAAGTCAAGGCTGAATCTCACTAAACAGCATAATATAATGTCAATAGCTGCACCACAAAATCAGAGGGAGCTACAGTAGTCTAGGCGAGAGTGAATCGGAGCGACATTTAACATTTTAGTGGTTTCAATCATAAGAAATAGGCAGATTCTGGAGATGTTTCTGAGATCCGGCAAGAGCGAGCAATTGATTGAATATACGGTACAAAGGAGAGGTCAGAGTCCAGCCAAACCACAAGATGGTGGCCCAGCTGCTTTGGGATTATCGTAATCCCACAGGTAGAGATGGAGAGGTCAGGATAGATTTTGTTAGCAGATGGAGGAAAGACAAGAAGAGTTGACCCAAGAGTTGACAGAAGTGCATTATCTGGAAGTTATTGGAAGTCATCCTGCTGGACCCACCATTCTTCCTGCACAGAGAGACCCTGGAGAGAAGCTACCATGAGAGTCTTGTCCTCTTTCCTTCAACTGTATTGGTGGCCTCAGGGGGCCGATACGATTGAATGATGTGGAAGAACTGGTAGCAATAAGTTGCAGCTTAAAATGCCATGTTGGGACTTAACGGTAATTAAGTGGATTTTGGTTTGCAGTTTGGGCACTCGGTCTACAAAAGGTTCGCCATCTCTCACCTAGGACCTAAAGAACCCCAGCAGTTATAGGAAGCGAAGCAGAGAGAGATAGAGAAGATGGGACACAGAAAGAGTGATGAGAGAGATAGGAAGAAAACAACAAGAGTGCAGCGTCATTTAGGCCAATGGAGCAAAGCCTCCCGAGGAGGAGCTGGTGGTCCACAGTATCAAATACTGCTGTGATATCCAGAGGAATAAGGAAATAATAGGGAAAAACACCTGAAGACAGAGAGAGGTTGCAGATTTTAGTGAGGTGAGAAGTGACTGCTGGGGAGAGAGACTGTACAAGATGAGAGAGGATGAGGTCACTGATGCAGGAAGTGAAAAGGCAAAGGAAAGGAGACTGGACACGTCTTCCTCTGTGACTGGCTCAAAAGAAGAGAGTGAGCAGGTTGAGATATCGGAGGGAAGGGGATGAATGGAGTGAGTGGGTTTGGAAATTTTTTTCCTGGTGAATTCAATCAATTATGTCTAGGGCCACATCTTAAGCCCCTAGACCTATGAACGCAGGCTGCACCTTTGGTGTGAGTAAGGAGTGTAAAGTATGTAAATAGTGTAAATAGACCAATTTAGCAAGAAGAAGGGCATAAATTTGAAGTGGAGAAAGTCTATAGATGTGCACAATTTTCTACAGAGACATTCGGCGCTCCTGGAGCACTGCAAAAAGAAACGGGTTTGGGGTTTGTGCCAAGGTTGCCAACATTTGTGTTGAAAGGCTTGAACTGAGGGGGGTGTCACCTCATCCAGGACACTTTTGAAAACATAATTATCGTTAGCAAGGTTAGGAGAGGAGCGAGAGGAGTTGGGGGACAGTGATAACTACACAGTTTCTATGAGATGGTAAGTACTAATGGCACGTGGGTTCCGGTATGTGTGATAAATGGGCATACTCTATACAGGAGAAAAACTATTTACAGTAAACAAGAGAAGGTTATGATCTGAAAGTGGAAAGATAGTATTAGAGAAGTCAGAGACTGAAGAGAGTCGGGCAAAGACCAAGTCAAGGATGTTTAGCTCCTGGTGAGTGGGAGAATCAGAATTTTGTCCTAAAGAGATAGGTAGTGATAAGAGCTGAAAAGCAGAAGGGGAGATGGGGGTGTTCAGAGGAATGTTCACTGGCCGGATAGATGTTTACCTCGGGTACACAACATCAGGTTATAAATAGTTGGGAAATGGCTTTAAATATTTTTTGATTAATATGTTTTGATTTTCCCTAAATCCCTTCCTCATCGAATCCCTTCCCTTCCTTGGTTGAACTTGATGGACAAGTGTCTTTTTTCAACCGTATAAACTATAAAGATATTTTTGTATTTCTAACTGTGTTTGCACATCTACTCTTCTTTTGATATTGATAAAAGCACCTTGACTTATATTTCCATAACGTATCAATTAAGAGTTATATGACAAGTTCTGAATATTTGACCAAAGTATGCTCTACATATTTGTATTTTATAATTTACAGATAATGAAAACTGCCAGAGGTGTCCCGATGATGAGTGGCCAAATCAAGACAAAGATGAGTGTATTCCAAAAACAACAGAGTTCCTGTCATACGGGAACGACACAATGGCTGCATTTTTCCCCTCCATGTCTGGGCTATTTCTTATCATCTCCTTCTCTGTATTGGGGATTTTCATTGTATTCCTGGACACTCCAATAGTAAAAGCCAATAACCGGAACATCAGCTTTATCCTTCTTCTGTCCCTGAAGCTCAGTTTGTTATGTGTCTTCCTGTTCATTGGTCGTCCAGATGATATCACCTGCATGCTGCGCCAAATCTCCACTGGATTCACCTTCACTGTTGCGGTGTCTTCTATCTTGGCCAAGACCATTATGGTTTTCATCGCTTTCAAAGCCACCAGACCTGGAAGCTCCTGGAGGAAATATCTGGGGGGTAGGCTTCCTTATTCTGTAGTACTGATCTGCTCCTGTGTCCAGTTTCTGAATGGAATTATTTGGTTATCGATTTCTCCTCCATTTCAGGATCGGGACATAGACTCTTATCCTGGAAAGATCATCATCCAGTGTAATGAAGGATCTGTGGTGGCATTGTGCTTCATGTTGGGTTATTTGGGGTTTCTGGCCTCTGTGAGTTTTCTTCTGGCTTTCATGGTGAGGACATTACCTGATATCTATAATGAGGCCAAGTACATCACCTTCAGCATGCTGCTCTTCTGCAGCGTCTGGATCTGTGCCATCCCGGCCTATCTGAGTAGTAAGGGCAAGAATACGGCCATGGTGGAGATATTTGCTATATTGGCTTCTGTAGTCGGAATATTGAGTTGTATATTTTTCCCAAAATGTTACAATATTATAATGAGGCCAGAGATGAACAGAAGAGGGCAGCTTCTGCAGAAATGATTTAATTCTTTCTTATTTAAATAAATCTTAATTATTCCAATCTCAACATTTCAATAAAAAAAATGTTGTACAGCAGTATTGTTTATAAATGTATGTACATGCGCTTTTATACATTCCTCCGGTTATACCATCAGGTGGTATAACTCTTATTTTTCCCCACATATTATTTCTATATTGATAGTAAAGAGACATCATAGTATCATAGTATATAAGGCTGGAAGGAGACGCAAGTCCATCAAGTCCAACCTTTAAGAATTAAATAAATGTTTTATCCCCATAACCCGTGATACTTTTGCTCTCCAGAAAGGCATCCAGGCCTCTCTTGAACATGTACATAGAGTCCGACATAACAACCTCCTGCGGCAGAGAGTTCCATAGTCTCACTGCTCTTACAGTAAAGAACCTTTGTCTATGGTGATGGTAGAATCGCCTCTCCTCTAGGCGTAGAGGATGCCCCCTTGTCCTGGTCACAGGCCGAGGTATAAAAAGATCTTTGGAGAGATCCTTGTACTGCCCGTTCAGGTATTGTACATTGTAATGAGGTCTCCCCTCAGTCGTCTTTTTTCTAAACTGAATAATCCCAAATTTTGTAATCTGTCATTGTATTCTAGTTCCCCCATTCCCCTAATAATCCTGGTTGCTCTCCTCTGCACCCGTTCCAGCTCTACTATATCCTTTTTATACACTGGTGCCCAAAACTGTACACAATATTCCATGTGTGGTCTGACCAGGGATTTGTATAAGGGCAAAACTATGTCTTTATCATGAGAATCTATTCCTCTCTTGATACATCCCATAATTGTATTTGCTTTGGCAGCAGCTGCCTGGCTCTGGTCACTAAAATTAAGTTTACCATCCACCAATACCCCCAAGTCCTTTTCAGCTCCAGTTTTACCAAGTAATTGTAAGTGCATAACTTTACATTTATCTACATTAAATCTCATCAACCATTTCTCTGCCCACTCCTCAAGCTTCCACAAATCCCTCTGTAATGCTAAACTATCGACCTCAGTATTTATTACTTTACATAGCTTAGTATCATCTGCAAATATTGAAACTTGACTGTGTAAACCCACTACATGGTCATTAATAAAAATATTAAAAAGAAGTGGCCCCAATACTGACCCCTGTGGCACTCCACTGGTAACGTCAACCCAATCTGAGAATGTGCCATTAATGACCACCCTCTGTTTTCTATCACTAAGCCAATTACTAAACCAAATACACAGATTTTCCCCTATTACCAGCAGTCTCATTTTATATACCAACCTTTTATGTGGCACGGTGTCAAATGCCTTTGAAAAGTCCAGATATACAACATCCACAGCGTCCCCCAGATCCAGTCTTGAACTTACCTCCTCGTAGAAACCAATCAGATTAGTCTGACAGGACCGATCTCTCATAAACCCATGCTGACGCTGGATTATAAGGTTATGCACAGTGAGATACTTGAGGACAGCATCTCTAACAAACCCCTCAAATATTTTCCCCACCACAGCAGTTAGACTCATGGGTCTGTAGTTTCCAGGATCGCTATTTGATCCTTTTTTTTGTATATTGGTACCACATTTGCTATGCGCCAGTCCTGTGGAACATAACCAGTTCTCAGTGATTCTTCAAATATTAAAAATAACAGTCTGTCTATCACCGTACATAATTCATGCAGAACCCGGGGGTGTATGCCATCTGGCCCCGGTGATTTATCTATCTTAGTGGTTGCGAGGCGGCGCCGTACCTCTTCCTGGGTTAAACTGTTGACATTCCAAAAAGAATTTACATTATTCCTCATTGTGTCTTCCACCAGGGGATTTTCCTGGATAAAGAAAGTTGAGAAGGCGACATTCTGTAGATTGGCCCTTTCCTCATCTCCTTCCACCATGACCCCCATGTTATTTCTAAGGGGACCCACACTCTCTGTTTTTAGTTTCTTATCATTTATATACCTTTTTCTTTCAGTCTCTATTTTTGCAGCCTTTATCTGCTTTTTACAGGATTTATTTTTCTCTCTATAATCCTGTAATGCCTCATCGCTACCTTCACGTTTTAGCACCTTAAACGCCTTATCTTTCTCGCTTATTGCTTATTTCGACCATAGATCGAAATCATCTGCCCGATCATTTCCCAAACCCTTGGAATGACTGTCCCTTCCCACAATCGGGAAATTAAACCCACCTTTAATTTGCTACAATTTGGGACATTCTCTACTATATTAAAAAATTATTTTTTTCCAGTGGCACATTGAAGGTCCTGCTGTAATCTTCCGGGGTAGTTCTCTTAAAGTTTCGAGCCTCGTGATTCTCTGTATTTTTCTCCACCCTTTTATCAGTTTTTCTCCCCCTCATCTACTAAAAAGTTATGTGCCAGGTATTCCAACCTTCATTTACCTAATTACCCTTGAATGTATTATTATCTTACTGCTTTAAGTTCCCGCTAATACCAGCCATGGAACGGCTCCCCCCAATGTTCTTATCATCCTGTCATGAGTGCATTTCTAATGCTGATACTATTCCCTATATCCACTTATCCAGTTCTGAAGATGATAAAGAAACTCCTCCTAGTTGATAAGTCTACATTAGTTGGTTAAAATCTTTAAACCATTTGTTCCCATCAAACACAATCAGTATAAAAATTATCCCTGTCTTCTTCCCTTCTGTAGCTAAACTTTATTAACCCTTACAGTATTCAGCCCTTTTTCATTTTTGCGTTTCTGTTTTTCACTCACTTCATTTTTCATTCCCCATTTTTATTTTGATCTTAACAGAGTTATTTATGGGCAAATTGTACTTTTTAGATGTGCCTTTTAATTCTCCATGCAAAGCTGGAAAAAAATTCCAACTACGGGGAAATTGATTAAAAAAAAAACATCTGCGTCGTTTTCTTGTGGACTCTGTTTTTACGGCTTTCATTCTGTGCTCCAAATGACACTTCCTCTTTATTCCTTGTGTCGATATGATCACAGGGATACAAAATTTATATATACGAGGGCGGTTCAATAAGTCCCCGTGTTTGACGACAGAGGGCGTTACTGAGGGAAGTTGGTGTTATCTTCGTGTGCTGCCATCTATCAAACGATGGCAAAACAAATTGCAGACTGATTGATAGATTAGTTTAGATATAATACGGTTATGGTGAGTGCATTTGCATTTGCCCTAGTGGCTTGGGGCAACTGTATTTCTAGTAGGGATTGTCAAAAGATGGATAAAATAATTAAGAAAGCCTCCTCGATAGTAGGTTTGCAATTTGATAGATGGGAGAAACTTGTACAATGCGGGATAATAAGGAAATTGGAAAAAATTAGAAATAACAGTGATCATCCAATGCATGACGTGCTGCAGGCACAGATTAGTGGTTTTAGTTCCCGTTTTATTCTTATGCGATGCAGGTCTGAGAGATTTAAAAAGACGTTTATATCGGCCGCTCTCGAGCTGTCAAATATCGCAATTGGGGGTAAAATAGGAATGTTTTAGAAAATAAGACTATTGGAAAAATGGGTTCTATTTTATTACTTTTATAATTTATTTAAGTAACTATTTATTGAATATCGGGTGAAATTTACTTATGTGTATTGGTGTTTTTACTCTGTCTTATTGTATATGTGTTCTTTTCATGTGAGTTCTTTTTATATATGTGATGTTCTGTCAATTTGATGTATTGCAGAGGTGACACTTTAAGTTTCCGCTTGGGATAATAAAGTATTATTATTATTATTATTATTATTATTATTATTTGGCAGCCAATTTTGTAAGACGTGTTTGCTAAGATGGATAAAGAGCAGTGTCGTTCGCTTTTTGTTTTTTTTTGGCGGGGGGGGGGGGGAATGTGAGGAGATAAAAGCAAAGTTGGAGGCTGTTTATGGGGACACTTCCCCATCTATGACCACAGGTAGATATTGGTTCAACGAAGTTAAACGTGAGTGAACATCCGGGTGCAGCTGTTAACTTCGGAGCAGTGTTTGGAGCAATTTAAGCGAAATCCGAAGGAGTTTTTGTGTTGAGTTGTCGCAATTGATGAAACCTGGATTCATCATTACACACCAGAAACTAAGCAACAATCAAAACAATGGATTTCTCCCAGTGAATCTGCTCCAAAAAAGGCGAAGACGGTCCCATCAGCCGTAAAGGTCGTGGTGACGATTGTTTGGGATGCAAACGTCATCACCCTCATGGATTTTTTAGAAAAAAGAAGAACGAGCATTGTACAATCCTACAGTGAGTTATTGGACTGCTTCAAAGAAAATTGAAGGAGATGCGGTCGCATTTGTTGAAAAAGAAGGTGCTATTTCAACATGATAATGCACCAGCGCATTCATTTGGAGTTCTGGCTGCCAAACTCCCTGAATTGCGCCCCCCCCCCCCCCACTTCTCCCCCGTATTCACCCAATCTGTCTCCCTGCGACTTTTTCTTATTCCCTAACATGATGAAATGGCTTGCGGGAAAAACATTTTTTCTCAAAACGAGGTGTCTTCATTTCTAACAGGGGTACATATTGAACCAAAAAGGAAAAATTATGGTCAGCTCGCTCACATTAACACCGGCATGTAGGATCACAACTGTGGTGGTGGGTACACGGAAGGAAAATGCTGTGTCAATCAGCTGCTACGGTCAGAAATTCAGGAAAAAGGTACAAAATCCAGTAGTCCAAAATCTTCTTAAGCTTCTTAAACATTTAATTTTTTTTCGATATTAAAAATATGGACATACGGTCCAGTGACCCATGAAGACCTATGCTTTTCGAACTATCACATTACGTTCTTAATCATGGCCTGACCTTTTTTCTTTGGGATATCTTTAATTTGTGCCAAGTTTCCGGTTTCCATTATGGAACATTTAAGTAGCATATCATTAGATTTCATTGAAGAGTTTGGACGTGTAGCCATCTGATCCTGGGGCTTTGTTTTTGGTTAATCTCTTAATCGCCCCCTTCAATTCCTCACTTGTTATAAGAGAGGAAAGCCTGTCCTGCTGCTCACTAGTTATTCCCGGGATCTCCTTTCCTTTGAAGAATTCTTCCATTTCATCCTTATTTACCATATATACTCGAGTATAAGCCGACCCGAGTATAAGCCGAGGCCCCTAATTTTACCACAAAAAACTGGGAAAACCTTTTGACTTGAGTATAAGCCGAGGGCGGAAAATGCATTGGTCACAGCCTCCCCAGTATTTAGCCTGCCAGCCCCTTGCCCCAGTATATAGCCTGCCAGCCCCTTGCCCCAGTATACAGCCTGCCAGCCCCCTGCCCCAGTATACTGCCTGACAGCCCCCTGACCCAGTATACAGCCTAACAGCCCCCTGTCCCAGTATATAGCCTGCCAGCCCCTTGCCCCAGTATATAGCCTGCCAGCCCCTTGCCCCAGAATACAGCCTGCCAGCCCCCTGCCCCAGTATACAGCCTGCCAGTCCCCTGCCCCAGTATACAGCCTGCCAGCGCCCCCTGCCCCAGTAAATAGCCGCTCCCCCATCCCCCATGGTAGAGGTAGTTGATTAAAAAAATAAATAAATCTAAACTCACCTTTCTGGCGGCCCCCTCAGGTCTTCTGCGCGATCCATACGGCAGCAGCAGCGGCGGCAGCTCCGTGCGACACAAAGCTCTGATGTCAACAGACCTCAAGCAGCTGCCGGCACGCACAATACCATGTGACGTCGCACGGAGCTGCCGCCGCTGCTGCTGCCGGGCGGATCGCGCAGAAGACCTGAGGGGGCCACCGGAAAGGTGAGTTTAGATTTATTTATTTTTCTAATCAACTATCTCTACAACGGGGGATGGGGGAGAGCTTGCCCGACGGGACGGGGGATCGTTGCCCGCCGGAAAGGTGAGTTTTGAGTTATTTTTTTTTTTGACTCGAGTATAAGCAGAGTTTGAGGTTTTCAGCACATTTTTTGTGCTGAAAAACTCGGTTTATACTCAAGTATATACGGTACATTCTTTCCTAAAATGTTTGACCATAATTTCACTTACTCCATAATTATCTCTAATTACCTCATCTTTATCGCTTTTGGGAGTTTGATAAAACCCGTTCCCTTCCTTTTTATTACCATAATTTGCTTGTCTTACTAAAAATAAAAAAAGATCCTTAAAAGGGTATTCCTCCCACGAAAACAACTTTCTTACATGTACTCAGGATAACTAAATATCACATTCTCTAATTCACTGTTATTAACAAAAATGCAGCATTTCACAGATATAAGTCCAACCTGTCTCTATCAGTCCTGCTGTACACAACTTCAGTTGCCCCTGGACACAACCCTGTAACTTCTGCCATTAGGGTCGGATATCCGCCATCTTGGATTTCTGTGTGACATGGTGGAGCTGAGATTTCTCTCTCTTTCTGCTCTGCGTACAAAGAGAGAAAGAGCGGAGGCAAACAGGGGACAAACAGTTCCTTCTTATTGCTGATAAATTTCTATCACAGCTTTTATTATATTAAACTGGGTTGACAAGAACCAGGTCGCTCTTTCTCATGGGTTTCACTGGATTCCAAGTATTTCTATTTGTGACAAATCTGGCTACCGGAAAAAAATTCTTAGCTATTTCATTGACTGCCCCTTAATTCTCATTGGTTGCTTTCCTATGAAGTCTCTTAGCCATTTCCTACTTTTAAGCAGGAGACTCAGCCCCTTCCCTGGACTCACCTACTGGCATGAAACTTCACACTTCTGGTAGCAACATCCATCTAAAGGAACCTAAGAGCTCTGCCTGGGAGCAAAGGTCCCACAAGCCTCCCCTTCCACCAAACCAAGGACCCAATGACACTTTCCAGGCAGAGCTGCCCCGGAGGTCCCTGTGGAACCACAGAACCAGCTTTCTATTTGTATTACAATGAATACACATTGTAATAAATTACATATACACTTTATATATTCTAACAAAAACAATGCATTGGGACCAAATAGGGCGAGCCAATAACCTTTCACAAGGATGGGGTAAACTTTACCAGGACAATATTATGCTATTGTTATTTACAGAACATAGCGAACTCATCGACCTGAGGCATGAGGGCACTTGGAACAGTATTTACTCACGTGTGGGTCTCTCATAAGTTTCAGATCGCTGGACGCAGCGCCGAACTGTGTGTAAATACTGTTCCCTGAAAACCCACCATTCTGGGTCGGCGGGCTGACATCTCATGGCCAGTAGAGTCCCCTTGCATTACTTAGGACAGAATACAGTCCGATAAGGTTATTCTTCATCTACATAAGGTAAGAGTCACTCTATAGGACCATAAACCACCTGTTGTACCCCTACACTTGAGTTCCTTCGCGCTTGTCCTGCCTCTTTCTGCCTACCCATCTATATGGTCGTAGAGTTTCTCCATTGGTCAAAATTTTTCCCTGTCTATACATAACTTGAGGACACTTGGGCAAACAATGGCTTTGTCAGGGTGTGAAAACTATTATATGGAGTATGAATAAAATTTTTGTTTTTTTAGCATTGCACTTTTTTTAACCATTTTGTGACCTTAAAATTAAAGAATTCAGCTTCATATTACAATGATTTCATATGTGTGCCATATTATTCCAGAAAATAGACTGAGAATGATAACATTATCCTTACATCATTGTGCTGAGTATATCCAGTGCTTCACTTGCTGCTCCCTGATGTATCACCGCACCTGGTGCACAGTCTCTCTATGACGATGAATAGGACAAGAAAGATATATAAGGTCTTCATCGCATCCATGAATCACGGAGAGTCTGTGCTGCTGTCTCTACACAACGTCCAATGAGAAGATATGAGGTCCCATAATGTTCTGAATTCTATCTTCCTGGTATCCAGTCTGGTCTGGATTGTTCGGAGCTCCGGGTGTAATCTTTACACCTATGAATACCAATTTGAGTACGAGTATTTTAAGTCAGGAGAAGTCATCATTGGAGGGATCTTCACTGCCCATTCCATAGTCACACATATTAAATATGTAGGGATGGACAAAACTCACAAGCCTCATCAACTATGCACATTGTAAGTCATTGTCTGATTTGTAGAATCGTCTCCTGTATTGCATTGTCCTTTTACATGGCTGATGTTTGGCCAGGTTTGTGTGAGGATAGCCTAAATCTTATTCCTTCTGTGGAGGATGCACACTCCGAAAGGGAAAAGAAACATCTAAGTGTCGGGACTTTCACAGAACCTTCATCCCTACCTACTTGCTCACACTGTGCTAACCTGCAGTTGACAACTGGATGACATTTCCTACTTTGGGTACTTGCACAGAACAGATAACGAACAGACAGGGAGAGCGGCAGACCAAAGGGACTTTAGGCTAATCAAGTAAAAAACAAGATGGTTGGGAAGGCGCAGAATTGAGAGGCAAATAGAATAGACAAAAAGTCTAAGCAGGGGTCAGGAAACACAGCACAAGGCACAACAGAAAACATAGAACTAGAACTAGAGTTCTTGGACGCCGCCCAGGCGTCTGATCTCAATGATGAAGCAATATGAATGCGCTGCCCCTGTGTGATACTAGCCAAGAGAAGTTCTACAGAGATGCCCTTGAAGCAGTTCTGACAATAAGTGCTTGTAAGGTGTCACATTTTAAAAAGTGGGAGAGAAAAAAATTATCTCTGAATATCTTAGAGGAGACATTAGAAAGGACACACATCGAGCCAAAAGCAAAGATAAAGAAGGGCTTTTTACACTTGTCCCTTTCCCTGCACCTTAAAGGGAACCTGTCACCAGGAATGGCACTTTTAGTAAGTGACAGGTTCCAGTAGTCTATGCTATGCTGATTTCAAAAATGTCTTTGTCAGCATTCTGAATACTGACAGCATTTTATAAAACTTTATTTCACATTACCTGATATGACATCTTCTCTCTATCTCCAGTGTAAGTATCAGAGAATATCAGCAGCTGATGGCCTTTATATTCGCTATTGATGAAGTGAACCGGAGCCCAGACCTTCTCCCTAATGTCACGCTGGGGTATCACGTGTTTGATTCTTGTGGACATATAAATAAAGTTATTAAAGATGTTCTGCACATCATGACGGGGCTTTGGGTAATACTTGCAATCCCTAACTACTCGTGTATAAAGCACGACAGGCTGGCCGGTTTCATCGGAGATCTCCATTCTTTCACTACAAACCCCATGGCACAATTACTGGACATTTTTGGCTACACTCAGGTAAATATTTTTTAATAGATTAAAAAAAATTAATCACAAAATGCTTTAATAATGATCGTGTGAATAGTTATTAGCTTTCATGATCAGCTGAAGATAATGGTATAGGCGCTGGAGAGCTGTGTAACCAAACCTTTGTATGTGGAGTTAGTAGAAGCAGGACTATGAAAAGTGAATTTATAATCCAGGTTTGCAGCACCTGGCCCTTTACAATGAATGTTCCATAGCCACTCTCCTCTGCTCTGAGTGACTGCTTTACGCATCCAACCAAAATTCAGATACATAAAAACTAAAATGTATTTGGGGCTTCAACATTGAATATGATGGCGAACCTTTTAGAGACCGAGTGCCCAAACTACAAAGACCCGCTTATTTATCGCAAAGTGCCAACATAGAAATTTTATTTGTGATTTATACTCCCTGCTCAGTCACAACACCTTCCCACTCCTCCAGTAGTCACTTTAATATAGCTCTGTGCACAGCAAGTCCTGGGCTGTCTGGGACTGCAGGAAGATACCTGGAGTCCTCTCTGGTGATGGCCTGAGTGCCCACAGAAAGGGCTCCGAGTGCCACCTCCGACACCCGTGTGGTCTGGTTATTTGAGCCGTGCCAAGAGAACCTTGGGTATTACGCTGCCTTATCCCCAAAATTAAGAGTGGCCATACATGTCCGGGGGCAGGTACTCCAACATGACTCAGCTCCCTCTCTCCCATCTCCAATTATCATTCCGGACATGGACCTGACTGAGTGGCTCACCAATGGGGCATCTTCTTTGAACTCTCTTTATGAGGGGCTTTAAACGGATTTAGTTCAGAAACTCTCCTTACCCCACAAAGACTTAAAGTACTTATCTAAAGTGGACCCACCTAGACATATTAAAATAACTAATTATGAACTCTACTTCTTCTCCACCCGAATAAGAAGGAAGGGTATCTCTGCCACTTATTTAACTTTAATTAATAACTCATTAACACGACTTACTGCTATCAAAACAAAATGGGAAAATGGTTTGAAACAAAAAGCTGCAACTCAACAGTGGCAAATAAGGACTGGTCAGGTCGACATTTATAAGATATATTGTGAAAAGTAGCTACCGACCCGAGTATAAGCCGAGGCCCCCAATTTTACCACCAAAAACTTGGAAAACTCGAGTATAAGCCGAGGGTGGGAAATGCACTGGTCACAGTCTCCCAGTATATAGCCAGTCTTTAGTAAATAGCCAGCAATTCCCCTGTAGTATATAGCCAGGAAGCCCCCTTTTTAGTATATAGTCAGACAGCCCCCTGTGGTATATAGCCAGACAGCCACTTGTGGTAAATAGCCAGAAACCCACCAGTTTTCCCAGCACATAAAAAAATACATACTCACCTTCTGGTGGTTCCCAATCCTTGGCGTGGCTCCCCGATGCTCCTGTCCCTGCAGCTCTCTCTTCTCTTTGCTATAACAGCTGTCAGAGCCCCAGCCATGTGGCTCTGCCGGCTGTTACAGCAGATAGAAGGGGAGCTGTGGGGACAGGAGCATCGGGGAGCCGCGCCGAGGATTGGGAACCACCGGAAGTTGAGTATGTAAGTTTATTTTTTTATTGACTCGTGTATAAGCCAAGGTGGAAAATAACAATTATGCGAATAAGAGATCAGCTAATGGCACTACAGAGGTTATATGGCGTGCAGATGGTGGAATCAGCTGATGGGGCTGCAGAAGTATAATGAAATGAAAGGATCATCTAATGGCACTGCAGAGATGTTATGGCATGGTTGGATGAGTTGATGGCGCTGTAGAGATGCTATGGCTAGAACGGATAAGCTGATGGCGCTGCAGAGGTGTTATGACAAGGAGAGATCAGCTGATAGCGCTGCAGAGGTGTTAAGGCATGGAGGGAACAGCTGATGGATGTCAATCCCTGTGCCTCTGGTGCCCGGCTCACCTCTCCACGTTCCAGCAGTGGCTTCGGCAGTCCCCGCCTCCCACTGGAATGCACGCCGACTCTTTGAGATTGAACTGGCCAGCTTGCCGCTAAGTGACCTGTTAGTAGCCAGCCCCTTCCTTTGATCCCTGCTAGATCTTTGTGCTTTATACCTCTGCGAAAGCGTTCCCGCTATGACCTCCTGCCATGTTCTTGACTTTGATCCTTTGCCGCCTGTCCTGACCTTCCGCTATGTCTCTGAATCTGATTCTATGCTGCCTTTCCTGACCTCTTCCCTGTCCATGACAAAGTTTCTGCGCTACGATTTTGGACTTCACCTTTGCCACCACCGCAAGCAAAGTCGCGTCTGTGGAGCAACCTGGTGGTATCCTGCCACAGCTAGTCAAACCCGCTTTGCAGCAGGCTTTAGTGAAAACCGGTTGCCACTTAGATTCCCCTCCTATTTGCTCCAGCAAATAAGATAAACAAGTTGTCAGATTTTCTGAAAGCAACAGTCTTGTGTAGATACTCTAGCACACACCTCCTAACATCCAGTTAATGGCAAAGTCTTTCTTTCTCCATCTTGGGGTTGTTGTGGAAGGAAGGTAGAATCATCTCCTGGGATTGATGGAATTTTGACACTACCTTTGGAAGAAATGCCGGGTCAGTCCTAAAAACTAGTACCTGTAGGAATGGGGCCTTGAAGTACAGTGCTGCTAGTTCCCCTACCAGTCTGGCCGAGGTTACCGCTACCAACAGAACTACTTTTAAAGTCAGGAACAGAGATGAGCGAACATACTCGTCCGAGCTTGATGCTCGTTCGAGCATTAGCGTACTCGAAACTGCTCGTTGCTCGGACGAGTATTTCGCCAGCTCGAGAAAATGGCATCTCCCGCCGTTTTGCTTTTTGGCGGCCAGAAACAGAGCCAATCACAAGCCAGGAGACTCTGCACTCCACCCAGCATGACGTGGTACCCTTACACGTCGATAGCAGTGGTTGGCTGGCCAGATCAGGTGACGCTGGAATAGACTAGCCGCTGCCCGCGCTGCTCGGATCATTCTGTGTCTGGATGCCGCTAGGGAGAGAGCTGCTGCTGCAGGGATAGCGTTAGGGTGTTCTATTAGCTTACTGTTAGGCAGGAGTGAGTCTACAAGAACCCAACAGTCCTTCTTAGGGCTACAATAACGTTATATAACGTTAGGGCTACAATAGGGCTACAATAACAATAATATATTTTTTTATTTGCTTGTGGCTGGGCTTGCTGGCACTAGTAGTGCAGCTAGTACCATATTGTGAGGAATTTGCAGGGGGACTTGCGACCGTTGTGTTTAGCTCTTAGTGACACACATATCCACCTCAAACACCGAAGTGGGACAATTTATTCGGGGTTTGATTAGAATTAGGCAGAGTCTGCTGATTTATTTTTTTTTACCTTTATTTCTTTTTATAGCTCAAAGTCATATTGCAAAGCAGTGTGCTTTCAGTGTAGGCTAGAAAATAGCCATAGGAGAACCCCAACGGCTTACTTAGGCCTACAATAGCGTTATATTTTCCTTTCTTTTGTTTGCTTGTGGCTGGGCTTGCTGCCATTAGTAGTGCAGCTAGTACCATATTGTGAGGAATTTGCAGGGGGACTTGCTACCGTTGTGTTTAGCTCTTAGTGACACGCATATCCACCTCAAACACCGAAGTGGGACAATTTATTAGGGGTTTGATTAGAATTAGGCAAAGTCTGCTGATTTATTTTTTTTTACCTTTATTTCTTTTTTTAGCTCAAAGTCATCAGGCACAGCACAAAATCCAGTTGTGTGCTGTCAGTGTAGGTTAGAAACTAGCCATAGCAATAGGATAGCATCGTTTTGTTTAAAAAAAATAAATAAAAAACACAAAAAAATTTTTTTTTAAAGTTTACACTTTAATTTGGAAAATGTTTAACCCGAGGGCTAGGGGTAGAGGACGAGGGCCTGGACGTGGGCGTCCAACTACTGCAGGGGTCAGAGGCCCTGGTCCTGGGCGGGGTGAGACACCACCTGCTGATGAGGGAGCAGGGGAACGACGCAGAGCTACACTCCCTAGGTTCATCATTAGAGATGAGCGAACATACTCGTCCGAGCTTGATGCTCGTTCGAGTGATTTATTTTTTTTTTAACCTTTATTTCATTTTATAGCTCAAAGTCATCAGGCACAGCACAAAATCCAGTTGTGTGCTGTCAGTGTAGGTTAGAAACTAGCCATAGCAATAGGATAGCATCGTTTTGTTTTAAAAAAAATAAAAATAAAAAAAAATAAACACACAAAAAAAAATTAAAGTTTACACTTTAATTTGGAAAATGTTTAACCCGAGGGCTAGGGGTAGAGGACGAGGGCGTGGACGTGGGCGTCCAACTACTGCAGGGGTCAGAGGCCGTGGTCCTGGGCGGGGTGAGACAGAGCTACACTCCCTAGGTTCATCATGTCTCAAGTTACTGGGACTCGTGGTAGAGCACTGTTGAGGCCAGAACAGTGCGAAGAGGTGATGTCGTGGATTGCGGACAATGCTTCTAGCCATTTGTCCACCAGTCAGTCTTCCACGCAGTCCACCCATGTCACCGAAATCAGCACTCCTCCAGCTCCTCCACCTCAGCCTCCTTCCCCCCCAAGTCTGCCCCCTCCCAGCAAAATTTGGCATTTGAACCGGCATACTCTGAGGAACTGTTTTCTGGACCCTTCCCACAGTCACAAACCACTTGTCCGGTTGCTGCTGAGCAATTTTCCGATGCCCAGGTTTTCCACCAGTCGCAGTCTGTGGGTGATGATGACATTATTGACGTAGTGGAAGAAGTGTGTAAAGAGGTGTCGGACAATGAGGAGACACGGTTGTCAGACAGTGGTGAAGTTGTTGTCAGGGCAGGAAGTCTGAGGGGGGAGCAGACTGAGGGATCGGAGGATGATGAGGTGACAGACCCAAGCTGGGTTGATAGGCCGGGTGAACACAGTGCTTCTGAGACGGAGGCGAGTCCTATAGCAGAACAGGTTGGAAGAGGGGCCAGACGGAGAGGCAGGGCCAGAGCTGGTGCATCAGCGCCAAATGTTGCCCGTAGTCAAGCTCCCATGGCGAGGGCTAGATTTTCAGAAGTCTGGAGGTTCTTTAAAGAAACACCGGATGACCGACGGACTGTGGTGTGCAACCTTTGCCAAACCAGGATCAGCAGGGGTTCCACCACTACTAGCTTAACTACCACCAGTATGCGCAGGCATATGAATGCTAAACACCCCACTCAATGGCACCAAGCCCGTTCACCTCCGGTGGACGTGGATGTCTGATATCTGTCAGGTGCTGAGTAACTTCGAGGAGTCAACACAGATGGTCAGTGGCGATGCCGCCATCATCAGCCTCACCATCCCGCTGCTTGGCCTGTTGAAAAACTCTCTGGTCAGCATGAAGTCGGAAGCTTTGCGCTCGTCACAAGAGACGGGGGAAGAAGATTCCCTTGTTGATAGCCAAAGCACCCTTAGGTCTGTTTCTCAGCGCATATCGGAGGAGGTGGAGGAGGATGAGGAGGAAGAGGAGGAGAATGTTGGCGAGACAGAAGAGGGGACCATTGTTCAGTCCTTCACTGTTCAGCGTGTATGGGCAGAAGAAGAGGAGTTGGAGGAGTTGGAGGAGGAGGAAATGAGCAGTCAGGCCAGTGAGGGGAGTGAATTCTTGCGCGTTGGGACTCTGGCACATATGGCAGATTTTATGCTAGGCTGCCTATCCCGTGACCCTCTCGTTCAAAGAATTTATTCCAGCACCAATTACTGGGTATTCACTCTCCTGGACCCACGGTACAAGCAAAATCTTTCCACTCTCATCCCTGGAGAGGAAAGGAGTGTGAGAATGCATGAATACCAGCAGGCCCTGGTGCACAAGCTGAAACAGTATTTCCCATCTGACAGCGCTAGCGGCAGAGGGCTTACTTCTGCGGGACAAGTAGCGAGGGAGAGTAGGCGAGCAGGCAGCTTTTCCAGCACTGGCAGGGGTACGCTTTACAAGGCTTTTGCCAGTTTTATGTCACCCCAGCAAGACACTGTCACCTGTCCCCAGTCTCGGCAGAGTAGGGCTGATCTTTACAGAAAGATGGTGAGGGAGTACGTAGCTGACCATACCATCATCCTAAATGATCACACAGCTCCCTACAACTACTGGGTTTCAAAGCTGGACATGTGGCACGAACTGGCGCTGTACGCCTTGGAGGTTCTTGCCTGCCCTGCCGCTAGCGTGTTGTCCAAGCGGGTTTTCAGTGCAGCTGGTGGCATCATCACCGATCAGCGTACACGCCTGTCGACTGACAGCGCTGACAGGCTGACGCTTATCAAGATGAATAAAGCCTGGATTTCTCCGGATTTTCTTTCTCCACCAGGTGAAAGAAGCTCAACCTGAATAATGTATGCACTCCTCCTCCTCATTGTCCTCCTTCTCCTCCTCTTTGTACACTAAAGCAGAGGAAACTGGCTATTTTTTGCAAGGGCCAACTGGCTCTAGCTATAGTACTCTATGTATTTAATTTTTTTGGAGGGCCACCTACCCGGTCCTCTGTTTTAAGCAATTTTTGGGAGTGCCACATACAGGCACTCAATCTATTTAATTTTTCTGGAAGACCACCTACCTGCTCCTCTGGTTTGAAAAATGTTTTGGACTGCCACATACAGGCACTCAATTTATTTAATTTTTCTGGAGGACCACCTACCTGCTCCTCTGGTTTGAAAACTTTTTTGGACTGCCACATACAGGCACTATCCAAATTAAATTGTCTCCATAGCAGCCTCCACATGTCGTCTTTTTAGCTGGCTCCACACGTTGTCTCCATTGCTACCTCCACACGTCATCGCCATAGCTGCCTCCAAAAGTCGTCCATATAGCTGCCTTCATACATTGTCTCCTTATCAAACGAACTGTGTCAGGCAGAATTTTGGGTTGTTTTCATGGCTTCCACATCAAACTTGTTAACTTTGTCGCCACCCTGCTGTGTAATCCACAAAATATACTGGCAAACTTTTATCATTTACCGATATTATTTCAGCGCTTCTTGCGCATCTGTTTACATTCCCCTCACCCGCCATATCCCAAACTTATAAGAACGCTACTACACTTGATCTTATACAAAAGGTTCTTAGAAGTGCTGTTTGGGGAGTAGCCTAGAGACAGGGGCTTGGATTGGCGAAAGCTCGCCTGGCCTTTCAGGTTATCTTCTTTCACCTGGGGAAGAATGGAAAACGCGAGAAATCCAGGTTTTATTATCTTACGCATAGCGTCGCCGGGTCACGCTGTCAGTCGGACAAGGGTGTGTACGTCTTTATGGTATGATGCCACCACCTGCACTTAAACCCGCTCGGGAAGGACACACGACGCTAAGCGGGCAGGGCAGGCAAGGACCATCCAAGGCGTACAACAGCCCGTTGCGGGCCACATGTCCAACTTTGAATGAAACCCAGTAGTTTTTAGGGAGAGCCGTGTGTCATTTAAGGACGATGGTATGGGTCAGCTACGTACTCCCTCCGACCAATCTTTCTGATAAAGATCAGCCCTACCTGCACGAGAATGGGACAGGTGACAGTGTCTTGCTGGGGTGACATAAAACTGGCAAAGGCCTGTAAAGCGTACCCCTGCCAGTGCGGACAGGCTGCCTCTCCCTACTCTCCCTCGCTACTTGTCCCCAGAAGTACGCCCTCTGCCGCTAGCGCTGTCAGAAGGGAATACTGTTTCAGATTGTGCACACAGGCCTGTGGTATTCATACTGATTCTCACACCTCTTTTTCCCTCTCTGGGATGAGAGTGGAAAGATTTTGCTTGTACCGTGGGTCCAGGAGAGTAATACCCAGTAATGTCGCGTGCTGAATAATTCTTTGAACGCGAGGGTCACGGGATAGCAGCCTAGCATGAAATGCCATTGCCAGAGTCCCAACGCGCAAGAATTCAACGTCCCCTCACTGGCCTACTGCCTTTCCCCCCCTCCTCCAATCACTTTCCATCACTTCGTCTTCTGCCATACATCGCTGAATGACAGTGAAAGGAGGACTGAACATGGGTCCCCCCTCTTCTTCTTCCCGCAACCATTCTCCTCCTTCGACTTCTCCAGCATGGCCTCCTCGCACCTCGCTCCGCATGATGCGCTCTGAGTCAAACATACCTAAGGGTGCGTTGGCTATCACAAGGGGAATCTTCTTCCCCCTTCTCTTGGGACGATCCGCAAAGCCTTCGAGCTTCAGCCTAACCCAGAAGAGTTTTCAACAGGCCAAGCAGCGCATCTGAGTCCATTGAGTATGTCGGCATCGCACTGACCATCTGTGTTGACTCCTCAAAGGTTACCCTCAGGAGCCCCTGACAGATTTCAACATTCCACCGTTCCACTATGCCTCTCATTGTAACTTGAGGCAGCTGACGACCTGACTACACCATTCTGGTGGAAGTTGACATCTCGGCAGTCTACAATCGACTTTTGCTCTAAATACGCTGAGCGTAGCGACTGCTGGTAACTCTTGGATATACATAGTTACTGTTTGGACAACTTTTCCACCTCGAATCGTGAGGCACAATAGCACATATGCGAACGACAGTTGGTGAGTGGGGGCAGTTGGAGGCGGCGCTGCGCCTGCCCTGAAGTGGCAGCATCTGTGCTGGACTTCCTGAATGCTCACAGATGCGGCGCACCTTCGTGACAAATCAGACAGATTGGGGGTATGTCTTGAAGAAAACGCCTGAAACATATGAGATTTTAACACATTGGCCAGGCATGGCACATGTGTCAGGTACTGGCGTCGAGTTCCTTGCAGAGACCCGCTCACCTACCGCAGGTCCGACGGCCGTTGTCACACAATAAATGTAGGGTTGTGCTAGCGGTTGGGGGGAGGGGTGGTGTGGTTGGAGAATCGGGGCAATGAGGTGGGGGGGTGGAGGGGTGTGGGGGGTGTATCCTCGCCTGGCGCTCCAGGTTCACAGACTGTGCCAGCCACAGAATCGTCTGTGCGCCGTGATGCCCTCGTAATACTCTTTGGGCTGTCGTGTGCTTTTATCATCGCCTAGGCTCAGCAGACTTTAGCACCGCCTGCCCTGTCGTTTTTCTTTGCGAGCGGCACTGCTGCTGTGCCTAGAGCTTACTCGAACTTTGTTTGCTACCATGCCCTACGTTGCGTATTATCGGCTTTTAAGGACTGGGGAGAGTTAGGAAGACGGAGCGTTGTTTGGAGGGTAGTCGGACGAGGACATATAACGGAAAAACACCCTTTAGAAGGACCTTGACTCCGAGGTAGGTCCCTCAATCCTCGGCGTCCGGCGAGTAGATGGACCACCCCAGGGTCATACTCGTCGGTCCAGCCTTCCACCACCGCTTAAACCCAATGTGCCGTCAGCTTAATAGTGGCCCTGCCCGGCATCACTCGTCCAATCAGGTGTCCGTGGAATCAAGAGTTGAACCCTTGTCAGAAACGGACGTTGGTACAGAAGGTCACGGGATGAGGTTCTCATTACAGGCATGTCACTTCGGTGGCGAGGCATGGTGGACGTACAAGGAAGAGAGGCAGGTGAAGACGAAAAGAGTTTCTGTCACTCGGTAAAAGTAGTTGCTGGCTTGGGACCAAAATACCCGAGGGGTCTGTCCGTCCGCCATTGAGGTGTCGATGGCCTCCGCGAGGGGGGGTCGTCCTAACCCGCCTATAGGGCAGCATCCCAGGCTAGCAACTTGGAGATCGTGGACAGACGTTGAGGGCTTGGGCGTGTGGGTGGTTACTCTTTGCGCTATTACCCTCTTGCCGGTTGGCGGCTTCCAGCGTCTGGGGTATGGAGACTACGCCTGGTTTAATGCTGTGGTGGTATCGTGGGGGCGAAGTATGGGGTTTTTCGGCACCCTTGGGGCGGTGTTTGGTAGCTCGTGGGTCCTCCTGGGCCGACGGGGGACTCCCGATTGACACCTCCGGGGACGCGCTGCAGTTGTGTGCCCTGGCCGGAAGGGGAAACTCGCTTGGTGCACTACTTTCGCGTGGGGTGTTGAGCATTCATATGCCGTGCGCCATACTGGTGGTAGTTAAGCTAGTATGGTGGAACTCCTGCTTGATCGCCGGGGTTTGGCCAAAGGTTGTCACACACACAGTCCGTCGGTTCATATTTCCTAGGTGGTCTTCTTTAAAGACCCCAGACTCTGAAAATCTATCTAGCCCTCGCGCTACGGGGAGCTTGACTCTAGTGCAAACATTTGGCCGGCTGATGCACCCGCTCTGGGCCCTGCCTCTTCGTCTTCCGTCTGGCCCCACCAACCTCTCCTCTTCCCAACCTGTTCTGCTAGACTGACTCGCCTCCCTCCTGCTCTTATCACCCAGACTTCTGGGGCTGTTCTCGTCAGCCACCGTCATCATCGCACCGCCGACTGCTAATGACACTCTTGGCTCAACACACACACGGGGCATTGTTCCCTCCCAATGGTGATGAATGACTTCCCTGCCCGGACAGCCTCAAACTAACCTCCCTCTAGCCCCCACTCCACCATATACGCACCGGCCAAGTACTCGCCTCCTAGGCACCTAGTCCAATAAATTTGCACTGGTTTCCTTGGTACCATCACGGCCCGAATTGCTTATGTCGGACGCTTGTTGACATCACCTCCTGACTTTCTTCTCCATCAGAGCTCACAATTGATCATCGAATCAAATAGGCGTCAGTATCTGCAGTCACAATCATTTACACCAGCAGTATTCGTTCCGACGGTTGGTCCCCACTGCCGACCGGATGGAAAACCTGGGCATCGGAAAATTGCTCCACAGTCAGCATACCGGACAAGTGGTTTTGTGACTGTGGGGAAGTGTCCAGAAAACAGTCTCCCTTCAGAGTACTCAGCCGGTTAAAATGTCACAAATCATACATTGCTGGGTACAGGCAATTGGTGCTTGTATGTAGGCTGTGCTCACGCTCGGGGTGGGGTAACGGGGAGGCAACACTGAGGTGGATGTGTTCTGGTCGAGGGTGAGGTGTCTTGTAATTAATTTTTTCGCGTCGCATGGTTGACTTGCTCTCGCCAATGCATGGAGAGATGAAGACATAGACAACTGGGGTTTGAATCAATGATGGCCTACGATGTACAGCATTGCTACCACACCAAATGCCAATCACACGACATCACGGGTTGTTTTCATGGCTTCCATGTTAACTTTGTCGCCACCCTGCTGTGTAATCCACAAAATATACTGGCAAACTTTTATCATGTACCGATATTATTTGAGCACTTCTTGCTCACCTCCTTTGGTTCCTCTCTGCCACCCATTGGTTTGAAGCCTGAGTCCATTTAGGGTATGTCGCCATGACACTCTCTAGCCTGCTGCCGCTGCCTCTGCATGCCGTCCCCTATAGTGTCAGGGTCAATTATTGGATGTTTTAGATGCTATCTAGCCTCATTCGGTCACTCTGTCATGGCCATGCTGTTGCCCATAATTTTGGCATAATGGTGCGATTAAGCAGCCTCAGAGGCATCCATGCATGCTGCCCCTGCTGTTTCCTGTCCATTTCCGTGGTGTTTCCATCCTTTTCTGAGGTTCCCAGGTGTTTGGCCAAGCTTCCCTGTGCAGAGCCTTGGTCCCCTCGGGAAAAGTTCGTCTCGAATAACGAGTACCCGAGCATTTTAGTGCTCGCTCATCTCTAGTGCTAAGCAAATATTCCCCACACCATGACACCACCACCACCAGCCTGAACCGTTGAAACAAGGCAGGATGGATCCATGCTTTCATGTTGTTGATGCCAAATTCTGACCCTACCATCCGAATGTCGCAGCAGAAATCGAGACACAAGGCATTTCCGCCCACAGAACTGCCACTCACTGGATTTTTTTTCTTTTTCGGACCATTCTCTGTAAACCCTAGAGATGGTTGTGCGTGAAAATCCCAGTAGATCAACCGTTTCTGAAAAACTCAGACCAGCCCTTCTGGCACCAACAACCATGCCACGTTCAAAGGCACTCAAATCACCTTTCTTCCCCATACTGATGCTCGGTTTGAACTGCAGGAGATTGTCTTGACCATGTCTACATGCCTAAATGCCATGTTGCCGCCATGTGATTGGCTGATTAGAAATTAAGTGTTAACCAGCAGTTGGACAGGTGTACCTAATAAAGTGGCCGGTGAGTGTATTTATACAGTGGAGGCATGTGAGGCTTAGGTGAGGAAAACTTATTGTGTGTGCCAAAAATTCATCTGACATTTTGGACCAAGTGGACTGAGAATCCCAATTTTTGAGCACCACATAGCCTTTGAAGAGTGCGGTACCTCTGCTACCATATATTGCATGGATACTGTCACCAGCCTTTACCCCACAAAACTACAAAGCACCCTTAGCTCATGGGCAGCACGGTGGCTGAGTGGTTAGCACTTCTGCCTTGCAGCAGGTCCTGAGTTCAAGTCCCACCCAGGTCAACATCTGCAAACAGTTTGCATGTTCTCTCTGTGTTTTTGCATGGGTTTCCTCCAGTTTCCTCCCACACTCCAAAAAGCATACTGGTAGGTTGGTAAGATTGTGAGCCCCATGGGGACAGGGACCAGTTTGGCAATTTCTGTGCAGCGCTGCGTAATCTGTGTGCGCTATATAAATAAAGAATTATTATTAATCTCTTTAATCTGAAATCTCCTTAACGTTTCATACACTGTAAGCTCTTGCGAGCAGGGCTCTCACTATAATTGCTCCATATGACTGTTTGCAATGTAATATTATATTTGTATTTGTCCCCTATTGATGTGTCTCCATTAGGTGTAAAGCAATACGGAACATGATGGCGCTATATAAATAAAGATTATGATTATTATTGTTATTACCTATCCCCCAAACCATCATTAGTACCTACAAAGCATCTCTGGAGTACAGTGTTAGAGGTGGAGACTAGTTAACCCCTTAACGCTCTGCGCTGTAGCTCTACGGCGCAGAGGTATAAGGGATGTATGAAGAGGGCTCACGGGCTGAGTCTTCTTCATACAAAGGTGGGGGTTTTTGCATATTGCAATTTTTCCACATTTGGAATTTTTTTTCAGCTTCGCAGTACACGGCATGTTAAAATAAATAACATTACGGGAAAGTAAAATTTGTTACGCACAAAATAAGCGCTCACACAGGTCTGTACACGTAAAAATGAAAAAGTTATGGATTTTTGAAGTTGGAGAGCGAGAAATGAGCCGAAAAACCCTGCATCCTTAAGGGGTTAAAGAAGTTAAACTCTGATCTTATCAAACATGGTCCCTGACCCCTAGTAACACTGCCAAAAGTAGGCCTAAGAAATGAAGAGTTTGATCTCTATTGTCACGCAAGTTAGGCACTAAACTGTTAGCTAAACAGTTCCCTTAAAATGTTTTTATTGAGAATCTTTTGTTTAGAACAACACCTGAGAAAATTTTATATCTCTTAGAAAATCATTGATACCAATTTTCTAGGTTTTAAAATACAGTGATACCCATGACCTTCTTTCTTCTGTTTTACCACCACTCCAAAATTAATGAGCTTTTGTTAGCAATAATGAGTTCAACTGTAAAATCTTTATGAGATCTAATTTTAAGAAGGTTAATCCATTACTTTATATGCTTCGAAACAATTAGGTTTATGGGTGATGACATACTTGTTAATTGATTTACCATCTGGTAAGAAACACAGACATCCTGCATCTCCAGCCTTATCAGTATATCTGATATAATATATTATTACTGTCTAATCCTGTTGTCGAGTTCAGAAGGTAAACAACTTAAGATGCACAATAACCCCAGATGATTGAAATCACCAATCTGTCACTTGCATTGCATTAGAATCCCCAAATGCCTTAACATTTACCATTATGCAAAGAATGTAAAGTCATTGAAACAGTTACACATTTATATATTTGTGTCTGCTTCTATTTAACATTATTTGTTGCAATAATAAACTACTTTTAGTTCATTGCCTCTGCCATGGAACCTATAAATGTTATCTGTCTGAGGAATGCCATTGAAGGTGAGTAGTTTTAGCAGGCTGTACATAGACTTTGCCAATTAAGGCCACCTTGCAGGTGTCTGGAGACCTATAGCTATTGATGCACCACTAGGGGATTCTTGGAAATGTACAGAAAGGTTTTCTAGATGGGACAAGGAAAACAATGCCTCTTTTAGCTACCTTTTATGGAAGCCCCCTTACCATCAAGCTTGACTCTCAGAAAGTCTAATGACATGATGAAGGATTCAATCCTGATCAGTGTATCTATTCCAGAAGAAACAGATTCCCAACTTTAGACTGCACTGTGTTGACATGGTTGCATCTCTTCAATACAGTGTAAGGAACTCAATAAAAAAGAGATAGGGGGAGCAGCACAATGAAAAAATTAATTAGGACTTGTGGTGGGTGCAGGCTTCAAAAGGATCCGACTCCAAATCCCATAGGTAACCAAAATTCAAGACGGGGAAGCAGCACTCCATGGAAAAAAAATCAGTGTTTTATTTTGCCAGTGGGCAGATGCAACGTTTCAGCTGTCTCAATGCAGCCATTTTCAAGCATGTGTAAGGAACTGGTTTAGCTGAAATTTAGCACTTGACACTGAAGAAATTTTAAAAAATCTAGAATTTATAGAGATATTGATAAGGTTGAGATCATCATAGAGGTTCACATTTCTGTCAAAATTTCCATTACAGGTACATAAAAATGGAAATTACATTGGGAAAATAATCACAAAGATAGACACCATGACAAATACTTGGTAGACTCCATTGTAGTCAATGGGGCAGATTTATCAAGCAGTCTGAATGTCAGAATATTTCCAGTTGCCCATGGCAACCAATCACAGCTCAGCTTTCATTTGACCAGTGCTCATGAATATTTTAAAGGGGAGCTGTGATTGGTTGCCATGGGCAATTGGAAATATTCTGACTTTCAGACACTTGATAAATCTGCCCCAATGTGCCCCCATTTGCTGCTTCAAAGATTGAAAAAAAATGGAATGCGGGGGCATCCAATTCAACCTACATTCCAACAGTGGTGATATAAAGTAAGGCAGAAAAAAATCTATATGGTGTATGCCAAATGGTCCATAGTAGAAGAAAATTCCTTCATGATCCCAAATATGGCAGTCAGGTTATCTCCCTGGATAACATATGCAGTTTATCCTTTTCTCTATCTTACTTATAACTATAATTTACTGGGTATTAAACAACAAAATAATTTTTTTCCTCCTCTCCTGCACAACCTATTGCATTGTCATGTCCCTCAAAAATTGCAGAGGGGAGGTTATTGTTTAGTACAGCTTGCTCTCTGCTCTGATAAGACATTGGGGCAGATTTATCAAGCAGTCTGAAAGTCAGAATATTTCCAGTTGCCCATGGCAACCAATCACAGCTCACCTTTCATTTCACCAGTGCTCATGAATTTTTTAAACGGGAGCTGTGATTGGTTGCCATGGGCAATTGCAAATATTCTGACTTTCAGACTGCTTGATAAATCTGCCCCATGATCTGACATTTTAGATTTCTGTGCTATTTGCTATAATTTCCATCACATAAGCAGCTGTGTGGCTTCTTCCAGGAGTACATTGAAGGTTCTGGATTTAAGAAACATCAATGTGGACTGTGCAATTGTGGGAGCTGAGAGTGGCTTCAGCTTCAATATGCAGACTGGAAGGAGTGGAGGGTCTATCTGCAGTGCGGCAAAAGGACATTGATTACGTAGTCTGTTCACGTAAAGCACTTCAGACTCCAGATTCCATGGATTTTTAGTTGCAAAGAAATGACTACATGTATTAATGGCTGAACTATTTACGGTGTATTTATGAAAGAAAAATAGTTTTAATGTTTAAAATTTTGAAGCTTCTTGAAAATTCATCTACTAATCCTACAGATACACACATGTATGCTTAGCCGGGCGTGTATGAGTGGGGGGTAGGTTGCTAGCAGACAGCTTGTCTCTCAGGAGCTATAAAGAATTGGTCATGGAAATTCAACATGCACGATCCTTCGAGGATCTCTCTATATTCAGCTGGTCCCACAAAATGTGTGGGTTCGGCTGATTCAATATTTATGTGACTTTATTACTGCAATACCCGACTGTAGATACAAATCTTTCCTTATAAGCAGAGAAAACAATGAAGCTTGCTACAAGTAATTTTTAAAATTACTTTTATAAACAATTCAATGTGCAAAATACTATGTTAACATGAATTCGGAGCAAGTGGTACAATAGTGTCCAACTAAGAAAAGTCTCATTGGCCAATAAGTGCAGTCGAACAAGAGTAAGGGAATTGAATGTGAGTAAGTATTAAATATTGATTTGTTTTTAAGTTTATGGTTTATCCACAATCCAAACATTGAAGCTTATTCACACCGTTTAAGGTAAATAAAATAAAAATGTTTGGTAGCTTAGAAGCAACAGTTTTTCTTTTGTCATTGAACTTGAAATCCAAAGACAATTTCCAAAAGAACAGTCCTACTGTATCTGCAGAGTCCGCCCCAAATTTGCGCCAAATGATTTGCATCAAGTAGATGACTGCCAGTGGTATCTTAGTTCACAGACAGCTAGCATCAGTCTCAAGACTTTATAGCTTGTAGAGAGGTCATGGGCTGTTCATGTTAAGGGCAATAGTTCCTTCCTGTGTTTTGGACAGATGAATAGTTTTAAGATGGGTCCTGTGTGATTTAAACAAAGATGTCATGTTACAAAGCTTACAGCATCCATAACTGGTGCAGCCGGTTAATAGCGTTTACTTGCAGCAAGCGGAAGCATGAAGCTCTGTTAGAATTGCCACTGATTGCTAGCAAGTTATATAAAGGTGATTCGAAGTTCAATGTATTAGTTATGCTGGACAAGATACATGAAGGACAAAACATTGAAGACAAAAGCTTCCCAAAAGTTGATAAGGCTGTCTGGTGTAACACCTAATAAATATTTGGAATTAGGACAGTTTCACACTGCCGGGTTGGTCCTTGAATCACGGACCATGAATTGTCCTGTTTCACGGACTGACCACACTGTCAGGGATGGGATTCTTTGATAAAAGATGAAAGCAGTCCCTGTTTCCTGAGTGCTTGAAGAGTTATCATGATTTGTGTTCCATGATTTGACTTGTTGTTGTTTGATTTGACATTGCATTATTGTTTTTGTTCAACAGGGAAAACTGGCCAGAAATCAATGTGTGTCTTTAATTCCAATGGTTTATTTTGTGAGATAATATACGGTTTGTCTTTGTTGACATTAAAGATAAGAAAAAGAACCAAGGCATTCCCCTTATGCATCTGTAGAACACTTCCACCATGCTCATGCATGTTCTCACTGCAAAATCACTGAAGCAGGTTTCTTGTTAATCAGCACAGTGAAGTTTTGAGAAGAAATAGCACAGACAAGAGGTAGATTTGCCCATGGAATAAGACGAAAAGAAAACACACATGTAAAGCTAAGGATTAAAATTATTTCAAAATGCAGCATAAGGCATGTATATCAGCATGTATTCTTACAAGTCAATACAGACAAGAAAGAATATGCAACACAATGTGTAGTAATAATGGATTTCATGTAAACAATCCTCAGTTGTTGATACCTTTTATTGGCTAGCTAAAAGGATGATGGTATTGTATAAGACTGAACCTATTCTGGATATTTGGAAGGTATTCTCAAAGCTCTTGTTAAGGGTATGACCAGCTATTTGCAGGACACTACTGACCTTATGCATAAACTATAAGCAGTAAGTAATCTACCAGAGGGAACCATCATGGGGTACCCCTTGTTGTCACTTATATTGAATCTTGAAGGATTTGTATTACCAAACCCCCTCTTCTCTGCTATAGATAAGCCCCCAATTTAAAAAACATCATTTTTGGGAGCTCACTGCCATGTTCAGAAATAACAGGAACCCTGCAACCAGACAAGATTTAAAACGTCTCCTGAAATAATTGCCACTGACTGGATCCAGATTCCTAACTCCAATAGAGATTACATCATCCCAGGTAACTTCACCTGAACCTTACGCAATGTTGTCTAACTAATTGTGTGTTCCTACTGGAGGCCTCTATATTGGTGAAACAGGGCAGCAACTGAGATAATGGATGACCTCTCACCATTACACCATAAAGAAAATAGGATGGATCTTTCTGTGCCAAAACATTTTTGCATCCTTGACCACAAAAGATTTGAAAGTAGTTTTATTAAAAGACCATTTCAGAGAGAAAGGAGGGTCTGGGAGAAAAAGTTAACATTTGACATTCTCAGAACAGGGATGAATGTGTCACAGTGCTGTACGTCAGTTTATGACTCTTAAGAAATTTGCTCATCAGAACTGATGGGAGCATCACTGCCATGGACTCTCAAGTGCTAAAACATTTATTACCATTAGTGTTTACTTTTCTTCTCTCATTGATTTTTCAATTTCTTGTCGTTTGTCTCATTAACCATAGCATTACTGTATCCATTATTGTTTATATTTGTGTTCTATTCAGATATTGTCTTATTCCATGCCTGATGGAGAGACGTTTATAGTCTTGAAAGCTTGCAACTAACATCATCTTTTTGGTTAGCCAATAAATGGTATCAACTGAGGACTCTCAACTTTCATCTATCCACCGGCTTACACGGTACAAAGAATATTTTAGCTTATTTAAACAATACAAAATACAAAAAGAATTGTAACAAACTTCATTGTTTTCCTGATTAAGAAAATAATTCTCACAACACATTTTCATATTGTGGTTAAGCTAGTGGTAATCTCCTTTGTGGTGAGCACTCCTACAAAAACATTACTGGAAATTATTTACTGCAATTTTTAATCAGGTAGCCCATCAGATTCAGGATTCTGTAAATATCTATTCAAACATCAGTGCTCAATCTAGTCCTCAATGAGTGTGTAAGGTTGTTCTCATCCATAATTTGATGGATGCCACAAATGTAGAAAATGTGCATATTTCTTGGTAAAGGACCAATGTGAAAGGGGCCTCATGTCTATTTTAGCTGTGTGTCTCCTAAACCTCTATAGACCACTTAGAGTAAAACTATAAACTATAAAAATAGTGAAATAACTGGGAACTGGCAACTGGCTTTTAATCTGCTAATATTATAATTTACTTGTAATATCTATTGCACACATAATTATTTACATTTTATAAAATGATAGGTCTTTACCTGAACTTCTTGGGATTCTGAAATATTTTCAGTTGTTGTCTCCTGTAGATTAAAAGAAAGATTGTAAAATGTATATATGTTCCCCATCTTTCCATGTCACCATGTATATTTTATAAATAAATATAAATATTTTATAACCTGAAATTTTCCCAACAACTAAATGTTTTTCTAAACAAGAGACACCTTATTTTTGTAATAGATAATAGAAGACTAGCTAGGATTATAATAGAAGATAACACTATAACACTACTGACAATAGATGGTGTCACACCTCTTATTACATCTTCTATCACAACAAAACATTCATAGAAGTTCCTGTCAATGGCTACTTACAGCCAGGGTTGGCTCCAGCTTTCAGTAGGCCATTGGGCAACAGAGGCTCACTGGGCTCCTTTGCAGTGAACTCATGTGACAGTATTATAAATTCAAAAACTAAAACAGCCCCAGAAGAAGCCATCTAAGGCGAAACTCACTGTTGGGCATGAGCGTGTATTTTATGCAAAGCTTTTTTAACTTTTGTGTTTGTGAGTATATTCTTAAGAATTAAATACCTTAAAGAATTTAAAATTTATTGCACCATTGTAATCTCTTCCTTTATCCTGAGTTGTAAAGCGGCACGGACAGGAAGGAAGCGGAACTAGCAGTGGGGAAGCTGCTGTTCCCAGCCGGAGGATCTAGAAACAACACAGAGGCTTTCTGTGATTCCATCGAGACCTCCCGAATAGATGCCACCTCAGGACGGTGAGATCACATTTGGACATTATTCCTACTTGCGAGTTGTGACTGCAAGCCCAAAAGGTATTGTGCTTCCTGTTTGATTCCCTTCGTGACATATTGCCTTTGGAGGACGTAGAAGCAGAGGAACTTATTTGCTATTTTTCCTTGGACTTTGTGGTTTTGTTGGACCTTGCCATTTTTTGGTTCCCCTTGTGCCGTCTCTCTTAGCGGTTTAGGATATTTGGATTCATAAAGATAAAATGTTTAGTTGTTTTTAATTCCAATACCAATTCATTATGTGGTCTTAGGTGTATCTCCCATGTATCTAGATAATACTTGGCTGCTGTCTTACCCAAATGGTGGTGTATGGAGGTGGTCTATGTTAAAAATAGTGAGGAGTTTACTATTTGTATCACTGTCTGACAAGATTCCTAAGCATAAAGATCTATATGAGTCTGGGTGAGTCAAATATCAAAATGCCCCCCCCCCCCTGCCCGAGTCAATTTCCTTTCCTTTTTCAAGGGATACATGAAGCTTGCAGCATGATACATTTTATCAGATTTTAATACACAAAATATTGGGAACCCATTCCCTCAAGCATTACAAAAGGGCATTCTTACTCTGCTTACTGTTGTGGAACTTAAATTTTCTTCGGTTATTGTGCTTTGCTTGGTACTTGCAACCTCGATGTCCCTTGGATCCTGCTCCAAATATTTCTCAGATAATAGATCAGTAAGACTAACATCTTGCTCAACAGTAATCTCTGTGGATATGTTTACAGCTTGGTTACTTTTCTTTTTGTCTCTCTTGCCTTGCCTGGTTACCTGAAAAAAAAAATCATCCAACAAAAAATTGGGCACATTTATCAAAAACAGTGCAAATATGTGCTCTGCCTGTGAAGTGTGCAGGGTCTGCCAGGTTCAGGAATTGTGGCGCACCCTGCACTGCTCCGACAGATTGCACCACACTTCTGTCGGACTCCTTATTTTGCTCTCATTTCTACCTCTCTAGCGTTCCTATTCAATACAGGCTCAATTTTTCCCCATTTTTTTCTATTCTTTTTTCTGTTCTAATTTCATAAGCTTTTCCAATGGAGAATAATCACTTCTAGATACTTTTTCACATGAATTGAAGAACAATGAATGCTAATTTGTTGCATTACAATGTGCACGAGTGACATGCATGAACAAAAACAACATTTTTATATGTAAAGATGCAGAACTAAGTATTATGTATAAAGGGTATTTAAATTCTTGTCAAAGCTTTTCAGCTTTTTAGATTTTACCTTCAGAGGAACTCTCGTTTGAGTCTCTATTATTGCACTTTGATCAGTAGTAATGTCAAGGTTGATATCTTCATCTCTTGTATTATCTAATATGTTCAACCCTGTCGTAGATGTTGGAGCACTGGTAGGTTGTGCAGTGTTCATGTTTATTGCCCTGTCATATCCATAACTCTCCTCAGTCAGCAAGCTGGACAGCTTTTTGTCAGTTATTGGTTTTTCAAGGCGGCTTTTTTTTCTCTCTTTTCTAGACTCCTAAAAACAAAATGATAAATTTTCAGTTAAAATGATTCTATATTTACTTAATAATTAAATAATCAACAGAGTTACATAGTATGGTTGAAATAAAATACATTTGTTCATCATGTTAAACCAATGAAGGGTGAGGAGAAGAATATCAATGTTATTTTGCTGTTAAATAACATCTAGGACTTTTTTTGAAGTTCTCTGTTGCCCCTGATGTGCCTCCTGAGGCAGGCTATTCCACAGCATTATCTCCTCTGGAGATTAAATCTTAGATGCTCATGACATAGTTTTGTTCTTATATCACTGGTCAGATGGAATATTGTTTGCAGTTTTGGGCACCAGTGTATAAAAAGGACATAGAACTGAAACCTGTGCAGAGGAGAACAACCAAGATTATTAGGGGAATGGGGGGACTGGAATACAGAAACTTAGATATATTCAGGTATATATATTTTATACCTAGGTCTGTGGCCAAGAGAAGGGGGCATTCACTATACATAGTTTTTAACTGTAACATGGAATCTTCTGCTTAGAGGGTATTCAATTCAGGTATTATCTCCACCTGCTTAAAAAACAACTCCCCCTAAGCTTCTCATAATTCTTTCTAGACCCTCTGTTTGAGATAACCTCAAGCCAAGCAAATCAAAGATCTATACAAAATGCTCCAATCTTATTTAGGCCACATATCACACCTAGCAGTCCTATGTATACAACTTAATTAAGACTTGGGGTTTGTTCTCACAAGAGAGCAATGGTCTCATTGCTTTCCTGTGATGGTCTGAGTCCACTTGCCAAAGTGCCTAGATTACTGTTATATTGGAAACCTTGTTTAACCATTTCCCTGCCAAGAACATATCACACGTCCTCACCAGTTGGGACCTCTCTGAAAGAAACACAATCCTAGATTCATATAAAAGAAGAGGTTCTCCTTTTCCTGGGAAAAAACGCTGAGATTCTAGGTGCAAGGGATCCAAAGTTATAGCCCTTTTAATTGTTCCCCCTCCAGCTTCTTAGCTGGCAGGCTACAGGTAGAAGTTTGGAGGAAGGTGCAGAGAGAAGCTTCTTGCACAGATACAGTAAATATTCTGTAAGTATTATCTGTTGATAAATTTTAATAAGAGATTATGTTAAGTAATATTCATGGTATTAACCATCTCCTACCTAAAACAATCTCAGAGCAAACTTGCTCTCTGATTGTCTTATATTGTATGATATACTGTATATTGGGATGAACGTTCAATACTCTTTGCCTAATCTGGCTACATTGACACTGCAACCCAGATCTTGTCCAATAAGTTATATGTTACAAAAAAAACACACATATTTCTGAATAAAGTTCTTATTTTATACCATCCATCAATTATACCTATGTTATGGCGTTCTTACTCAAATTATTATGAACCCCAGAAGGTTCCATTATTGCACTGCTAATACAATGGTCCACATATTACACCCATCTAAAAGTGACCTTTGCTATCTCATTAGGTTGGTTTATGGATACACAGTGTATTATTTGGGTTACCGTTGTTTACTGGAGAGTACAATAATATATATGTGTGTGAAGCTCAGTGTAATTTTCTAGTTCCATTGGCTGCATAGTTTGGTGAATATACACATGTTTGGAATGCATGAACTCCTCAAATCTTAAAGTTTTTAGGAAAGGACATTTTCGTTATATAAGTAGTCTGGATTTGTATCTATTTTAGTGGAAATTTCGAATTTTCATGTAATTTTTGCATTTTATCACTGTTTGCTGCAATGTTGTATGTAGATGGTTGTGTGTATTAATAAAAAGGTTATTTCTATGTACATTCTAGGCTGTGTTTTCTAAAAAAATGAATAGGAGCTTTTTATTTTCTGTGTTGTATATTTTTAAACAGATTTTGGATTGCAACCAAATATTGCATGGTTTTTGATTTAGCATTTTTAAGAGTTGCATTTTCAATACATTTTTTTAATGATTTGTGCTTGTCACAAAGTCAGATGATGGTGGTACAGGCTGTCAATCACAAATGCAATTGCCGGGGTGTTTGCTTTCAAAAATTATATAGATATTAGTACTTTTTAAAAAGAAAATATGAAGCGGCACTCACCATATACGTGCCAAAGTTTTATTGGAACCAACAGAGTGATGACATGGACAGGTTGAAGACCGTGGCAAGCGACGGGCCGTTTCGCGCCTGTGTGGCGCCTGGTAGGCTTGAGAAAGCGCCACACAGGCGCGAAATGGCCCGTCGCTTGCCGCGGTCTGCAACCTGTCCATGTCATCACTCTGTTGGTTCCAATAAAACTTCCGCACGTATATGGTGAGTGCCGCTTCATATTTTATTTTAAAAAAGTATTATATCTTCTACGTTATATCTGCAAGCTGAGCACCACCTGAGTGCAGCCCAGGCTCCATATTGGAGAAGCACGCATGAAGGAGAGCATCCTCAAGGGGTAGTGCAGGGTCCTCGCTCTATTTACCACTTATATAGATATTAGGGGTTTCTCTATGTTTCATTATATTTTGCAGGTAATAAAATTTGTAGCTGAAAAGCAGTTTTGGGGTTATTTCAGTTTTAGTGATTTCATGACGATTTATTCAAGGGAACATATGACTATACAGTATTTATGAACTCTATACATGTTCATCTATTACATTTAGGAGCAAATTATTTTCTGGTTGGGACACAATTTTTGCCATAGAAGGCAATTTTTGTGCATTTAAAAAAAATAAAAAAATAATTTACATTGAATCAAAATTGCATGAAAGTGTCTATGGCTATAAACTCATTAATGCAATTTTGAAAATCTGGCAATTGTCTGCTTTCAGAAAATATATGGTTTGCTGGGGTTAAGTATAGTTCTTTAGGTTGTAATTTCAGTTTTATTTGTACATGTCAAAATTTCCAGAAATGCCTAGAAGCGAAAGGGTTAAACTACAAATTAGATTGTGTTTGGCTCCCACTAGAAATGTTCATGCAGCCCCAGGATACCTCACTAGTTGCTATATGGATGTACATTTCCAGAAAGGTCCTGTGCTAAAGTATTAGCAGGAAGGTCCTGTGCTAAAAAGACTGTTTTGGATACGGGTTTAATACCCTACTTACATGGTTACAGTCAATTAAAAAAAGGCTGTTTATAAAAAACATTTCACAAACACCACCTCTCAGAGACTGTGTACCTTGTCCTGCTTCCGACTTGGTCGCTCCATTTGTGCCGCCGTATGTGACATTATAAAGAGTTTACCATCCCCTATTGTAGTAGTTATCTGAGTAGGTAATGGTAATTGGGTGCTTTCTTGTAAATTTAACTGAAGTCCTTGTCCCTCAGAGATTTCCCCTTGCTCTTCTGTGACCACATTTGTAATAATATCAACAGCTTCAGCATCAATTTTTTTCTTCTTCTTTTGTTTTTTGCCTTCATTTGTCTCCTATATACAAAGACAATTCAGTCAAGACTAACATTAACACGATTCAAATACTTAACCACACTAAGATCTACAGTTGTGTCAGATTACAAGCTCAGGGTATAAATTGACACATATGCAGCACTACTAGAAAGTTGCTTCAACTAATTAAGGAATATTGTTTAGGTGAAGTTATGTATCTTAATTGATCCCCGTAGTTATAACCATAACCAAAAACCAACACATTGGTCTCATTGAAAATCCACATGTTCTCAAATTCCTGGTTTGATAATATCCACTCATACTGGGAAGCACAGCTTCAGATGGAAATACTATCTATATACATAGCTGCGCCTTCTTACATTGTAATCAGTAAATGTCTAGTGTCAATAGTTTCTTAGCAACACTAACTTAGAAACCCTTCTGTATTTCATCTAGGCTGCTCTGACTATGCTGGTTGCTGAATTGTTAATAAAAATCTCCAAGTGATAATAGATTTATAATAGAGAATTTAAAAAATAAATAAATAATCTTTTGTGTTCAAATTGTTAATATAAAGTTATAGTCAGTTAAAGGAGTTGTTTCTGCAAATAGATGTTATTGTTTGTACGATTTCTAAATCTCTGCTTGTAATTCAACAGGAAGCTTCATTGTTTACTTCCTGTAAGTAAATATCGGCATCAAATGACCATGGACAGATTTTTACCCACAGGAAGTAAACCATGAAGCTTCCCGTAGAATTATAGCAAAAAGAGATCTAACAAACAGTGAGGAATTAATAAAGAAAGTATATTGAAAAAATGCTACAACTTTTTATTACACAAACAATATCAGTAATTTTCTGAAAATAGTCAGCTTCTTTAAATGAGTGATACAAAAATGGGCAGTATAGTAGGGCTGCCAGAAAATAGCCATTGCAGGACAAAATACTTAACTATACTAAATTGCATTTCAAGAAACCTCAAAACTTCTGGAGCAACAGAAATATAAATACCGTATTTTTCGGACTATAAGGCGCACAAAAAATCCTTTTATATTTCTCAGAAATCAAAGGTGCGCCTTATAGTCTAGTGCGCCTTACATATGAACCTCACTTACAGACAACAGCTGCCTTGAAGTGTGCACAGTTCTGCCACCTGCTGGTCATTCATCCTTATAATCAAGTGCGCCTTATAGTCCAGTGCGCCTTATATATGAACAGAGACATTTTAGCAGGCATTTATTGATGGTGCGCCTTATAGTCCGAAAAATACTGTACATTTATTGATGGAAAAAATAAAACAAAAGAACTATTATTGTATTGATACAAATAATTAAATTATTATAAAGAAATGAAACCATGATCAACAGCAATCACTATTTTACTGTCATTGTGTTCTTTTACCTTTCAGTTGTTTATCATTTTTGTGCTTCTGTATTTTACTCCCTCATTCTAAAAGCTATAACTTTTTTATTTTTCAGTTTACAGAGATATGTGAAGACTTGTTATCTGTGGGACCTTTGTGTGTACCTTTTAGTAGTATAATTTAATATTCCATGCAATGTACAGAAAAGCTGGAAAAAAATTGCAAGCATGGTGAAATTGACAAAAAAGTACATTTGCTGTTTGAAGTACTACTGTATGATTATTGATATATACGATTTAGATGGAGCTGACACTGCATTTTCTTGTGAGCTCTGTTTTACGGCTTTAACTGTGCGCTCAAAATGACATCTCCCTTTGATTCTTTGGGACAGTACTGTCCCAGAGAGATACCAAATGTATATATGTTTTATTAGGTTTTAGTAGATTTTAAAAACATGTAATTGTCACGGCCGTACCCACGATCCTTGGAATGGATCACAGGTACACCGGTGCCCTCCTATGTGACACAGTGTCCCCGTCCCTCAGCCCGGACTCACCTCTCCTGATGCTGCCTCGGTCCCGTCCAGGCCACACAACGGCTTTCTTGACTAGGCCACGCACTCCCGCTGCTAGGGCGCTCACCGGGTTGTCCTGCCTTAAAGGGCCAGTGCCCTCCTGATTGGTGCTGGCTAATCAGGCTCAGCCCTTATAATCCAGCGCCTCCCTTCACTCCCCGCCGGATCTTCTCCTAGGATCTCCTATGGTTTCCATACCCAAGCCGTTCCTGAGGAAGAGAAAGCCATCCAGCGTTCCATATGCTCCAGCATTCTCATACACTCCTGTGTTCCTATCTACAGCGTTCCCATACGCTCCTGTGTTCCTGTCTCCAGCATTCCCATACGCTTCTGTGATCCTGTCTCCAGCGTTCTCTGTATGCTCCTGTGTCTCCAGTGTTCCTCCATGTTCCTGTCTCCAGCGTTACGTGTTCCTCCGTGTTCCTGTCTCCAGCGTTCCCATACGCTCCTGTGTCTTCAGTCTGCCTTCGAGCCTCCTGCTGTACCTTCCAGGATTCCAGTCCAGCGGTTTCTCCAGCATTCCTATGCTCTCTGGTGTCTCCAGCATCCCTACGCTACAGTGTCCTGCTTCCTACCTTGACTGCCATCGAGGGACTAGTTGCACCTGTGGAAAATCAATCCTGCTTTGTGGCGGGCTCTGGCGAAGACTAGGTGCCACTTAGACTCCGGTCCCAGGTTGCGGCTAGCATAAACTCCCATGGTGGTCCAGAGGGTCCACAGACTCTTCCCAAAGAGTCCAATAACTTCTGAGGCCAATAATTTCTGTGTATGGGCCTATGTATGGTGTCATTTTTTTGCGGGATGTGCTGACGTTTTCATTTATATCAATTTGGGACCTATATTACCGTTAGACCATTTTCTAAAATAAAATATTTATGGATGGAAAAATGGCAGACATTTGGATGCTATTTTTTGATGGTGTTTATGGCCGGAAAATACATATTTATATTTTGATAGAATGGGCATTTTGGGACGTGGCAATACCTAACATTCCCTATTTGGGATTATTCAAGTTTTATTCTATTCTTTTTAAACTTAAAAAAAAAAATGTAGTATTATTTTAGACCACTAGGGATGGTGAACCTTTTAGTCACTGAGTGCCTGAACTGAAATCAAAATCCACTTATTTATCATAATGTACCAACATGGCAATTTAAGCAGTAGCATATTTGTAATTGCTCTGCCTCAGAATTAAATCATATAAATGCACCGTGGACATTGAAAGGAGGAGGGGAAATTTGGATTAATATTGTAGCATCCGTCCAGGATGATAGAAAAAATTGAGGGGCTCACTGTAGTTAACCAGCCCTGTCCAAACCTCCTCGATCATCCTGCAGCACCAACAATGTGTTGTGGTTGCAAGTGCAGATGGATAACATAAGTCCTTTCTGGTCAACTCTATGATAGGGCAATGTCCTAGGTGCTCACAGAAATGCCACTGAGTGCCACCTCTGGCACCCGAGCCTTCTGTTTGCCACCACTGTCCTAACTCTGGATGGTCTGATCACTTATACAATGCACTGCATTACTACTGTATTGCAGTATATTGCAATTTTACTGCTAATCTCGGGTAGTGCCGATCAGCCATCAAAGATGGCGGCACCCACTGGCAGCGCTGTTAGGTGCTCTCTCCCTACACCCCCTGCAGTTGCACAAAGGGGTTAAAGAAGCTAAAAGATGCTCTTTAGTAGTTATATGTACTACTGGACATGTAGATTTGTTTCTTCAAGCTTTACCTGTGTTTGTATCTCATCTGTGAATGTGTTCTCCAGAATTGTACTCAAACTTAAATCCTCATCTTCTGTTTCATTTGAAATTTCATGTTTTGAAGCAACCTGCAACGTGATAAAATTTTCTTTTTAATGCCAAGACATGTGAGATGGCCATATATTTTTATTATTGTTGACAACACATTGGATATAACATAAACTTTTTTAACTATTATCTTTTCACTTCAGATTGTAAACACTATTTTTGAATGTTTATCCATATTAACTGTTTATCAAATTTAATATTTATTTTACATATTCATGTTTTGTCATTTTAACTTATATGTTTGAGTTGTCAATTTTTACTTTTTTGTAATTTTTGTTATTTTCTGTCAAGTGGAAGCATCTCTGTTATAGGTATCTATTACTTACATTATCTGCTTTATGTTTCAAGGTCTGTTTCTTTTTTGCTATCCTATCTTTCTTAGAACTTGAGAAATGCTGAAAAAAATCTTCAACTCCATTTTGTATGAGATGATCAGTTAATTCCTTCAATAGACTCAACTTAAAAAAAAAATAAAACATTGATTTGATAAAGAATTCATAACTAACAATGAAAGAAAATAATCTAATGGACAAAATTAACTACGTGCACTAACTGTACATCTTACTAAATGATTATACATGACCTTTGTACACTGCAAACGATTAACATTATCAAAAGCAATTATTAAATCACTGCAAAGTCGAGGTTAAAATTTGAAAGAAATTACATAAAATGAAACACATTCCATGTTGTAAGTTGTTTTTCATTACCTTTAATGCATATATGCTTATCCTTAAGTTAGTATGCTCAATGTGGAATAAAAAAATATAGGTCCTTATAATAAGTCTTTTTTATTATACGGCAACTGTATTATATGGTATTCTTACCTCTATTTCCCTCTATTTCCCTGGTATTCTGCATTCTGCTTATACTATACTTTTGCTTATACTATAGTCATTGAACCATGCTAGACTGTAAAGTATTGCTTTTAGGACATATCTTGCCTTAATATTTACCTTAATACCATATGATTCTAACAAAAACTCCAAATCCTAAGGAAAGAAGTGAGCGAAAAGTTAATTCATACATTATTGAAAAAAGACATCATACTTTAAAACATTCAAAAAATATTAGATGTTTCTTGCCAAAGTGTTTGTATTACTGGGCAGGACCATAGAATGTGCAGTAGGGAACCTCTGCCACCACAGTTTCTCCAACACTTTGGGGAAGTTGTAGGAAACATTTTGCTTAAGCGTGAAGGAGTAAAATACCATCTCAAATACTGTCCACCTTATTTAAAACAGCCATACTGTTTTTCTCTGCTTTGGCCATGCTTTTGATAGGAATGGACCAAACTCCCTCAACCCTATAGAGTGGTAACCATACACACCCTTATGGCCACTAAGCTGGTCATAACTAGACATTGAAAAGAGGTAACCTGCCCCAACATATGTGAAGTAGTGAACCAAATGAACACTAACTGCATTTATGAAAAATACATATATCTAGAAGAAAACAGATAACACAAATTTAAAAAAGATTGGGACTTATGGATATGGATTTGGACTTATCACCAAGAGTAAATTTTGAGTTTTCTCAGGTCATTGTTGTTATGGTTACTGTTACTATCTTTCTCCCGGCCATGGAACGGTATGGTGCCGCACGTGTGTGTGGCAACGTACCGCTCCCATACTGAACCACCATTTCCCTCTATGGGGGATGTATATACACCGTATATACGTCGGCCGTATATACGTCTCCTATATGGCAGTGTGAATGCAGCCTTAGTTTCAGAGGTTTTCCTAAAATCTCCATATATTCTATAATTAAATAAGCTACATCACTGGCCTAGCACTGTTGCTACTTAAGTATTTTAGTTCCTGTAAACACTATAGCAATTCTGTAGTCATTTCAGTCCTGGGATCAGTGAAGGAAACAAAACACCAAATGTAATTGATGTAAAGCAAAATATTTCTCCTTACCTTCATTTCAACATTTTTCCCAGGAATACCCTTAACACAAAAAGAGAAAACTAAGTGCATATTAAAGTATATCATCTCATATTTGTATAATGTATAATGTCTCTCTACATCAACATTTTAGGAACATAACTTAAATGGATATAAAGATGGTCTCTCTCTGCTTTCCTATCAATCTCATGGTGAATTAGAATGAAGCAAAGCAACGAGAGACAGACACAAGCTGAGAGTGCACTGTGATTATTCTCTTCTTCCTTAATCTTCTAAAAAAGTTGAGATACCCAAACTATACAGTTAGGTAAGCATAGATGTCAGTTCCCTATTTACAACTATGGGACAAGAATATATATTATTCTCTCCTATTGGTAACTATGAGCAGTTTCAGTTTCCCACTATGGAGATCCTCTGTGGTACTATGCACTCCAGTGCGAAAGTATTGTACGAAACTCAAGTATTGAAAGCATGCTACCTAAGGCAGATCACAAACAACCAGCCCATAGGGGAACCATTGTTTTTGGGTAGACTCTTCCGGAGAGACCAAAGCAAGCTACTTTTATTAGCAGTTAAATTCTGTATATTATAAAATAACATCACATTTGTTACAACAGATCAATACATAAAAGTTTTTAAATCATGTTACTACCTGTGGTCCTTGTGGCCCAGGAGGACCAACTGGTCCTATATCACCACGATCACCCTTTATCCCTATATCACTAGATTTTTCACTCTGTAAAGTATGTGAGGTTAGTGTTATGCTCATGTTGCAAACACACATATACAAAATATAAAATGTTGTATAGTTTATTTGAATGATAAATTAAAATTTTTCAAAAATCCCTGAAGTGCAACATAATAGGTAAATGTCAAGTACTGTTAAGAAAGGCATTTTTCTAATGTATAATTGATACTTATGCAAGATATCACAACATGCAAAAACATTTGCATCCATTTCTATAATTGCTTAAATATCAGTGGACACATCAATCACTATTGTGGGCACAACAACTAAATACAATTTTTATAAATTATATTTAAAACATTAAAAAAGTCTAAAAAGACAGTGACCCCCCCCCCCCCCCCCCCACACACACACATGTATACTGGAAGTGCCTGGAAGGACAGAATAGTAGAAAGCATCCCTATTTATTTATTTATAAATGATTGTGTTTATATTTAGGGGGCATAAACAAACAGATGATAAAATAATGGACACCTCTTTCACAGCTAAAGTACCTTTGTTACAGCAATACTACTTTAATGTATATGGCTTGGTCTACGTCCTTTCTAAAGCTATGAGCTATCACCCTATCTTCACTTAGAGTCTTCTGAGAGACATCTGAACGTACTCTCACTGTTCTTCAATAAATAATTCTATTATACATTCAGACTAGGATGTAATAATTGATTTATTGGTTCATCAGGAAACAGAGCAAAGTAGCACAGTAGTGGGACATACTGGGGCACATTTACTTACCTGGTCCTGTCGCGATCCCCGAGGTACGTTGTCCGACGAGGATGAAGTCCGGCACGATTCAATAAGATCATGCACCCGATATCCTGCAAGTGTCACTACCCCGCTGAGGTCCGCCATCTTCTTCCCGGTGTATGTGAGTGCATTGTCTTGCGACACAATTTGAACTTTAAATCCCGTGCTTAATCCGAATCAGTCTGACAGCTCGCCCCCGATTTGTGTCACATGAAAGTTGTTGTGATTGCGCCAAAATCCGATCGCGTACACCAAAAACCCCTGTTATATGTGCCGCAAATCGGATATAGTCGGGAAACCCGTCGGAAATGCGGTGTGCGGACCCTTAGTAAATGTACCCCACTGTATGTCCTAAGCATCACAATTAGTGGCTGGACCCAACACAATGATTGATTCTAGGGACTGTTGTAATCACATGAGACAAGTTTTACCCAAGGGTAGAGATATTGGTAAGCATAAAGAATGTCAATTTTTTATTACTGTTTAATTGAACACCATTACACTTCAGAAATGGATATAAACTAATGACAATTTAACATTAGTTATCAAAACGAGGCATGGGCAGACACATTAAAGCGTAGCTTGACTTCACAATGGCCCACATTTACTAAGGGCCGTGCAACAGTTTTCTATCAGACTTTGCCTGCTGTTTTCAGTGTAAACTGCTTGCACAGGTATTTAAAAAGTATCTGAGACACATTTCTCAGACACTTTGTGGAACGCCCTGCATTATACACAGGCAAACACACTTTTTGTGCAGTTTGCACTACTCTTAGTAAATGTGCCCAAATGGTTTTTACCAAATTGTCAATTGTGATTCTCCCTATAAAAACAATTAGATGATGCCCATGTTGTGCAGCTTGCCCTTTTTTCCAGAATCATGATATTATCTGTTATGAAGCTGCTTTTCAGAAATCTTTCTCAGCAACAGTGAAGTGGGAGACTAAACTGTTTCTGTAGCTGCCCTGTAGCTAAGCCAAACTTAGACTGCCCACAATTCCCATGATGCTCTCTTATTAAGTAATTTAGCAGTAAATCCAGTGAGATTCCAAGAAGCTAATCTGGACATGGCCTATTGTACATACAAGATCTATTTAGTGATTAGCCTGTCAACTTGTATCACATGGAGGAGCATAAAGAATATAATAAGTAATAAAAACCAGCGGTGAAACAGTTACAAGAAATGTAGTCTGTACTGTGTGTGCACTAAAGATTAACAGCTCCCTGCTATGAAGAAAGCCTCTGAGAAGCAGAAAGTGGGGGTGAGGAGTACATGACACAGCTTGAGGTGCGAGAGAGAAACAGAGAAAGTCCTGCAGAATCAAAGTCTGGGATGGAGGGACTTCTGCATCCACAGAGAAACACTCAGCTTTCCTGACGGTTACCCACAGAGAGCATTGTCACACGACCTCCCCCTCCTCCCCTAGAGTGAGCAGAGAGCAGTAGCCCCTCCCTCTGTGACTCTATAGCATTCTTTACAGGACAGCTTCAGAGAGATTATCAGCACAGCCAGGAGACACAGCTGCGGCAGGGACAGTCTAACAAGAGCAAAGAAACTCTTACATGTGGCATAAGATATTGATTTCTGAAAAATATGTGCTCTAGATATTTTTTTTTTATAAAAAATGGAGCAGAATATTATAAGAAAAGCAGGCTTGTAACCATTTCTCTACAGCTTTATTACTATGGAGGTACTCCTATATACCTTACATATCATTAACCTATTGAATAGTCTGAACACTTCACTATTCTACCTGGAGTCATGTTCATTGTTAGTGATTCATTTTCTATAAAATACTTACATCTCCTGGCTCTCCTTTCTGTCCAGACTCTCCCTGCAAATGTCACGGTACATATTTAAATAAATACACATACTGTGTGATTATAAAAATAAATAATTTTTATTGATGTATTTGTTTGTGTTGATTCACTATTATTTTATTTATATATCACAGAACATGAATATATTAAACATTAAAGAGTACAATTATGCATCTCTTTGCCCAATATGTTATATTGAAGGACAGTAATTGGTGAAATATTGCTTGATTTGATTAGATTTGAATGTAAAGATAGAAATTTTCAGTTATCGTATATATACTAGAGTATAAGTTGACCCAAGTATAAGTTGAGGCCCTTACTTTTGCCAAAAATAACTGGGAAAACTTACTTGAGTATAAGCCTAGGTTGGGAAATGCATTGGTCACAGCATACCCCAGTAAAGAAATGACCAGCAGCCTCCTCAATAATGAAATGCCTAATGCAGCCCTCCCCCTGTAAAGAAATGCCTTGCAGACCTCCTAGTAATGAAATGTACCATGAAGCCTCCCACAGTAAAGAAATGCCCTACAGCAGACTCCCTAGTAATGAAATGCCAGGCAGCAGACTCCCAAGTAATGGAATGCCCTGCAGCAGGCCCCCTAGTAATGAAATGCCATGCAGCAGACCCCCTAGTATTAAAATGCCCTGCAGCCCCCAAGATAATGTTATGCCCTGCCCCTCATTGTATAAAAAAATAAACTCACATACTCCCCTTCTGATACTCCACACGGCTCTGCCGCGTCATAGATTTAGCCGGCTGGCAGAGCGTATGGATGCTTCTCTGTCCACTCTGTTACCAGTGAAGAAGAGAAGGAAGAGGAGCTATTGGGAGCATTGTGAAGCATGATAAGGTGAGTATCTAAGTTTATTTTTTATATACTTGTGTATAAGCCGAGTTGGAGTTTTTCAACACATTTTTGTGCAGATAAACTTGGCTTATACACAAGTATATACATTTTATGTCCCATATGAAACTCCTTACTAATGCCAGCTGCATGCTTTGGTTTGTAGTTTAAATACTAGTGTTTAAATACTAGCGTGAAGAAATTATGTAGAACCTTTAGTCCAGGATTTCCAGGGATTCCATCTTTGCCATCAATGCCATTTTTTCCAGGGGAGCCTGAACTTCCCTATTGCAACAATAAACCAGGTATTACGTCCAATAGAAAAGAGCATATAATATACTGTATACAGTGTACAGGTTATTCATCTCTGACATTTATATTTCTGTACAATCCCCTTTAAAATCCTTGATGGGAAAATACAAAACATAAATTGATGTTACTTACATCTAGAAATGTTGCTCTAAAATTTATAAACCACTACTTAATATTGTCATTATTATTAATTATTAACCTAGTATTATTATTATTATTGTTATTATACTACTAATTATTGTCAAGCAAGGATTTTTATTTTATGTTAGAGTTTGTCAGTAACGTACTCTACCAAAATTGTATACTGAATATTGTAAAAACGAGTATTGACTTGTTTCAATAAAAATAGTTTAATGTAATTGGTCACTTTATATATTACTTCCTTTTCACACCATATTGATATCCATCCTGTTAGATTCCTTAAGAATGACCTCCATTAATGCGCTGATAGGAAGTGCAGCAAGTGACATATTTGGCCACTGAATCTTCACCTACACCTCCTTTTACTGTCACCTGTTATGATTGTCCAATTTTTAATGTTACTGTGCAGCATACAGGGTGCATGAAAATATAAAGGCTGGTTTATTTCAGCTGTGATGAGCTGTTTGTGCCAGATGACTTCTTCAGCCAACCACAGACCTAAGCAGTGACCTCGGCACAAATGACACATCACATCACTGGCTGGGGCAAGTTTGTTTGTGAAGATATATTGCTAGATCAGCATTACCTTTTCCCCTTTTTCTCCTGTTTGTGTGATGGTTTCTAACTGTAAAGAGAAACCAGTGTTATTCCACATGTTGTTTTGGCAAAGTATATATAATAGACATAAATTCCACACAATAAGAAATGTGATGGAAGGCTAAACATCTATAAACTAGTAAGTAAACACACACTAACAAATTCATAAAACGTATTAAAAAGTACAACAAAGAGTACTAAACCAGTTGTGCAAAGTTGTGCACCTGTTAGTGATAAACCCCCATACAGTCCTCCCTATGCAATACTTGACTACCAGAGAAGGTAAACTTAACAATTGATGACCAAAAAATACAACCCAACAAATGAATGTTGGTAAATCAGAGATTACCCAAGATGTAACATGACCAATAACATAGAGCAGAAGGTAACCAGAATTAGATTCACTGAGCTATAGTATAAAAGAGGCGGACTGGACGGATCCCCACACCTACCATGTAGAGGAGGATTCCTCGGGGGGAAAAGGAGAGTTTGTAGGTGTATATATATAATTTATCTATGACAACCTGCTGAGTTTGTTATCTTACCTGCCTGAAAACACATGCATAAACAGTGAGCGTCCGTACAGAATGCACTTGTGTAATTCACTAGTGCACTGAATGCAGCTCAGCATCAAAAAGAAACCTTTAACTTCTGTATGGTGCTGCACTAATATCATTTACCAATTCCTAGATATAATAAAGTATAACATTTTGCTTTCTGTTTGCTGTATTGCGTATGATCATGATGTTTCTTATAACAATAACTCTTATAAAGTCAGACTTCATATTTGTAACGTCTGTGCCAAGACATTGTTTGTGAATGGCAGATTAGGTGGTGTTAGTTTCTGTGTGTGAACTGTGGCTTAGGGTTCGTCTGTTTTTGGAAGGCTTGAGCCACACTCTGCTTTCTGCAGTTCAGCTCTGTCCAGCAAAGGGTTACTGGTCTGATGGGCAGCTGATGCTGTCTGCTGCTGGAGGCGTATCCAGGTTCTGCTTTATATAACTGCCCCATTCCATCAGGCAGGGTTGATTATATTACATATCTCAGATTGTTTCTTGCTTTTGCTATTGCTGTTCTATTGCTTATTCTGTTTTTGATCTCAGCTATTGTACCTTCGACTAACCATCTTGGACTCTGTATTGCACCTGCTATCTTTTTGTTACCTTGACCGCCTGTGATTTTTGTGTGTTTGTTTTTCTTGCACTGTCGCTTAGGGAGGGACCGCCTCCGTGGTTGTCCCATATGCATGCGAGAGGAAAGTAGGCAGTTGACAGCTTTGGCGGGTTTTAGGGCTTGCTGTCTGTCCTCCCTGAGCCCCATGACACCCTGCTTACAATATTCTAATTATAAGATGAATGTCTTCAACAGAAAGAAACCTCTCCTTTTGTCTTATTTTTTGTTCAGATGACCGACATTCTGCTTGTTTGTTATCTCCACAGCTGGAAATCATTTTGATATGTTAGCATTTCATTACTAAAGTGATAAATCGATTCTATGTCTGTACTATGTGACCTGCAATGAGAAACTATTCAGTGCAACTCACCAAAGCCTCGCCTGGAGGTCCTGGGCGTCCTTCTGGCCCCTATATGTTAAAACGGTAGTTACTTATACAGTACATTAAACATATTGTTCAATGCTGTAAAATAAAAAAAATACAACCTCTCAGACTCGGAGTCAGACAGAGACAGAGACAGTCGGTGACAGAGAAAGTCGGAGACAGTGAGAGACAAATACAGTCAGTCGGAGACAGAGACAGTCAAAGACAGAGACAACTCGAGACAGAAGCAGTCTGAGACAGAGTCGGTCATAGACAGAGAAGGTCGGAGACAGATAGACACAGACAGGGACAGCCAGAGACTGAAATGTTTAGAGACAGTCAGAGACGGAGACAGTCTGAGACAGTAAGCCAGAGACAGTCAAAGAGAGAGATAAATATAAAGTATTTTTTGTTAACCCATTCTATTTTGTTATAGCTAAGAGCAGTTATTTCCTATCCCGGGCAACACTGGGAGCTACACCTAGTGCTTGTATATAATTGCTTAATTTATATACTGTATGTGTACACTCACCGGCCACTTTATTAGGTACACCTGTCCAACTGCTCGTTAACACTTAATTTCTAATCAGCCAATCACATGGCGGCAACTCAGTGCATTTAGGCATGTAGACATGGTCAAGACAATCTCCTGCAGTTCAAACCGAGCATCAGTATGGGGAAGAAAGGTGATTTGAGTGCATTTGAACGTGGCATTGTTGTTGGTGCCAGAAGGGCCAGAAACTGCTGATCTACTGGGATTTTCACGCACAACCATCTCTAGGGTTTACAGAGAATGGTCTGAAAAAGAAAAAACATCCAGTGAGCGGCAGTTCTGTGGGCGGAAATGCCTTGTTGATGCCAGAGGTCAGAGGAGAATGGGCAGACTGGTTCGAGCTGATAGAAAGGCAACAGTGACTCAAATCGCCACCCGTTACAACCAAGGTAGGCAGAAGAGCATCTCTGAACGCACAGTACGTCGAACTTTGAGGCAGATGGGCTACAGCACCAGAAGACCACACCGGGTGCCACTCCTTTCAGCTAAGGAAACAGGAAACTGAGGCTACAATTTGCACAAGCTCATCGAAATTGGACAGTAGAAGATTGGAAAAACGTGCCTGGTCTGATGAGTCTTGATTTCTGCTGCGACATTTGGATGGTAGGGTCAGAATTTGGCATCAACAACATGAAAGCATGGATCCATCCTACCTTGTATCAACGGTTCAGGCTGGTGGTGGTGGTGTCATGGTGTGGGGAATATTTATTTTGGCACTCTTTGGGCCCCTTGGTACCAATTGAGCATCGTTGCAATGCCACAGCCTACCTGAGTATTGTCGCTGACCATGTCCATCCCTTTATGACCACAATTTACCCAACATCTGATGGCTACTTTCAGCAGGATAATGCGCCATGTCATAAAGCTGGAATCATCTCAGACTGGTTTCTTGAACATGACAATGGGTTCACTGTACTCAAATGGCCTTCACAGTCACCAGATCTCAATCCAATAGAGCATCTTTGGGATGTGGTGGAACGGGAGATTCACATCATGGATGTGCAGCCAACAAATCTGCAGCAACTGTGTGATGCCACCATGTCAATATGGACCAAAATCTCTTAGGAATGCTTCCAGCACCTAGTTGAATCTATGCCACGAAGAATTGAGGCAGTTCTGAAGGCAAAAGGGGGTCCAACCCGTTACTAGCATGGTGTACCTAATAAAGTGGCCAGTGAGTGTATGTGCTATGTGGCTATAGCTTTAGAACACTTCATATGCAGGGGATTTTGAGATTGTTTTGTTGTGACACATTGTCCTTTAAATTAGTATAAGAATTTGGATGATGTCTTTTGTGTTTAGTTATGAAAAAAATTTTAATTTGGCAAAAATTTTGAAAGATTCTCAATTTTCCAAGTACTAAGTTCTCTACTTTTGAAGCAGATAGTCAAAGCACCCAAATTAATTCATAACTTACAGGCTGCTTTATGTTGGCATGGTTTTTAAAGAATCCACATATTTTACTAGAATGTTATCAGGCTAAGAATTTGGGTGCTGTTTTTCAATTTTTTTGGAAAATCACAAAAACCTGTATTTAGAGGGACCTGATCAACTTTCAATTGACTGTGATCAGTTTTATAAATTACCCCATTATGGAAACTACACCCTTCAACATGTGAAAAAGCACTTTTGTTAACCCTTTAGGTGTTTTCTAAGGGTTAAAACAAGCATGTAAGGAGTTAATCCCTGAGATCAGAGACAACTTCAATTGCCGGTTTGAGTGTGGTGTCAGCTGTGCTATATAGCTGACACCTGCTGCATCTGATGCTAGCACCACTTGTGAGTTGGTGCCAGAAGCTGGATGAAATAGCATGTTCCTTGCGGGAAGTATCTTCCCGCAAGGACATACTATTACACCCAGTTGGAAAAGGGGTTGAACATTTTAAATATGCAGTATGCCTTAAATAAATTAAACCCCTTAAGGACCAGGCCATTTTCATTTTGTGTGTTTCTATTTTTCACTCTCCATCTTTAAAAATCCATAGCTTTTTTATTTCTCAGTTTAGAGCTGTTGGAGGGCTTGTTTTCTGTGTTAAAAAAATTGTGCTTCCTTGTGACTGGGAGGCTGAAATTTTAGAAAAAATGCATCTGTGCCATTTTCTTGTGGACACAGTTTTTATGAATAAGTGTGCTCCAAGTGACCCATCTTCCTTGTTCCTTTAATTTATACAGGTTTTATTATGCTTTAATAGATTTCAAAAAATTAAAACCTTTTGTACAAAAAAAAATCTTAATTTTGCCCTATTTTGACGCTTTTAATGTTTTCATACTTTGGCATACTCACCTTTTTTTTTGCAGAACGTGATGATGTTTGCTATGTTACCATTTTGGGGAATGTATAACCATTTGATACCTTTTTATTAAATATTTTTCTGTTGCAACATGGTGAAAAATTGGCATTTCAGGCATTTGGCTGCTATTTTCCGTTACACCGCTCACCACCAGGAATAACCAATTTTACATATTTATAGATTGGGATGCAGCAAGGGGGATGAATTGAATTAGAATTTTTTTAACTTATTTTTCTTTTTTTACTACTTTTAAGACCCACAAGCGTACATTAACTACTACTTCTGATCTTTCCTACCATATAATTGCTCCAGCACATTGTTATAGATCCTGCCCAATGACAGGTCCCCAAGTCTTAAACAGACCTCAGGCTGCCATGATACCTGATCATCGCTCCCTGATGACGTCACAGGGAGCAATTATCCAACTCAGAATGGCGACAACCACGCGCCTCTGGCAGCAGGTAAATGGTTTTACACCTGGTGGGTGTCAGCTGTGGGTGTTGGCTGCATAATGTAGCCAATGCCCACCATGTATGAAGAGGGTGAGCCCTCTACATACTTCCTTAACGCAGATATGGTGGACTTGTAAGTCATAATGAATTAAAGGGATAATGCTCTAGATCTCCAGACCGCTAATGCTCTCATAATGAAAAAAACTTACAATGCTTAAAACTTTGGAATTGCCATTTTAAAAAAAGGAAATACAGATGATAATGTTTTGATGCTTACTCTTGGTCCTGGTGGTCCAGAGTCTCCTTTTTCTCCTTTCAAACCAGGATTACCAGAAGAACCTACTTCTCCTTGAGCTCCCTAAATAATATATAAAAGTAATTTGAAAGAAGGTTTAAACATTTATACTGGTAGTGACCAAAGTGTGAATAACCATAAAAGTCATAAACTTTAGAAACTTACCTTTTCCCCTTTAACAAGTAAGCTTTTATCCACTGTGGTAACCTGAAAATAAAAATATTCTTCTCATGTCATCAAATAATTGCCATCCTAACACAACTTCTTATATAAATATGTCAATACTTACTGTGCTTCCAGGTGGTCCTGGCTGCCCCTATAGAAAATAAAACACCATTCAAAATACAATATACAAAGTATGCCCAGTGGGAGGCAATTTATCAGAAAAACAAATTACATGCATAGAATACCTTTAATAATGAGTCAGTTCACCATAATTCCTTTAGGCATAACATTATTTTTGTGTACATGAATTCAATTCAGTATTTAGTGACTTACAGGATCTCCTTTGTTTCCTTTTTTGCCATCGATACCCTATAAAAAATAAGAAATTATTATTTCATTTTTTTTCTTTTCAGACAGAATGCAAATACTAACAAATGGATAGTTTAATGTTATTATCTTTTGTCTTGTGTACAGAAATATGTACCTCACCCAAGGAGGGCTCTGTAGGGAAAGAGAAGACTGGGAAGGTTAGACCTTTCGCTTTGATCCTTAAAGGGGTTGACCACTCATTTACATAAATTGCCCATGTGCTTTTACTACCTTAATAATATTCCCTGAATGGTAGTACATGAAAGAGGAAACTTGCACAGCTCAATGCATACAAATACTATCCATAGTGTAAACAGGCCCACACAAAGAATATTCCCTGAATGCTCACCAATTGATTCATAATACCTGATGCTTCCTTTATCGCTGTGTGCAGACTCTCTATGCACTCTGCATAAACATGTAAACAAATATCCTACACTGATAAATAGGAGAAACCTGTAGCAGGAGATTATGACTCATCCTGCTAGTCCCCCTTCCCCCTGTGTGTGTCAATGAGATGGATGGAAAGAAAAAAGACACACTGGAGGCTGCCATTAGGACGGACTGAATGATTGAGAAACTCTCACAGGAAAAAGTACAGGTACATACACATGCTGAGACCTGTCTAATGGAACAGATTTATTGAAAAGTGTCCAACCCCTTTAAATGTGTCTGTCTAGTGAGGAATATTTAGGACAGAGCTTTAAAAAATGATTTGTCAACTCTTCCCACATTGGCTTCATCCAAGGAAAGAAACAGGCTATGCTGAAGGACTGTGAAAGCCTGCTTATAAGGGAAATTGGTATGTTTGGGATGCTGGCTGATAACTACAGGAAGTTACTAGTAGTCAGGGAAGAGTTGTGTTAGTGTCCGTATAGGCCCAGAATTTCTTGTGATTTTGAGTTATTTGCTTTGCACTTTACAATACCACTATTAAAAAAAAGTAATCTGGGATGAATGGTTTTGAAGTAATCAAACATGTGAGCCCCATTTCTGATAAAGATAACACACAAATCCAAACGGTCTGCTGATAATTTTAAAGTAAGCAATGGCTCTCAAGACTGAGGATGTACCTGAATAAAAATTTCCCCGGATAAATCTATTATGCTTCAGTAGCTGGAGGATTATTTTAAATATTGGGAGGATGGACACTACCTTGAGAGTTACACAGACTTCCATTACTATTATTATACCTGAAAAAGATCCTCTAGCTGTGGACTCATACAGGGTAATCTCTTTACTATATACTTATGTGAAAATATATGCTAAAGTATTGACAGTGTAATACACTCTTTTTTAAATGAATGGCTCTTTGGTTTCACTCTTTTGTGATATAATGATATATCTGTGCTCAATAAAGTTGTATTGATTGTTACAAAGTGAAAATAAGTACAAGTGCACATCTAAGAGGCTCAGATAGCCCATCCTATTTCCTAAAATATTTTAGGGAAATTGAGACATTTTTGTAAGGAAGTAAAGAAGGTTTCAGATGTAATCATTAATGAAAATATTAAACTGGGAAGTTTGGAAGACATTGGGGGAGATTTATTAATCTGTCTACGACAGAATTCTGTCTTAGCTTGCACTAAAAAAACCTGTCTGCAGCACATTTATGAAGGATTTTCTGGCTCTCCTATGACTAGCTCGGCAAAAGGGGTGTGGCATGCAAAAGGGGGCCTGGTCTCACAGAACAAAGGTCCGTGAGCCAAAAATACTTCTGACCAGACAAAAATTTTTTCTTCATTTTCTGGCATAAAGTAAGCCAACTAATAGGAGGTGCAGAGTAGGACTAAACAGTCTTATACTGCACCATATTTATCATCCAGCACAAGACACTTATATGAATCTGGTGCAGAATAAGACTGTCTAGTCTAACTCTGCACTGTCTAACCTTAGGACACTTTTATAAATCATCCCCATTCTTTTTTTTGGAAAGGATTCAGTTTCAGTAATTCATTTTTAGGCATGCTAAAGAATCTTTGGCACATAATTGACAAAAGTACTAAATAAGAAGAAACTTTCTGTGTTGTATAAAGTTCTTTTGCATGGCTATGTTGAGGGTTTGGGTTACAGGTGTAAAGAAAAATGGATTATGGTAAACATCAGGGAACACATGGGAACATAATTGGAGGAGATTTTACCATAATGTTAAAAAATCATCAATGAATTTTAGTCATTGTAGTATTCAATATAACTGCCTAATCAGCTTTTTCGGGGGATGTGATCAAAAAAAGATTTTGGGAAAGCTAGAGATACATATCCCTAGGATGACAAGACTTATGTTATTAGGGAAAGATAATGACCTTAGCCTACTGGGGAACAAATTAAAACATCGTATTAAAATGCTGTTCATGGGAAGATTCAAAGTTCACAAAAACAATGAAGTACTGTAAATTAGGAGTAAGAATATGGGCCACAAATTGGCTGATTTTGAGGTTTTTTTAGTTCTTTTGTTTTGTATCCAGGTGGAGGAGAGATTGGGGAGCAGTAGTAGAGGGAAAATTGTGTGCTGGGGCAAAAGTTTTGAGAATGATACAAATGGTAATTTTTACAAAGTCTACTGCATCAGGTTTTATAATGGCAATTTGCATATACTCCAGAATGTTATAAAGAGTGATCAGCTTAACAGCAATGAATTGCAAAGTCAATATTTGCCTAGAAAATGAACTCTTCGCCAATTTCAACTTCATTGCAGGCCTGCCTTAAAAGGAGCAGCTAACATCGTTTCAGTGATTGCTCCATTAACACAGGTGTGGGTGTTGATGGGGACAGGGCTGAGATCAATCTGTCATGATTAAGTAATAATCACACCACTGGACACTTTAACCCCTTATCACCGACACTAGTTTTCAGCTCAATGACCAGACTCGATTTTTCAAATCTGACATGTCTCACGATAATTGGTTATAACTTCGGAACCACCCGCTTTTAACATATCCGGCGTGATTTTGAGAATGATTTTCTCGTGACACATTGTAACTTCATGTTAGTTATAAAATTTAAGTGATAAGTTTTGCGTCGTTCTGAAAAAAGTGAAAATTTGGCAAAGTTTGTAAAAATTCTTCATTTTCCAAGTTTGAAATGTTCTGTTTCCAGACAGGAAGTAAAACTACCCAAAAAGTTTGATAATTAACATTACAGAATATCTGCTTTATGTTGGGATATATTTTATGCTCCGGTCATTTTTCTAGGATGTTATGAGGTGCAGAACTTTAGGTGCGATTTTTCTTATTTTCATGAAAATTGCCATAAACTCACATTTTGAGGGCAACTCAGCTTTCAAGTGACTTTGGAGGCCTAAATAATATAAACCCCATAAATTACCCCACTATAGAAAGTTCACCCTCACATACATTAAAACAACTTCTATTAAGTCCATTAACCCTTTAAGTGTTTCACATGGGTTAAAAAATATGGACCTGCCATTTAGAAACTATGGAATTTTTTTGGAATACATTCATTTAGGCCAAAACTGACATTTTCAGTAATAATTAAATGATGAACGCACTGCAACGCTTGATGCCCAATTCCTCCCGATTGTACGTGATATCCCATATGTGGTTGGTAAACTGCTGTATGGGCGCACGGCCGAGTAAGAATGAATGGAGACGCCATCCACACAGATTTGTATTGTCACATTGTACGACCTATAATTTTTATTTTTTTGGTAATCGATCATATGAGGGCTTATTTTTTATGGGATGAGATACAATGTATAAATAATTTTATTTTGAGTCTAAAGCTTATTCATGAGATTTTATTAACTATTTCAAGGGGGACACAACAAAATCATCAATTTTTATTTTGGATTGTGAGCATTCCCCCCCCCCCCCCCCCCTCACCGTAACGTAAAAATAATATTTTATCTTTATTCTCTGGTTCCACTACGATTGCGGTGATACCTCATTGATTAGTTTTTTCTTATTTTGCTCATTTTCCTGAGCAAACCAATATTGGAGAGAAAATCGCATTGTTTTTACTATTGACAACTTTTCAGGGCCATAACTTCTGTATTTTTCTGTTGTCAGATCTGGTTGAGGGCTTATTTTTTGTGAAAACAGTTGTTCTTTTCAGTCGTATCATATTAGGTACCGTAACTTTTTTTGATCACTTTTTAGAACATTTTTGTTGTACTGTGTTGATGAAAAAAAGTTGTATATGGGAAGTTTTTCGAGTTTTTTTTTACGTAGTTCACGTAGCGTTCAATATGGATTAGATTTATTGTACAGATTAATACGGACGCGTGATACCAAATATGTACGTGTTTTGTTTTTTATATACTTTATTTGCATTTTATGTGTTACTGGGGAGATTATGGGACTTTTTTTTATTTATTTATTTAATTATATTATAAAAGATTTTTTTTTTTTTTTTTTACTTTTTTACATTTTCTACTTCTGGCTTGAATAAGCGATCATCCGATCGCTTATTCAAGCTTACACTGCAATACACTTGTTTGCAGTGATAGTGTAAGTAACTGAGCATGCTGCGCATGCTCAGTACTTACAGCCGGGTCCTGCCAGGAAGGCAGGACCCGGTGAGGAAGAGGAGCCGCACAGCCCGGGTCACTCGTCGGAACCCGGGGCAGCGGAGGAGGGATCGGATCCCCCGGAAGCACACCGGTGGGGTCCGATCCACGGGGAACCACTTGCACGCCGCGGTCATGCTTGACCGCGGCGTGCAAGGGTTAACACCCGGATCGGAGTCTTTCCGATCCCGGGTGTTAGTGCCGGTCTGGCTGTGATATCACAGCCCGACACCGCACCAGCGAGACCGGTGTCCAAAACTCTTCTGATGCGCCGCCGTAGAAAGGCGTCGCATCAAAGAAGTACCCTTAATGACCGCCGTAAAAACCCGATTGGGCGGTCATTAAGGGTGTTAAAAGAAGGCTGCTTGGCATCGTTATATGAGCAGCACGGTGGCTAAGTGGGTAGCACTTCTGCCTTGCAGCGCTGGGGTCCTGAGTCTGAGTCCGACCCAGGTCAACATCTGCAAAGAGTTTGTATGTTCTCTCTGTGTTTTTGTGGGTTTCCTTCTGGTCCTCCGGTTTCCTCCCACACTCCAAAAACATACTGTTAGGTTGTCTAGATTGTGAGCCCCATGGGGACAGGGACCAACTTGACATGCTTTGTACAGAGCTGTGTAATCTGTAGACGCTATATAAATAAAGAATTATTATTACTATCATTGTTTCTCTTCTGTTAACCATGGTTATCTCTAAAGAAACATGTTAGGTCATCATTGCACTGCACAATCTGGCCTAACAGGGAAGAGTATCGCAGCTAGAAAGATTGCACCTCAGTCAACAATCTATCGCATCATCAAGGAATTCAAGGAGAGAGGCTCCATTGTTGCCAAAAAGGCTCCAGGGTGCCCAAGAAGGACCAGCAAGCGCCAGGTCCATCTCTTAAAAGTGTTTCAGCTTCGGGATCGGGCTACCAACAGTGCAGAGCTTGCTCAGGAATGGTAGCAAGTAGGTGTGAGTGCAACTGCCCGCCGTGTGAGGCGGAGACTCTTGGAGCAAGGCCTGGTGTCAAGGAGGAAAGCAAAGAAGCCACTTCTCTCCAGAAAAACCATCAGGGACAGACTGATATTCTGCAAAAGGTACAGGGAATGGCCTGCTGAGGACTGGGGGAAAGTCATTTTCTCTGATGAATCCCCTTTCCGATTGTTTGGAACATCTGGAAAACAGCTTATTCAGAGAAGACATGGTGAACGATATTTCCAGTCTTGTCTCATGCCAACTGTAAAGCATCCTGCAACCATTCATGTGTGGGGTTGCTTCTCAGCCAGGAAATCGCTCTCTCACAGTCTTGCCCTAAAAAAAACAATCCATGAATAAAGAATGGTACCAGAATGTCCCCAAGCAACTTCTCCCAACCGTCCAGAAGCAGTTTATTTTTATATTATTTTATAATATTGATATTCTAATATTTGTGTCATTCTCAAAACGTTTGGCCATGACTGTAATGTTTAAAATAATGTAAAAGCTTTCTTGCAGTGCCATTCTGCTAACCCTTTTCCAGCATGACGAAACACCTTGCCATAAAGCAAAGGTGATAACTAAATGGCTCAGGGAACAAAACATAGATATTTTGGGCCCATAGCCTGGAAACTCCCCAGATCTTAATCCCATTGAGAACTTGTGGTCAATCATCAAGAGACGGGTGGACAAACAAAAACCAACAAATTGTGACAAAATGCAAGCATTGATTGTGCAAGAATGGACTGCTATCAGTCAGGATTTTGTCAGAAGTTGATTGAGAGCTGCCAGGGAGAATTGCAGAGGTTCTGAAGAGAAGGGTCAACAGTTGGCAAATTCACTTGCTGCAGTAACTCATTCTAACTGTCAATAAAAGCTTTTGTTACTCATAATATGATTGTACTTGTATTTATGTATGTGATAAAAACATCTGACAAACACACAAAAACTAGAGGGCAACAGATCATGTGAAAATATACTATTTGTGAAATTCTCAAAACTTTTGGCCATGACTGTAATGTTTAAAATAATGTAAAAGCTTTCTTGCAATGCCATTCTGCTAACCCAGAACAGAGGATGCTTACAGCTAAACTAACATCAGGTTGTTATAATACCAAATCTTTATTCAGAAAGATTAAAATATAAAAGTAATCCTTACATCTTTTCCAGCTGGCCCCGTTTCTCCCGTTTGGCCAGTATCACCAGTTCGACCAGAAGGTCCAGTGTTGCCCTAAATAAATATGGAACATAACAAATACTGTATAATTGAATCTGCATACATCCCTTAGCTTACTTATTATAAAGTTAAAAAAACACCAGTCATCAGTTCTCTCTCACTATTTCTGTTCAACCGTCTACCTATTGAACAGTTCACAAGATTCCATCCCAGCCTTTATCTAGCCAATTCATAAGATTAATCATTGTAAAATCATCTTTTCTTTATTATGTAATGAGGCTGGGCACATGGAGAAAGTTAGTGATGTCGACCCTGTTACCACTACTCTCTCCTCCCCCTGCTCACTCTGCATGTAATGTATAGTAAAGCATTGCTAGTGTCTGTGTGCTTTATCTGCTGACATGCTTGTCCTCCTATACACATGTGAGAGACCAACATCAGCTAACATGAATCTGTCATGGTTCTGCTATAACATGGCTGCCGGAGCTGTTGTATTCTCCTATACACAACACACGGCTGCAGGCGGCCGCCAGCACCCAGGAAGCACATGGAGGAGCCATTTTTACCATTATACCTCACATCAATTAACAGGCTGTCAGTCATGTGCAGAGGGAGTATCTCATACCCAGGCTGCAGGAGGTGCCACCAGGAAGCACATAGAGGACCATTACACCATTATAAACTCACAATCATTATAACAGTATGTCAGTCAAGCACTGGGGTGTGGCTGTGCCTCCCACTCATGAATAAGCTGGAAAGCTGAATATGAATATGGCTCATTGGACCCATCTCTTGTCATTTTGCATACAGCTTTAGTACCGGAATGCTTAGTTTACAGACATGTAGAGATGGACCAGCTGTTAGGGACAATGCTTTCTAATGAACATTTATGAAAATATATTTTGTTTCGGGGGTTAATTTGCCTGACAGGTTTTTTTAATATATTAACTTGAAGTGCTGATATAAATATAGCTGATGGAGGACAACAAACAACCTGATTTGCATCCTAGCCGAGTTTATCTCGCTTCTATTAAGAAGAAAAGACCTTACTTTTTTCCTTTTTCTCCTGGTTCACCTTTCATTCCAGCATCTCCTAATTAATAAGTTAATTTAGATTAATAAAATTACATCACATTTTAGATTAAACTTGAATGGCAAGCTATGTTTTTTTTTTCTTGCATAGAAAAAGGCAAATGGCATGCCCTTGTGAGGGGGGCCCATCATCTGAAGGATATGGACTTGAGAAGGGATCATTACAATGACGAAACACGCTGTCATCAGTTTCCAGTCAGAGTTGGTCCAGCGTGTTACGTTTTTTCACTAAGGGAATATTTACTATGGCAATGGATCACTAAACGTTACTTCACTTGCATGTTCAGTATTTTAGAGTATAAACTTTTTTAGAGAACTTATACAGGGCAATTTTTTACACCTGTGACCTGCATCTCCAAAAAAGTCGAATGGTGCTACCAAGCTTCAGTGTTAGGTTGGCTGCCCTTGGACACTACCTTTAAGGCCAAGCTATGCTGGTGTCAGCGATGGCTTCAGAGAATCACCTGTGAAGTATCACCCATTGGCCCGATGAGGGTAATCATCCACTAAATAAGTATGGAAGTTTGGTTTTCTGTTTTTAAAGGTTTGCTAGCTATTCGGGTAAATTATTATCAGTCTATAATAATTCTGCAATCATGTTTCAGTCTATAGAAAGAAGTTGGTTCAAACAATTGGAAGAAACACTTTTGCTTATATTTATTAAAAAGTTCAAGTAGTACCGCTACTAGAAAGTGATACCACATTGCATGATAACCAGAATCTACAGTTTACTAAATGATCACAATAGATATTAAGGTAAAGTAGTAAATTCTTATCTGTATAATCAGCATGATACCTTTCAACCAGGATCGCCTTTAAAACCTTTTTCTCGCCTGTGAAAAGAATTTGTTTTATTTAAATGTATTTATCTTAAACTTCTTTCAATAAATTCTATTGTTTTTATCAGTCCAGTAACAAGTGAATAAATCAATTGGACTATTGTAAGGCTAGTGAGAGCGCAACCCAAACTTCAAAGTTTCAGGTCGTATACAGTACATGCTGGGTTCTATGTTCAGAAAAATACAGAAAAAAGCTTGGTTGCTTGCCTATCAACCAGTTGCAGCCCACTAGCCACAACATCCTGTCAATTGGCATGGCTGGATAAGCTATGTGGACATGTGAACCTGCCTCTATGAGAGGCAGGGTCTTCCATGTTCAGGCACCATTACAGACAAGAAAACAGAGCCAAGAGAGTATGTGCCAGTGTTAGTAAAACTTGCATTTCCAGCACCATAAACAGCATACTGAATGAAGTTACTCGTCGTTAAACTATTTGCAGTTGCAGCATTCATACACAAATATCTTACACTACCTTAGTTAGTAGGTTTGAATCACTTGTTACCTTTACACTACCAGTTTTAGAAGTATTTACATCAGGGCCTTACACTAAGCAATCTTGAGAACCTTTGTGTCAGTGTTGCCTTAAAGTACTAGTCTCAGTAGTATTTGCATCAGTGTTGCCTTACACTACTAGTCTTAGTAGTATTTGCATCAGTATTAACTTACTCTTCCGGCCCTAGAACAATTTGTGTCAGCGTTATCTTAAAGTACTAGCCTTAGTAGTATTTACATCAGTGTTACCTTACACTAGCAATCTTAGAACTATTTGTGTCAGTGTTACCTTAAAGTACTAGTCTCAGTAGTATTTGCATCAGTGTTGCCTTACTCTTCCAGTGCTAGAATAATTTGCGTCAGTGTTAGCATACAGTACTAGTCTTAGTAGTATTGGCATCAGTGACACCTTACCAGTTTTAGAAGTATTTGTGTCAGACTGGGACTACCAGTCTTACAACTATTTGCATCACTGTTATCTTACAGTACCAGTCTTTGTACTACAGGCAGTCCCCAGGTTACGTACAAGATAAGTTCTGTATGTTTGTTCTTAAGATTGATTTGTATGTAAGTCGGAACCGTATATTTTATAATTGTAGCTCTAGGCAATTTTTTTTTTGGTCTCTGTGACAATTGGACTTTAAAAATGTTGGGTTGTCAAAAGAACCAGGATTAATAATAAAGCTTCATTGCAGACACCTTTAAAAACTGTTGTAGCTGTTTATTTTAGCCTAGGGTCAAAGTACAGTAAATTACCAATTTAGCTTTTAAACCATTAACATAATGATTTGTATACCATCCAGCGCTACATGCCTGCATGAAAAAAGAACCATAATGTGCTGAGCTGCAACACCAAGATCAGACAATATAGAATGTATGGCACAATACTAACTAGCTAACTACCGATGTCACGTTACAGGCAACATTTTACAGAATATATAAAAACTACCATGGGAACATTCATTGATAGCTTATACTGTGTGCAACCATGTATATTCACTCCAATCCAGTCAATCTCAGCGCTGTGTGGTCACATGCTGTATATATGGCACATCACCGCTGAGTCATGATTGGCTGCAGCAGTCATGTGTTGGCCACAACAAAACAGAGACTAGAAGCTATGTGAGGAGTGCAGTGCCAGATCGCTGAAGAAAATAGAGATAAGTACTGTAGACTTTATTATGTTACTACTTTTGGGAACCATACCTAAAAAATTATACCATTCGGACAATCCACATAATAGATAGCACTAATAATATCATTAATAAGAAAGCAAAATAAGTTAAATATCTTATAGACTTCAGATGTTTATTTGTTTTAAAAATTCTGTAGGACTCTACCATTTCTACTTACATCTTTACCTCTTATTCCAGGCATAGTCCATGAAGTTCCAGGTTCACCTTTATGACCTTTGTCACCTCCCTCTCCCTATTGAGAAAGTGAGGGTTAATTCACAATATTAGGTATAGAGGAACGATTTTCATCTGTTCCATGTGTTTGACCAGTCCTGGTCGTGGCTCACCAAAACAAGCCAAAAACTGATGAACTATGAGCTGTCTCTTGATCTTTAAAATCATCTTATCTTTACTGGAGATTTTGTCACTTTACTGATCGACATGAAATGATTGCAGAGAACATTATAGTAATTAATACTTCATGTGCAAGTTATGGTTCAGTCACAAAATAATGTAAATGTAATAATCTACATTGGTGTTTACAGGTTTAAACTGTGCTGATTTTCACATGGTCCAGTACTACACAGCGAATGAGGTTGCTCTGTTGCAGTGTTTTGGGGTCCAGAACCATGGGGCTTTGATGGTCAGTAGGGGTACTCTGGGCTGCTGAGTCTTGGTCCCTGCAGGTGCTGTGGTGCAGTGGCATTGGGCACTATGTGATGCTGCACCCACTAGCATAGGGACCCAATAAAACTAGGTCACCATTAAGTGGTTTGTGGGCTTATGCAATTTGTACAAAATGTAACTAAAAATCTTTGGTTTGATAATGTAGCTTAGTGGCAGTAGATCATTGTATAATGTCCAGATCCTCACTTCTTTATGTTCTTGAATGTTGCAAGTGGACATTCCCAGCCACAGCACTGCAAATGACTGATGCCAGGGCACTCTCTCTTTCTGTACTGGTCTGTCACCTAGTGAGCTTGATTACTCCTGTCTACCTCTTTTCTAATATGTAATTTAATAACTCTGGAACCTAAACTAACTTGTTAAAAACTTTATTTTAGTAATATGCAAATTAACTGCAGAGGCTACTGGGGCGTGTATTAGTCTGGTCGTCAACTGGGAGCAGCAGCTGGAGTTAATTAATATATTACTAAAATAAAGTTTTTAACAAGTTACGTTAGGTTCCAGAGTAAATAAATTACAGATTAGAAAAGAGGTAGGAATCTACCTTCCTACCTACTTCTGATAGTAGATTCCTCATGGTAGGTTTCCTCTAATGCTATGCTATGATATGCTATGTATCTCAACCTCATAAAACACACATATTACCAGCCTGACAGAACAAGCTACAGTGTTAGGCTATATTCACATTAACGTGTGCCCGCCGTACTGTAGTGCATCAGGCACACGTCGGCGCCGGGAAGAGGAGGAGGGGGTGAGCGTAGCGATATATGGCGCACGACGCCATATTCCGGGGAAAGATAGGACATGTCCTTTCTTTCTCCCAGCTACGGAACAGTACGGTACCGCACGTGTGCTGCACCGTACAGCTCCCATAAGGCGCCATGCGCCCATTACCATCTATGTCAGCTTTAAAGTGTAGCCATCATTTGAGATAACTTTTTATATTGTGTGCAGGGGATGGGGTGAACATTTTTCCAATATACTTCATTAACAAATTCTTCTTAGTTTGTAAAAACAATGAAGCCACTCACACCAATAGAGATGCATATTTCAGCCTGCACAATGTCTATAGAAGTTGCATGAGCTCACAACTAATCTCGCTGTGTTTGGTTATACATCTCTGAGATGGGGTAATTAATCTCTTCACTTTCAGCTTTCAAGAGAGAGCAGAAACAGAGAACCATACCGTTTCGTAGCCGGGAGAAACATAGGACATGTCCTATCTTTCTCCCGTAATACGGCGCCATGGTCATATATCGCTACAGAGAGGGACGGGGTGAACGGCGCTCATCCCCTCCTCCTCTCCCCGGCACCATACTACGGTACGCCGGGCATACATTGTGTGAATGTAGCCTAAGCAGAATTTCTTAATGATATATATTAGAAAAATGTTCACAACAAAACCCCACACACAATATCAAAAATCATCTGGAATGACGGTTGAAGCTTTAAAGCATTTTTTATGTAATTCTATGAGGCAGGGTTTTTTCGCTTTGTTTTTGTTTATTTTAATCTAATTTGTGGAGAATAAAGAGAATATGGATGAACACAAGCATATAAGTAAGTTTTTGTTCTTGTGGTTCTACATGACTATCATATGTTCAGTTATTAACTTTGATAGAGGCACAACATTAAATATGTACTGCTATAAAATAATTATTTTAAGATAATTACCTTTGGCCCAGGCTTTCCTGATAATCCAATGTTACCCTTAAAGATAAAATCACAAGCCAAATGTCAGTATCATCTTAAATTAAATAAATACTACACCAGATACCATAAGAGATGGTATTGCTGATGTGTATTGCTAATACGTTGTCACAATGTCCAGGTAAGAAATTCATATATCAATATTGTACATGGCCTTGAAGTAACCTTTTGTGATTTGCTTTTGCAGATCAAAAAACTTTTTTGTTACTCTGTTAACTGACCCAATAGGAAGATGTCTAAGATAAATCTTGGGGCTTCTAGTAAGTCAATGTTCATGATAACTATACAGAAGACTTCATTTACAGGCACAGCAGGCAATGTATACCTTGCATACATTTATGTCATGCAGTATTAAGGGGCTAATATTATTTATTTACATACATTTCTGGAGGCTTTTTCCTTTTTAGACATTTTGTGCATTAATTTTCCTGGCATTGCAACTACCATGGAAAAGCCTATGTAGCAAATCGCAAGAACAAAAGGGGTTATTTATCATGAAATCCCTTCCCCTTCAGCCAGCCTTCCCGTCCTTCCCGCCCATCTGCCTGCTGTAGATTACCGCTTATCTGCCAGCGACTGCACCCCCCTTTGCGACCCCCTTTGCCCTCTTGGCATAGAGCCAGAAATTTTCATTATTTCAGGGCTTGTATGCCAGAAGACCTGATAAATATCCCCCAATGTATCTATAGCAAGCTTTAAATTGACAACAATACAACTGAACCCAAAGGTTCGGCTGTATTATTGTCAATTAGTTCTCTGGCAGGACCAAACAGGTGTAGTAATATTAAACCATTGTTAGCTATAGGGAACCATGCAATGCAGTCAAGCTTTTCCAATCAGGTGGATGAGGGAGCTGGGTCTCTTTGTCTAACACTGTCCCAATCCCAATTGGTACAATGGGAGCTTAGCTGTAGGATTAATAACATTTAAATCACAATAACACTGCAATGAAATCAGTAAAAAACATTTGCAAAATAATTCTAAAGGTCTGTTCACATGTAGAAGAAAATCTTTAGATTTTTCAACATGTAAGAAAAATACTGAAATTCCTATTGCTTTTGATAGGTCAAATGAAGTCACCTTCTTGAGATTGTGATACATTTTAATGGCTAACTGAAATATAAGATGTTACAAGCAAGCATTTCAGCTGCGGACCGGAGCTTTCATCATCAGATGCCTGATAAAAGCTCCGGTCCGGAGCTGAATTGCGTCACAAATAGATTTAAGATATATATTTTAATTGAATAAATTATCATTTTATCTCACCGTGGATCTCCAAGTGGGTTGCATAGCGCCATCTAGCTCCTCCGGGTCATGCTGAATACGCTCACATGATCCCCTGATCCTGGTCTCTAGTGGAACGTAGTCTACATGGACTGGCTGTTATACAATACTTTCAAGCTTATATTATCTACAAGCAGAGTCCTGAACAAGTATCTTTCAACTAATATGTTTGCTGTGACGTTATAACACGATAGTCGCGCTTTGTTTTATCTCTTTTTATCATCTGATGGGGGTGTCCTAAGGATACCACTCGGCCCCCCATTCCAGATCCCTTTGGCTCAACTTTGTTATTGTTATTGTCCTTTTGTTTACATTTTGTTTGCATGTCTTCTATGTCCATGGTGTACAAGATCTGTGTCACTTCAGAAAGACTGTCATAGCATGCCTAATGAAGGCACCTAAGATGTCCTGAAAGCTTGCTTGTAACATCTTATATTTCAGTTAGCCATTAAAAGGTATCACAATCTCAAGAAGGTGACTTTATTTGACCTATCAAAAGCAACAGGAATTTCTTCAACGTGCTAACACGGTGCAAAACTTTTTTTCTTTGGGTGTTTGAATAGAAGGCAAAAAGTATATTTATCCCAAAATAATAATGAATACAAATGTAATTCAATTTTCCTAAAACAAGATTTTACACAGTGAAAAAGTGGTGAGTTTAGAAAAAAAATTAAAACAATCTAGAGTGGCATTAAAGCATTTAACCCCTAATCTGTACATCTGTTTTCCACATTAATTTTTTTTTCAATGCCTTCTGCAAGTTATAACTTCTTTATTTGTATTTTTAGGCCGAAATTTAGTTTTTTAAAGTAATATTTTGTTTTTCATATTTCCAACTTTAATTAACCCTTTATGTACAGTATATTTAAAGAAAAATCTAGCATTGTGTTTTCCAAATATTCTGCATTTATCATGGAACCTAAAGAACATTAAAACTATTTTTTCTGGATCAATAAGCATACAGCAGTACCAAATTTGTATATTTTTTTCAAATGACCTTAATTTGCATAATTAAATACTTTTTATATCTTCTCCTTGCAAGTGCTATAACTAGAGATGAGTGAACACTCTAAAATGCCGGGTATCGTTATTCGAGACGAACTTTTCCGATGCTCAGTGCTCGTCTCGAATAACGAACCCCATTGAAGTCAATGGGAGACTCGAGCATTTATTACTTTTAAGGGGACCAAGGCTCTGCACAGGAAGCTTGGCCAAACCCCTGGGAACCTCAGTAAAAGGATGGAAACACCACGGAATGGACAGGAAACAGCAAGGGGCAGCATGCATGGATGCCTCTTGAGCTGCCCTAATCGCACCATTATGCCAAATTATGGCACAACAAAAGCATGCCATGACAGAGTGACAGAAATGGAAGCTTAATATCATCTAAAACTCCAATAATGACCCTGACACTATAGGGACGGCCATGGCAGGAGCAGCGGCAGCAGGCGGCAGGCAGAGTAGTGCATGGGCGACATACCCTAAATGGACTCAGTGCTTCAAACCAATGGGTGGCAGCGAGGAACCAAAGGAGGTAGCAAGAAGCGCCCAAATAATATCGCTACATGATTAAAAGTTTGCCAGTAATTTGGTGGATAACCGCAGGGTGGCGACAAAGTTAATGGAAGCCATTAAAACAACCCCAATTCTGCCTGACACAGCTCGTTTGATAAGGGACCATGTATGCTTACAGTTCATGCCAGTCGCTGACTTGCGCCAGTCTCCTTTTCGAATAGTTAAAAATACATAATAACCTCATCCCTAAAGCTCTGTATAATGATTGCACCCCCCTACCTCTCCTCTCTTATCTCAGTCTATCCGCTTCCAACCCGTGCTCTTAGAATCCGCCAGTGATCTTAGGATTAACTCTACCTAGTGCGGACCTACCCATCGCGTCTCCAAGAACTTCTCTTAGAGCTTGCACCAATTCTATGGAATTGCTCTGCCCAGGACTATCAGAACTATACCTAACCTCCAAAGTTTCAAACGTTGCTTTAAACCCATTTCTTTTAGGCAAGCCTAAACACCATTAACTGCCGGATGAAGTTTTTTAACTACTTTACGTACCCGTTGTGATCGTCCTCCCATCGTGTATTTCCAGCAACCAAAGGCACCAGACTTACTGCAGTCCCTCCTCACCCGTGGACCTGGTATATAAGATGAAAGGCTGATGAGTGTTCAAGCGACAGCAATTCCATTATTATATATTTTTTCTATTCCCTACAGAAGAATGGCTTGACCATTAAATATTCTTTAACCTCGTGGTTACCCCATCATCTTCATAAACCGTACAGCCTGGCGAGCATCGGAGGACCTCAACTCCCTGTTGTTCCATACAAATGTTGTCTCTGTTACATTCATTGTGTATTTGTTTCCTATGATTTGTAAAGCGCTGCGTAATATATTGACGCTATATAAATAAAGATTATTATTATTATGGAAGCAGTGAACTAGTATAGATTAAAGTGCTGACACCTACTGTTAGTTGGATCTTGTGACTGGAGCTGGCGCTCTGCAGCCAGGCGAAGCTTTCGCCATCCAAGCCCCGTTCTAGCACTCCCAAACAGCACTTCTAAGTAACCTTTGGTAAGATCAAGTTGTAGTAGCGTTCTTAAATTTTAGGAATGCCGGGTGAGGGAATGAACAGAGCGCAGGAAGCGCTGAAATTAATATCCCTTAAATGGTAAAAGTTTGCATATATTTGTAGGATTAACAGCAGGGTGGCGACAAAGTTAACAACTTTGATGTGGAATGCCCGTAATAGCTCCTGGGCGGTGTGCTTTTTCGCCCTAGGCTCAGCAGTTTCAGCACCGCTGCTGCGCTTAGGCGACGGCACTGCTGCTGTGCCTAGAGCTTACCGACTGATGGCGCAGCCCAGGCATGGTACATTCGGAGGAGGAGGAGGTGCGAGGAGGGGTGGGAGGATGGCATAATTAAATACTTTTTATATCTTCTCCTTGCAAGTGCTATAACTTTTTAATTTACAATGTGGCTGTCTAAGGGATTCTTTTTTGCATAAAGACCTGTTGTTTTTATGTGTACACACTTGGGTTTCATAACGTTTTTTGATCACATTTAATAAAAAATTTTGTGTGATCGATAATTAAAAAATGGAAATTTGGGCATTATTTTCCGTTTACTTTATTTTTTTACATTTTGTGGCGTACGGGATAAATGCATATAATTTTCTAGCCTGGGTAGGTACAAAATGAGTTTGTTCTTTTTGTTTTGTTTTTTTAAGGGGGCAGACAAATTTTGTATGTTGACGTAGAGTTTAGATTTTTTATAATAAATAAATAAATATATAACATTTTATTTTATGTAGTCCTATCCATTATTCTGTCAACTACTGACAGGTCTCCTGCCTGGTCTAATAAAGAATTATTCTGTCAGCTACTGACAGGTCTCCTGCCTGGCCTAATAAAGAGGCGACTCAAGGAACCCTGGGATCCTGCAGTTAATCCCTGAAGTACCTTCAATGGCTGCTGTAAAAAGCCAATACAGCGGTCGTTAAGGTATTCAAGGGAACCTGTCACCAGGAGACCCATTTTTAGCACTCCCCCAGTCCCCACAGAGCAGTACATACCACTGCCAAAGTGTTTTGTATTAAAAATTGGTTTACAGAAAAAAAATATGTTATATTGGAACATAGCATCTGCTGTGTGACTGGCCAGTTGCCCTTTGGGAGGGCTGGAAAGGAGCAGTTCCCCCCCACCCCTGGGAAACATTACCTTTCCAAATATATGAATAACTCCCCCACTCGGGATTGTGTCTGTAGAGGAGCAGGGGGCTTTGCTAAGCCCAGTGATGGGTTTTTCATATATTTGAAAAGGTCACATGGAGAAGCTTCCCCAAGGGGTGGGGGGGGAACTGCTCCTTTCCAGACCCTCCCAATAGGCAACTGCCTAGTCACACAGCAGATGGTAATGAAAGGTACAATATAACATATCTTTTTTTCTGTAAAACCAATTGTGTGTATGTACTATGCTCTGTGGGGACTGGGGGAGTGCTAAAAATGGCTCTCCTGGTGACAGGTCCCCTTTAAAGCTATATAAAACTCAATGAAAAATAAGGATAAAGATTTCTAAGACTAAACTGTTCCACTGGTATGACCTCTGATCTAGCACAAGCATTTTGTAAAGATGAACTTCTATGAACAATTCTTACAACTCGGTTTCCTTTACAGAATACAGTATATAGTATATTAGAATGATAATTTTACTCACTCTTTCCCCAGGATCTCCCTTTAATCCAGGCTGACCAGGAATTCCATACCCCGGTTCTCCCTAAATAAAAATAGAAATATGTTTCATGTGTATAGTAAGTATTCAGTAGTAATGAATACATGTAAAATTCTCATTATGAAACATGAAACTATGAAATTGGTTGCAAGCTCAATATGTGTGTGCTGTGTTCTCCCCTCAGCCCCCTTTCTCCCCTTCCTTGGTTGAACTTGATGGACAGATGTATTTTTTCAAATGTAACAGAAAAACACAACAGAACAATATATGAATTGCTTAACACCGGGCACACTACATGGCGTCCACTATGTCCTTTAATTCTGTTTGGGCTCTCTGAGCTCAGTAACTCTTTGGCCACTTTCCCAATAGGAAGATGTCTAAGAAAATCTCTGGGGCTTCTAGTAATTCAATGTTCATGTATAACTATACAGAAGAATTAATTTACAGGCACAGCAGGCAATGTAACCTTGTATACATTTATGTCATGCAGTATTAAGGGGCTAATATTATTTATTACATACATTTCTGGAGGCTTTTTCCTTTTTAGACATTTTGTGTCTTAATTGTTTCCGGCATTGCAATCACCATGGAAAAGCCTAGTAGCAAATAGCCAAGAACAAAATCCCTTCCCTTCAGCCAGGCTTCCCGTCCTTCCCGCCCTCTTCCTGCTGTAGATTACCCGCTTATCTGCCAGCGACTGCACCCCCCTTGCGCCCCCTTGCCTCTGGCATAGAGCCAGAAATTTCATTATTTCAGGGCTTGTATGCCAGAAGACCTGATAAATATCACACCCCAATGAATGCATCTATAGCAATCTTTAAATTGACAACAATACACAACTGAACCAAAAGGTTCGATCTGTAATTATGTGTCATTATTCTCTGGCACGGACCAAACCGGTGTAGTATATTAACCATTGTCGCTATAGGGACCATGCAATGCAATCAAGCTTTTCCAATTCAGGTGGAAGGAGGGAGCTGGTCTTTTTGTCTAACAATGTCCAAATCCAATTGGTACAATGGGAGTCTCGCTGTATATTAATACCATTTACATCACATAACCACTGCCAATGAAATCAGTAAAAAACTTTGCAAAATAATTCTAAAGGTCTGTTTCACAGTGTGAAAAAATCTTTTAGATTTTTTCAACATGTAAGAAAAAATGCTGAATTCCTATTGCTTTGTATGTCAATGAAGTCACCCTTTTGAGGATTGTGATACATTTCAATGGCCTCCTGAAATATGAAGATTTTACAAGCAAGCATTGTTCAGCTGCGGACCGGAGCTTTCATCATCAGATGACTGATAAAGCTCCGGTCGGAGCTGAATTGCGTCACAAACTAGATTTAGATATATTTTTAATTTAATAAATTATCATTATTCACTATGTGGATCTCCAAGTGGTGCCATGCGCCATCTAGCCCTCCGGGTCACTCAGAATACCTCACATGATCCCGTGATCCTGGTCTCTAGCGGAACGTAGTCTTACATGGACTGGCGGTTATACAATACTTTCAAGCTTTATTTATCACAGCATCAGAGTCTCAACACGATTCTTTCACTAACTAGTTTTTGCTGTGACGTTATAACACACATAGTAGTCGCTCTTTGTTTTATCTCTTTTATCATCTGATGGGGTGTCCTAAGATACCACTCGGCCCCCATTCCAGATCCTTTGGCTCAACTTTGTTATTGTTATTGTCCTTTATGTTTAATTTTGTTTGCATGTCTTCTATATCCTATGGTGTCAAGATCTGGTGTCACTTCAGAAAGACTGTCATAGCATGCCAATGCGAAGGCACCTAGATGTCCTGAGAGCTTGCTGTACATCTCTATATTTCAGTTAGCATTAAAGGTATCACAAATCTCAAGAAGGTGACTTATTTGACCTATCAAAAGCCAACAGGAATTTCTCTTCAAGTGCTAACACGGTGCAAAACTTTTTTTTTGTTGGGGTTTGAATAGAAGGCAAAAAATATATTTATCACAAATATATATGAATACAAATTGTAATTCAATTTTCCTCTAAAACAGATTTACCATGACAAAAGTGATGGTTTACAAAAAAATAAAACAATACTAGAGTGGCATTAAAGCATTAACCCCTAATCTGTACATCTGTTTTCACATTAATTTTTTTTTTCAATGCTTCTGCAAGTTATACTTCTTTATTTTTATTTTTAGGCAGACATTTAGTTTTTTAAAGTAATCATTTGGTTTTCATTTCACAACTTTAATTAACCCTTTATGTCAGTATATTAAAGAAAAATCTAGACATTCTGTTTTTCCAAATTCTGCATTTATCTGGAACTAAGAACATTAAAACTATTTTTTCGGATCATAAGCATACAGCAGTACAAATTTGTATATTTTTTTTTTCAATGACCTTAATTTGCATAATTAAAAACTTTTTATATCTTCTCCTTGCAAGTGCTATAACTTTTTAATTTACAATGGTCTGTCTAAGGGATTATTTTGCATAAAGACCTGTTGTTTTATTGTACACACTTGGGTTTCATAACGTTTTTGATCACATTTAATAAAAAAGTTTTGTGTGATAGAATAATTAAAAAATGGAAATTTGGGGCATTATTTTCCGTTTACTTTATTTTTTACATTTGTGGCGTACGGGATAAATGCATATAATTTCTAGCCTGGGTAGGTACAAAATGAGTTTGTTCTTTGTGTTTTTGTTTTTTTAAGGGGGCAGCACAAATTTTGTTGTTGACGTAGAGTTAGATTTTTTAAATAAATAAAATAAATATATAACATTTTATTTTATGTAGTCCTATCCATTATTCTGTCAACTACTGACAGGTCTCCTGCTGGTCTAATAAAGAAGCGACTCAAGGAACCCTGGGATCGCAGTTAATCCCTGAAGTACTTCAATGCTGCTGTAAAAAGCCAATACAGCGGTCGTTAAGTATAAAGGGAACCTGTCACCAGGAGTCCCATTTTTAGCACTCCCCAGTCCCCACAGAGCAGTACATACCACTGCCAAAGTGTTTTGTATTAAAAATTGGTTTACAGAAAAAAGATATGTTATATTGGAACATAGCATCTGCTGTGTGACTGGCCAGTTGCCCTTTGGGAGGGCTGGAAAGGAGCAGTTCCCCCCCACCCCTGGGAAACATTACCTTTCCAAATATATGAATAACTCCCCCACTCGGGATTGTGCTGTAGAGGAGCAGGGGGCTTTGCTAAGCCCAGTGATGGGTTTTTCATATATTTGAAAAGGTCACATGGAGAAGCTGTTCCCCAAGGGGTGAGGGGGGAACTGCTCCTTTCCAGACCCTCCCAATAGGCAACTGTCCTAGTCCCACGCAAGATGGTATTGCTGGTAGAGGTACAATATAACATATCTTTTTTCTGTAAAACCAATTGTGTGTATGTACTAGGCTCGTGGGTGACTGGGGGAGTGCTAAAAATGGCTCTCCTGGTGACAGGTCCCCTTTCAAGCTTATAAAACTCAATGAAAAATAAGGATAAGATTTCAAGACTAAACTGTTCCACTGGTATGACCTCTGATCTAGCACACGCATGTTTTTAAAAGATGAACTTCTATGACAATTCTTACAACTCGGTTTCCTTACAGATACAGTATTAGATATTAGAATGATAATTTTTTAGCTCACTCTTTCCCCAGGATCTCGTCTTTAATCCAAGGCTGACCAGGCAATTCCATACCCGTGTTCTCCTCTAAATAACAATAGAAATATGTTCATGTGTTTAGTAAGTATGTCGGTAATGAATACATGTAAAATTTCATTATGAAACTGCAAACTATGAATGGTTGCAAGCTCAATATGTGTGGCTGTGTTCTCCCCGCAGCCCCCTTTCTCTGCACTTCCGATGGGTGAACTGCGTCCCGATGACAGATAGCTATTTTTTCCAATGTAACAGAAAAACACACACAGAAACATATATGAAGTGGCTTAACACCGGTGCACACCTCAAGTCGTCCACTATGTCCTTTAATTCTGTTTGGGCTCTCTGAGCTCAGTAACAAAGTGGGGAAACCATATTTCTCTTCTGTTCCAGCATTTTCATGGAGAAACAAAATAAGAGATATTTATAAAATGACAGAAGTTTAGGACCTGTCACCATAGTAATTTGTTTAATTATTGTAATAGGCAATTCTGCTACCTGGCTCCACTGTATCTTTGTATGTGCAGAAGAAGGCGCTAACTGAACAACTGTGATTACCACTTGCTGCGGTCAGCAAGAAAAGGAAGAAGAGTAGGGGCCAAGGAGGAGGCCCTTCTTTGGCCACTTTCCCAATAGGAAGATGTCTAAGAAAATCTCTGGGGCTTCTAGTAATTCAATGTTCATGTATAACTATACAGAAGAATTAATTTACAGGCACAGCAGGCAATGTAACCTTGTATACATTTATGTCATGCAGTAATTAAGGGGCTAATATTATTTATTACATACATTTCTGGAGGCTTTTTCCTTTTTAGACATTTTGTGTCTTAATTGTTTCCGGCATTGCAATCACCATGGAAAAGCCTAGTAGCAAATGCCAAGAACAAAATCCCTTCCCTTCAGCCAGGCTTCCCGTCCTTCCCGCCCTCTTCCTGCTGTAGATTACCCGCTTATCTGCCAGCGACTGCACCCCCCTTGCGCCCCCTTGCCTCTGGCATAGAGCCAGAAATTTCATTATTTCAGGGCTTGTATGCCAGAAGACCGATAAATATCACACCCCAATGAATGCATCTATAGCAATCTTTAAATTGACAACAATACACAACTGAACCAAAAGGTTCGGTCTGTAATTATGTGTCATTATTCTCTGGCTCGGACCAAACCGGTGTAGTATATTAACCATTGTCGCTATAGGGACCATGCAATGCAATCAAGCTTTTCCAATGCAGGTGGAAGGAGGGAGCTGGTCTTTTTGTCTAACAATGTCCAAATCCAATTGGTACAATGGGAGTCTCGCTGTATATTAATACCATTTACATCACATAACCACTGCCAATGAAATCAGTAAAAAACTTTGCAAAATAATTCTAAAGGTCTGTTTCACGTGTGAAAAAATCTTTTAGATTTTTTCAACATGTAAGAAAAAATTGCTGAATTCCTATTGCTTTGTATGTCACATGAAGTCACCCTTTTGAGCATTGTGATACATTTTAATGGCCTCCTGAAATATGAAGATTTTACAAGCAAGCATTGTTCAGCTGCGGACCGGAGCTTTCATCATCAGATGACTGATAAAGCTCCGGTCGGAGCTGAATTGCGTCACAAATCTAGATTTAGATATATTTTTAATTTAATAAATTATCATTATTCACTATGTGGATCTCCAAGTGGTGCCATGCGCCATCTAGCCCTCCGGGTCACTCAGAATACCGTCACATGATCCCGTGATCCTGGTCTCTAGCGGAACGTAGTCTACATGGACTGGCGGTTATACAATACTTTCAAGCTTTATTTATCACAGCATCAGAGTCTGAACACGATTCTTTCACTATCTAGTTTTTGCTGTGACGTTATAACACACATAGTAGTCGCTCTTTGTTTTATCTCTTTTATCATCTGATGGGGTTCCTAAGATACCACTCGGCCCCCATTCCAGATCCTTTGGCTCAACTTTGTTATTGTTATTGTCCTTTATGTTTAATTTTGTTTGCATGTCTTCTATATCCTATGGTGTACAAGATCTGGTGTCACTTCAGAAAGACTGTCATAGCATGCCAATGCGAAGGCACCTAGATGTCCTGAGAGCTTGCTGTACATCTCTATATTTCAGTTAGCATTAAAGGTATCACAATCTCAAGAAGGTGACTTATTTGACCTATCAAAAGCCAACAGGAATTTCTCTTCAAGTGCTAACACGGTGCAAAACTTTTTTTTTGTTGGGGTTTGAATAGAAGGCAAAAATATATTTATCACAAATATATATGAATACAAATTGTAATTCAATTTTCCTCTAAAACAGATTTACCATGACAAAAGTGATGGTTTACAAAAAAATAAAACATTACTAGAGTGGCATTAAAGCATTAACCCCTAATCTGTACATCTGTTTTCACATTAATTTTTTTTTTCAATGCTTCTGCAAGTTATACTTCTTTATTTTTATTTTTAGGCAGACATTTAGTTTTTTAAAGTCAATATTTGGTTTTCATTTCCAACTTTAATTAACCCTTTATGTCAGTATATTAAAGAAAAATCTAGGCATTCTGTTTTTCCAAATTCTGCATTTATCTGGAACTAAGAACATTAAAACTATTTTTTCGGATCATAAGCATACAGCAGTACAAATTTGTATATTTTTTTTTTCAATGACCTTAATTTGCATAATTAAAAACTTTTTATATCTTCTCCTTGCAAGTGCTATAACTTTTTAATTTACAATGGTCTGTCTAAGGGATTATTTTGCATAAAGACCTGTTGTTTTATTGTACACACTTGGGTTTCATAACGTTTTTGATCACATTTAATAAAAAAGTTTTGTGTGATAGAATAATTAAAAAATGGAAATTTGGGGCATTATTTTCCGTTTACTTTATTTTTTACATTTGTGGCGTACGGGATAAATGCATATAATTTCTAGCCTGGGTAGGTACAAAATGAGTTCTGTTCTTTGTGTTTTTGTTTTTTTAAGGGGGCAGCACAAATTTTGTTGTTGACGAGGAGTTAGATTTTTTAAATAAATAAAATAAATATATAACATTTTATTTTATGTAGTCCTATCCATTATTCTGTCAACTACTGACAGGTCTCCTGCTGGTCTAATAAAGAAGCGACTCAAGGAACCCTGGGATCGCAGTTAATCCCTGAAGTACTTCAATGCTGCTGTAAAAAGCCAATACAGCGGTCGTTAAGTATAAAGGGAACCTGTCACCAGGAGTCCCATTTTTAGCACTCCCCAGTCCCCACAGAGCAGTACATACCACTGCCAAAGTGTTTTGTATTAAAAATTGGTTTACAGAAAAAAAATATGTTATATTGGAACATAGCATCTGCTGTGTGACTGGCCAGTTGCCCTTTGGGAGGGCTGGAAAGGAGCAGTTCCCCCCCACCCCTGGGAAACATTACCTTTCCAAATATATGAATAACTCCCCCACTCGGGATTGTGTCTGTAGAGGAGCAGGGGGCTTTGCTAAGCCCAGTGATGGGTTTTTCATATATTTGAAAAGGTCACATGGAGAAGCTGTTCCCCAAGGGGTGAGGGGGGAACTGCTCCTTTCCAGACCCTCCCAATAGGCAACTGTCCTAGTCCCACGCAAGATGGTATTGCTGGTAGAGGTACAATATAACATATCTTTTTTCTGTAAAACCAATTGTGTGTATGTACTAAGCTCGTGGGTGACTGGGGGAGTGCTAAAAATGGCTCTCCTGGTGACAGGTCCCCTTTCAAGCTCATAAAACTCAATGAAAAATAAGGATAAGATTTCAAGACTAAAATGTTCCACTGGTATGACCTCTGATCTAGCACACGCATGTTTTTAAAAGATGAACTTCTATGACAATTCTTACAACTCGGTTTCCTTACAGATACAGTATTAGATATTAGAATGATAATTTTTTAGCTCACTCTTTCCCCAGGATCTCGTCTTTAATCCAGGCTGACCAGGCAATTCCATACCCGTGTTCTCCTCTAAATAACAATAGAAATATGTTCATGTGTATAGTAAGTATGTCAGGTAATGAATACATGTAAAATTTCATTATGAAACTGCAAACTATGAATGGTTGCAAGCTCAATATGTGTGGCTGTGTTCTCCCCGCAGCCCCCTTTCTCCGCCCTTCCTTGGTGTGAACTTGATGACATGTATTTTTCCAATGTAACAGAAAAAACACAACAGAAACATATATGATGGCTTAACACCGGGCACACTGCAGCGTCCACTATGTCCTTTAAGTCTGTTTGGGCTCTCTGAGCTCGTAACAAGTGGGGAAACCATATTTCTCTCTGTTCCAGCATTTTCATGGAGAAACACAAATAAGAGATATTTATAAAATGACAGAGTGTTAGGACCTGTCACCATAGTAATTTGTTTTAAATTATTGTAATAGGCAATTCTGCACCTGTCCACGTTATCTTGTTTGTGAGGAAGGCGCTAACTGAACAACTGTGATTACCACTTGCTGCGGTCAGCAAGAAAAGGAAGAAGAGTAGGGGCCAAGGAGGAGGCCCTGTGCTCCATTTAACTCCAGGAGCGACAAGCGACTGTGTCCGGTGTACCTCCGTTCTTGTGATCTGTGGGTTTCTCATCACTGAGACCGTCACCTATCAGCAAGTTAGACCCTATCCTGTGAATAGGGCCTAAATTGATTGGTGCGAAAACACCTTAATGCTTACTAACTGACAAATATTTTATTTCTATAACATCACTATACAATTTAGGGTTTTTTTGTAGTCTGCTGCACAAATGACAATAAGCTGGAACACTGTTCCTTGAAATTGTTTTTTTCTCAGAGCCATTTTCCATTTTTTATATAATTATTATTCTGCGTCTATTGGGATTTGTACCTTCACTCCTTTGTCTCCTTGATCTCCTTTGATCCCTTTAGGACCTGCTGGGCCAGTTTGTCCAATATCACCCTGAAAGACAGAGTTAACATGAATTTTTGTAATATCTAAAACCCCATATCTATTATTTTCATACCACGACTGTTTGATATATTCATATATCAGTCATTATATTGAAGGAACTGTAAAAAAAAATCTTGCAGCAGGATTTTCGGACCTTTTTTAATTAACCGTGAATTAAACATGTTGTATATATTCATATGACCACTGTAGTCAATCAATGACCTCAGTAGTGATGCTATCACAATACAGAATGTGACTTCTGACTCCAGTGAGCTACATACAATAGTAAAAAGAGGAGAATCAAGCACGGGATTAGGTAGAAAAAATGTAACATATTTAATCCATATTAGTTAAAAGCATCATGAAAAAAAGGAAGTAATCCATGTCCATTCATGAGTTTCAAACATTAAGTTCTTAAGCATAATATATAATAAGCATAATGATTATGATTAGGAACTAAATGTTTGAAACGCTTGAACAGACGTGCATTACTTCTTTCTTTTTCATGTGCACATGATGCTTATGGATTAAAGTTTGTTTTCAAAACTTTTTTTTCTACCTGATCACATGCTGGAATCTCCTCTTTATACTATTCATATGTATACTCAGAATGGCCTGACACTTCCTGTGCGTGCAGCAGGAATCTCATCATCGAGAAGCCTTCCTTCAACTGATGAGCTGGAAACATTTTTATCTTTTTTCATGCCATAAGCTACATCCAATGATCATTCTTATAATATTTCACAAGGTTGGTAATGTTGTATTTATTTTTCAGAAATAACTTTATATATATTAAAATTACATATATTCTTCCTTACTAAGGTATAGACATATAAATCTGCAAACCAGTTATGCATTAATTGTTTATACATACCCTAGAACCTTTCTTCCCAGTTGGTTCCAACAACCTAAGAATACAACATTGTTAAACAACAGTTAAATGTTTAAAAAAGATCAGTGTGGAGAAGGGCCGAAATTTTAAAAAAAATAATTCGCTGAGGTTCCCCAAACAAAAATTCAAATATGCGTCGGAATCATCGTTAAAAAACAGGTATTCCGACTGCAGGACGTGGGTGTGAACTGGCACTCATAGGGTCCTGTGGGTGTTGTGACATTGTTGTCGCCTGCATAGCTTATGCGGGTTGGATTAGGCACAGAACTTAGGGGGCAAAGATAGGGTGGCTCTATAACTATTGATGAGGTGCCGGCAGAGCAGAAGGTCAGAGAGTGCACAATGACAAAATTTGGAGTGACGGCCACATGGTCAGGCCCCAGATCACAATCACATATGGTGTTTAGGGGGCGCAGCAGTAGCACAGCATGCGCCATATGGCACAATGCCAATTCTGGTGGTGGGCGCAACATAGTAGGCCACAGTGTGGCACTTTGACTGATTGTTGCAGGTGGCGAACAGAGGAACCAACCAGAATACAGAATACCAGAACCCCAAAAAACCGACACCCTGGAACTTTGAAACATACCTCCAGAACATGTGATTTTACTGCTGGTCGCTGGCTTACAGTCTGCACAGTGATCAGGTGTTCCCGTTTTCCCAGAGTTCTCTCACATTAACACTTGTTGCTACAGGGGCAAACATTGTTCCCACAATCAACCGTAAAACTTCGAAATTGTCAGAACCGAAAGTTTTTCATGAAGATTCTAAACGAATTCCCATTGCGAAATCCACATGCCCTCTCATCTCTACGTATTATTGTCGACTTATAAGGCGCACAAAAAAATCCTTCGACCGTTATTAAGGTTCGCTATAGTCCAGTGCGGCCTTATATAGAACCTCACTTACACAAACGCTGCCTGAACTGGTGCACAGTCTGTGCCAAAACTGCTGGTCATTCATCCTTATACTCAGTGAGCCTTATAGTCCAGTGCGCCTTTATATGAACCTAGACCTTTAGCAGTTCATTTATTGATGGTGCGCCATGACTACTACTCCGGTTGCCCGTCCTTATATCCGAAAAATACTGTAATTAGTATACATAATCGCTCCATTCTACCCTCATTTGTAGGGTAACAAACAGTACAAGAACTTCTTTTATTTCCCAAAGCCGTGTGAATTTAACTAAACACAACATTAATGCAGCATTTTTAGCATTTACAACGTCGGATTCCCAATTGTGTTTTTCTCTGTATTAAAAAGGAACAATTGAACAAACTAATGATGAATGTCATACCTTACATAAACAATTCATTAATAATTAAAATAATGTTACCTACCCATTGCTGGAGCCCGCCGGAAAACCTTGTCTTCCCCTCACAACTCAAGCAATCAATATAAACATAAGTCAAGAAATACATATAGATTGTCATTAGCATCCTTTCCCGCCCAGGACACAGCTAAGTACGTCATATATACTGCAATGCATGTAAACTTCCAGTCCTTCAATTATTTGTATCTTTCATATAGCCAATACAGTTTTCTGTCTAAACTATGTTCGTCAGATGCCCGCTATGCTGCCGCAAATCTTCGCAAGAGTTTCCAGTGGGTGATAAATTTCGAATTATAGAAGACATGTCCCATTTCCCGGCTCTCTTAACTTTTCCAGAACTTATTTTCCCCCGTATATAAGCCTACCTCTCCCCTCTTCTAATTGCTTATTCATTTATCTATGTCACCTTCCGGTTTTAACAGGCTTTGTACCTCGCCCTGTTCTCTTCCCCCTTCTCCCTCTTCTCTTACCTTATTTTTCTTTCTAGTCTTTCTTCTATGTTTCCCCCCTAGATCCCAAATTAGGTATTCATGTGCAAACATTACTGGTTAAGGGTCTTCTCGCTTCCTCATCTTTTCGGATCGTCGCCCTTCTTTTCCCCCGCGCTTTTGTTTCTAGGTCAGGGTTGTACAGGAAGATATTTGTTATTATGGTGAATCCAGTAGCCTTGTTGACCCCTAAGTGAGTGGAAATATAATTCCAAGTTGGTGCCTATTCAAATATATACGATAAAGTCGCGGTCGACTTTGTGATGGACTTTTTTTCACCAGATCTCTCATGTTTGTGGCCGATGACACCTCTGCTTAATGTCTTGGTCAGTTGATGACATTGACGTATGCATAGTTTATATAATATAGTCTATATCTCCCAATAACTATTTATAAAAATCCAGATTGTTTCAGATTGATCACAAAAATCAACAAAGTTTCTACAGATCTGTCATCGTTTTGTATATTTAGTGCTACCTTTTTTTTCACATCAAGTACAAATTTTAGGGGGAATTTAAACAAATTAACAGGTTCATGGATTTCTTTTTTTGTGGGAAGGGGGTTGATCCCATATTTAATGGTAAGGGTTCTATTATCCTGATCTCCTTTTTGTCATAGGCACCAGGATTCAAGTACCTGTTAAATATTATCCATAGGATCTACCATCTTTAATACTTCAACGGTTCACACATACAACTTGAACACCTTATATGTTTTCAAAAGTGTGCTATAGGGCGAAGTAGAGGCCTTAAGTCACTGTACCGCTATTTGCTTCTATTTAACATTTCAATTTATGGTAACAAAGAAAAAAAAAAAAAAAAACACCCCCTATGTCATGCTCAATAAAATTATAAATATACAGTGCTAGAATTATGTGCTCCTGGGGAAATACCTGTACAACACTTTTCACAGTCATTGTTAGCCTTTCTCCTGCCATCCTGCTGCAAAAGGCAAATGCCAAGACAAAGTCCGGATCCACTGGGCGGGACCCGCGGCGATTTCAGATCGGCGTGTTCTATGAAACCCTGAGTTTTTGTTTCCCTAAATAGCAATTAAAACACCGGCGTCTCGTTAACCGATCGCAGGGTTCCATAGAAACGCTGATGCAATCGTGCCCGTGGCGCCCGCCCCGGTGGGTGCGGCTTTGTTGCGTTTGAAATCACAGACAAAGCGTCTTGCTGGCACCAGCCTTCACGACAATGGCGACATTCTTTGTCAATCTTTTCCTGCAGAACATATAACCTGTTTTTCATTTACTGGTTTTTTAAAAAAAAACTATGGTGTTACCCAAAGTAAATAACGCCCAATATATCTAAAAAAAACCATACTGTGTACCCAAATACTTGAATTCCACAAGAATACTTACAAGAAAAAACTCATAAGATCTATCTGCAGTACTCCGTTATTTACTTAACCCTCTACCAGCAGGTCCAATGGGTCCAATCCCCCGCTCTCCTGCACGTAAATATTATCTTCTTATTACACGTAAGACGAAGTTGCTATTATTACTTAAGATAATTGAAGATGCCGTAAATACTGTATATTGTGTATATGGCTATAGTTGATTTATACCGTAAACTTCATCCAGCCAAATCATTGAGGGACTTACGTTTTTCGCCTTTCAAAACATCTGGACCATTCTATACCCACCCTGAATAACACAAATAATGAAATAGTTTTTATGCGAATTCACTATTAAACAACCCTTATTTAACTTAGCCTCCCTTATACTTACATAATAGTTTTTGTTCTACCCTTAAACCAGCTGTTTCCGTAAATTCTCGCTATTGCCTTGTGCACCCTTGAATAAAAAATTTATTAAAATTGAATTAGACTACTTCACTAGTTGCAGTTCACTATTGTATAATCCTTTATAGACTCATGGTTCGTCCCAGAACATTTTGTACCACAGTTGGTCCCATAGGATCCGCCATTTTAGAACCTCTCCAGTCCAATAGGATGACTGGTGCGAATAAACTATCAAAATGAACTAGAAATGTACATGTAGAGTATGCACCACTTTTTCAAACCTAGTACAACCTCTTTACAAAAGAATTTCACAACCTTTCCCAGGGCCCTCCAGGTCCCAACCGATCACTGATGAACATAAAATAACTATGAATTAAAAAAATGTAAAACAAATTCAAGTAATCAAAAGTTCTTACTTCTTGGTTAATTTGATGTTTTTATCGTCTGTATTATCCCAGTAATAACTCAAAAAGAGTTAATGAAAATGATGTGTACCACTGCAAGCTTATCATTTCTCCCATGGCTCTGCACTGTAGCATTGACAAATAAATCTATAGAATCATATCATACGCTTTATAAACAAGGGAGACTTAGCTGCTTTACAACGACACGTATGTGGGGCATATAAATGACTGAAAATTTGCGTCCAGTCCACACATCCCCCCATAGTTCCTCTGACCCGGGCCGATAGGTGAGCACAATAATAAATACTGTGCTGTGTTTGCAAAAAGGACGGGCTTGCTCTTTTTTTGTCGCCGTCAGACCACACCTCGCTCTTATCTACGGAGCGGAGGGTAAGCTCACCGGTCCTCCTCTCCAGCGGGCCTAATGTGTCCTGCCTCTCCAGCGTGCACTGCTAATGAACCTCAAGGCTTTCTGGTGTTTCCGAGCCCCCTTGTTTTGCAGTACACAGGCTGTTAGAAGGCACATTGGTAACAAATTATAGGAAGATTACAACAGTCCAGCTGACATGAGTACAAGCTCCTTGGGTTCCCTGCTTGATTTTGAGCATGACAACAAGACAAAACAAAAAACATAAGACAAGTTCCTAGTATATGTATGAGCCCCGTTGGTTTTTTTCTTTCTTCAATAACATTTCTACAACAAAAACATGTCCCGAATTGCTCATAACAATAGAAATCACTGGGTTTGTAGGACTGATAGTACTCAAGAAGTTTGAAGCACCAAATTGCAGCTTTCATTTTACCCCTTCAACGCTGAGCCACTTTTTCACCTCCTACACTGCCGCATTTTTAAAATCTGACATGCGTCTATTTAAGTGGTTATAACTTTGGAACGCTTAAAACCTATCCAGTTTGATTTTGAGATTGTTTTTTTCGTGACACATTGTACTATCATGTTGGCGAAGATAATTACATATGTTTAGTATTTTATGAAAATAAATGAAATTTGGCAAAATTATTGAAAAAACTATATTTCCAACTTCAAAATTTTTCTACTTTTTTGGAAAGTCTGGTCATATCCTACATACTTGATAACTACCTTTCCATATTTGAAGAAGTAGAGAAGTATTCCAGCACATCAAAAAATCTTCTAAGAATCCCAAATTTTATTCTTTACATTACAAACATGCAGCCATTCTTGTGTGACACTGATACACGATCTACGCGGTCGGACTAAATTGTTAATCCTTAGTCATGATCTATTTATGTCCACCAAACCACACTAACTAAAGGACACAGACAGGTGAAACAACACCACGTAATTAGCACATGCGCATAGAACTTCAGCAGAGAAACAGAATGGTATATGATTATCAATATACTAAGGAATTGAGACATATACTCATGCATGGTTTTGTGAGCTGAACAGACAAATGTTGTATGTATGCCCTCTATTTCATGCCCTACCAAAATTACATAAAGAAGTGTTCCCTCCTCCCCTACGCCCCATTATATCGGGGGTCTATTCTTTATTAGAACGTCTTAGTATATGGTTAGATCGTCACTTGCAACCAATAGTGAAACAGACACCAGCTTATCTACAAGACACAAAACAGGTTCTTAGAACAATGTCTAAAATCACTTGGCATAAAGATTGCATATGGGTCACGTGTGACATAACAGCTCTGTACACAAGCATACCGCATAAAAAGGCTCTTTTGGCGTTGAAACATCATATGCAGTTATACACAGATTATTCTGAGGATTTACAACAATATATAATAACTGTCACAAATGTTCTTCTCAAAAATATATTTTTTTCTTTTAATAATAAGTATTTTTTGCAGACCCAAGGATGCCCTATGGGCTCATGTTTTTCCCCGTCACTAGCGAACATCTATGTTTCGTGGTGGGAATAGGAATTCATCCATTCTAGCAATAACAAATTTCAACAATACATCTATTATTACGGTAGATACATAGATGATGGGTTGTTGGTATGGAAAGGCCCAACTGCATCCATAAATGATTTCATGAATTACATTAATGGTAATGATTATAATCTTGCATTTACACATGACATTGGAACCAGTAACATCACATTTTTATGTGATGTTACTGGTGATACTGGTGATACTGGTGTTATAGATTCTGTATTATACTGTAAGAAAATATCTGGTAACTCCATTTTACAAGCCTCCAGTTGCCACCCACACCACATTATCAAAAATATTCCCGTTGGGGAATTTATTAGAGCACGTAGAAGTTGTAGTACTACTCACAACTTTTCACAGGAATGCATTACAATGACCAACAGACTCAAAGCCAAGGGCTATTCCAGTACCTATATCAATAGAGCTAAACACATAGCAGAAAATAAATCAAGAGAATCTCTTTTAAAAGAACGCAGTAATACTCAACAAATTTCTTCTTCACAAAGAGTAGTTTTCTCCACCACCTAGAGTGAAGACTACAAAGAGATCACTAATATTATTAAAATATATCTACCAGTACTGTATGCTGACACTAAACTTAGGAACATCTTACATTCAGGTTGTCAATTCGTTTCTCGGAGAGCCAGCACAATAGGAAACACTGTTTCACCCTCTGATTTCAATAATAGACAGACCAATACTGAAACGTGGTTAAGCATTAAGGGGTCTTATGCATGCGGAGGGGCTAGGTGAAACACTTGTTGCTATATGGCAAATAAAAAATATTTTGTTTCTACACATGACAACATACAAAGAAACATAAAATCATTCATTAACTGCAACACCAAGCCTGCTGCACTGTATGTAATATACAATATATTGGAAGCACCATACGCCCTCTGAAAAGAAGATTAGCCGAACACATAACAGATGGATCCAAACACACGGATAAAAATATATCCAATTTGTCAAAACACTTTTACAATATACATAAGGGAGATTTTTCTTCTCTGATAGTCACAGGCATCGAAAGGGTTACCATCCCCACCAGAGAAGGAAATAGAATACAAAAATTACGAAATCGCGAAATGTTCTGGATACTAAATCTGAATACGAGGGCACCACTGGGCTTAAATAATAAAACGGATACTATGTATCTGTATTAGGTCGCCATTATTTTTGCATTTGTTCCCCGGACGATTATGCTGTGTGAACAGGCATCTGATCTCTGTGGTCTAGATCTCCATTAATACGTCCACATGTGTGAATTTTTTAAGCATAATGCATATCTATTACCGCTAGATACATATAACATTTGTCTGTTCAGCTCACAAAACCATGCATGAGTATATGTCTCAGAGAATCTCTTTTAAAAGAACGCAGTAATACTCAACAAATTTCTTCCTCACAAAGAGTAGTTTTCTCCACCACCTAGAGTGAAGACTACAAAGAGATCACTAATATTATTAAAATATATCTACCAGTACTGTATGCTGACACTAAACTTAGGAACATCTTACATTCAGGTTGTCAATTTGTTTCTCGGAGAGCCCGCACAATAGGAAACACTGTTTCACCCTCTGATTTCAATAATAGACTGACCAATACTGAAACGTGGTTAAGCATTAAGGGGTCTTATGCATGCGGAGGGGCTAGGTGCAACACTTGTTGCTATATGGCAAATAAAAAATATTTTGTTTCTACACATGACAACATACAAAGAAACATAAAATCATTCATTAACTGCAACACCAAGTTTGTTGTTTACCAAGCCTGCTGCACTGTATGTAATATACAATATATTGGCAGCACCATACGCCCTCTGAAAAGAAGATTAGCTGAACACATAACAGATGGATCCAAACACACGGATAAAAATATATCCAATTTGTCAAAACACTTTTACAATATACATAAGGGAGATTTTTCTTCTCTGATAGTCACAGGCATCGAAAGGGTTACCATCCCCACCAGAGGAGGAAATAGAATACAAAAATTACGAAATCGCGAAATGTTCTGGATACTAAATCTGAATATGAGGGCACCACTGGGCTTAAATAATAAAACGGATACTATGTATCTGTATTAGGTCGCCATTATTTTTGCATTTGTTCCCCGGATGATTATGCTGTGTGAACAGGCATCTGATCTCTGCGGTCTAGATCTCCATTAATACGTCCACATGTGTGAATTTTTTAAGCATAATGCATATCTATTACCGCTAGATACATATAACATTTCACTGTTTAGCTCACAAAACCATGCATGAGTATGTCTCAATTCCTTAGTATATTGATAATCATATACCATTCTGTTTCTCTGCTGAAGCTCTATGTGCATGTGCTAATTACTTGTGTGCTGTTTCACCTGTCTGTGTTCCTTTTAAGTAGTGTGTTTGGTGGACATACATAGATCATGACTAAGGACTTAACAATTTAGTCCGAAACGCGTAGATCGTGTATCAGTGGTCACACAAGATATGGCTGCATGTTTTTAATGTAAAGAATAAAATGTTGGGATTTTAGAAGATTTTTCGAGTGCTGGAATACTTCTCTATTTTTCAAACATGTTCCAGTCGGCCTTTTCCATATGTCTGCTTTAACTTGGCATCATTTTTCAAACATCTTTTTCTTTTTCTAGGATGTTAGGAGGCTTATAACTTTAGGTGCAATTTTTCAGATTTTCACGAAAATCATCAAAACCTACTTTTGGAGGGTCAATTTAGTTAGAAGTGACTTTGTAAGGCCTACATGGCAGAAAACCCCCACAAATGACACCATTTTCGAAACTACACCCCTCAAAATATTCAAAACAACCTTTGTGAATTTTGTTAACCCTATTAGCGTTTCATGAAGGTGAAAGATAAATGAAAGTGAAATTACAGAAATGTAATTTTATCTTACTATAGATTCACTGAACACTAAAATTTGCACCTTCACAATGGGTTAAAAAGGAAAATGCAGTTTACAATGTTTAGGGCAATTCCTCCTGAGCATGCCAATACCCATTTTGTCACTGTACCCTGCTGTACGGGCACAGGGGGGCACTTGGAATGGAAAGAGCGTTGTTTCATTTTTGGAGGGCAAATATGGCTGAAAAAGTTTTCATGTGTCAGGATGCATTTGGAGAGCCATAATGGCATCAAAACTGAAAGCCCCAACAAGAGACACCATTTTGGAAAGTACACCCCTTGGAGAGTTTAGCAAGGTGTAATTTGTGTATTTGCCCCAACAGGTGTTTGATTCAATTTGGCCCCAAAAGGGAAAAAAGGTGAACATTTTTCCAAAAAAGTCTCTTTTAGGCTAATTTTTGCATCCCATAAGGCATTAAAGATGAAACAACCCCAAAATCCTGAGTATAAAATTGCCCCACAGATGCAAATAAAATGTTGTATGGGTACACAGTGAAGCTCAGAAGGGAAAGAGGGGCGTTGGCCTTTTAGAAGCCAAAATTGACATGTGTCAGGATGCATTTAGAGAGCCGTAGTGGTACCAAAACAGAGGGGAACCCCAACAAGTATCACCATTTTGGAAAGCACACCCCTTAGAGAATTTAGCAAGGTGTAATATGTGTATTTGTCCGTAAAGGTGAAAATTTTCTTATAAAGGTCATTTTACCCCTAATTTTTTTTATAGCCACAAGGGATAAAATAATTTAATAACCCCCAAAAATGTGTAAAGCTATTTCGCTCAAGTGTAGAAGTACCCCACATGTGTAAATAAAATGTTGTATGGGCGCACACTAAAAGGAAAGGGGGATGTTTGCCTTTTAGAAGCCAAATTTGACAGAAATGTTTGACATGCATTTGGAGAACCCTAGTGGTATAAAACAGATAAGAATCCGAAAAGTGACCCTAATTTTTGAATGCACACCCCTTAGAGAATTGAGCAATGTGTAATATATGTATTTGCCCCTACAGGTAAATGATCCAATTAGGCCCTAAACATTAAATAGGTGAAAATTTTCCTATAAATGTCACTTTACCCCTAATTTGTAGGCCACAAGGGAAAATATATTAAATAACCCCAAAAAAGGTGTAAAACTATTTCTCCCGAGTGTAGAAGTACCCCACATGTGCATATAAAATGCTTTATGGGCGCACAGTGGAGGAAAAGAGGAATGTTTGTCTTTTAGAGGCCAAATTTGACAGAAATCCTTCACATGTGTCAGGATACATTTGGAGAGCCGTAGTGGTACCAAAACAGAGGAAAACCCGAAAAGTGACCCTAATTGTTGAAAGTACACCCCTTGAGGAATATAGCATGGTGTAATATTTGGTGTAGTATAATACACGTGGTGAAATGAGCATTTTGAACATACAGGTGGTTTCCAAATATGATGTGCAATGGAGTCCAAGATGGAAATTGCAATTATTTCTGGAAAGTTCAGTGCCCGTTATGTGGCGCCCCTTATGAAATAATGTAGGGGTATAGGGAGCAACGTGACCTAACAGTTGTTACAATTATTCATTTTACCGAAATGAATTCACAACAGGTTGGGCGTGAATTGTGAATGTCTAGTGTATAAGGAGGTAGTATATATCAAGGGACCAACTAAACTTTTGTCACTCTGGAGTTGTCGCAGGTCTCTTAAACCAAAATATTTTTTTTATATTTGCCAATTATGGCGCTAATAACTTTTTCATAATTTGGTGTACGGAGCTGTGGGATTGCTGTATCATTTTGACGAAAATTGATGTAATATGTTCAATGATATCATTTTTGTTTAGGACTGTACAACCTTTTGACACTTTTATAGATCTTTTTATATATTTTTCCAAATGGACAAAAAAGTGCCATTTTCGAATTTGGCGCGTATTTAACGTAAGGGTTGTTTAAAGCACTGAAAACCGTCATTATATTTTGATTAGGACTCGGCAGTTTAGACGCGTCGATACCTGATATGTTTTAGATTTTTACTGTTATTATAATTGTACTGTCAGTTAGGGAAAAGCGGTGGTGGGGGGCGTTCTGAAATTTAGGGTTTTTTATTATTATTATTTTTTTTTTGAAACTTTTTTGTGCTATTTGATTAGTAGCTATTTTCGACTCCCTAGGGACTTTAACCCTAGGTGTGTTGATCGATCCTATCATATACTGCCATACTACAGATGGCAGTATATGGGGATTTCCTCTTATTATTACAATGTGCCATCCAGCACATTGATAATGACGAGGTTGGTTAAAACGAAATAGCTGGTTTCGGAAGACCCGGAGGCTACCATGGAGAACGGATCGCCCATGCGCCGCTATCTTTTGAGGCTGCGCCGCAGCTGTGTGGCAGCCATCGCATGTGAAAGCACCGCGACGTGCGCGTGCTTAGCAACGATCGCGGGTTGGTTTACAGGATAAGACTTTGCGCAATATGCAGAGACAAGACTTACCGGACATATGGAATCGGGGCTCAGCGTGCACGCCCTCGTGCAGCAGCGAGACACAGGTGTGTGGGCCGGCAAAATATATTGCGCAGCGTGGCCCGCGTGGGCCCACGGGCCGGAGGTGAGACCCTGACTTTAGTCACAATGCATGTGGAGACCGGGGGTCCATGTAGAACAGTGGTCCCTTTTTTTTGCTCAGGAATGTGAACATAAATTTTCTTCAGGGACAAGAGGGAAGGGGGTGGGTGATTAGCCAAAAATGTATGTTTTCACACCCCACGTAACACGCAACTCCCTGTGTGCCCAGCTTATATTGTCCCATTTCCTGTAGTTGCCCTCCTATTCCCATGGTTCCCTTACGGTTAGGGCTAACCCTGAACTGCCCCCCTCCTCTCATGTCTTCTTTTTCTGTTGTTCCCCCCCCCCATCATCTGCTTCCTATGGTCACTTTCCCAGCCAAACTCTGTATAAAAAAAAAAATCTTTGGGTTCGGTGTGATCACGAGGATACCAAATTTGTATAGGTTTTATAATGTTTTAATACATGTACAAAAATTACAACTCTTGTAGAATTTTTTTAATTTTGCCATCTGGCGCTAATAACTTTTTTATACTTCGGTGTACAGAGCTGTGGGTGGTGTAATTTTTTGCGACTTCCGGTTAAATTTTTTAATGCTACCATATTTAAGACTGTACGACCTTTTGATCACTTTTTATTATTTTTTAAATATTTTTCAAAATGGCAAAAAAAAGTGCCATTTTCGACTTTGGGCGCTATTTTCCGTTACGGGGTTAAACGCAGTGAAAAACAGTTATTCTATTTTGATAGATTAGGTATTGTCGCGTCCGAAAATGCCCAATGTGTTTGGGATTTTCACTATTTATATTTATATCAGTTCTAGGAAAAGGGGGACGATTTGAATTTTTAAGGTTTTTTATTATAATTTTTTTTTTTTTACTTTTTTTTAGATTTTTACTTTTACCATTTTTCAGACTCCCTAGGGTACTTTAACCCTAGGTTGTCTGATCGATCCTACCATATACTGCCATACTACTGTATGGCAGAATATGGGGATTTTCCTCCTCATTCATTACAATGTGCTGATAGCACATTGTAATGAAAGGTTTAAAACGAGACAGCCTCAGGTCTTCGGAAGATGAGGTCACAGGGAGCGGCAATCCTCGTCAAGATGGTGGTGAGGGTGTTATCGGAAAGTCTTTGCTGCAATATACAGCAAAGACATACTGGCTATAGAGAGGGCTCAGCCCATGAGCCCTCTCCATGCACCAGGGGCCGACCCGTAACGTGCTATTTTGTCACAGGTCGTCAACGTGTTAAAGAAAACACATCATGAGATTTCGGTCCATGTTAAACTGTCATTAGTCATCAATTGTGCAGTGCACCCAAGCCGGGAGCATCATTAGTCATCAATTGTGCAGTGCACCCAAGCCGGGAGCAGAATGAAACATTAAGACTATCTGCACACGTTGCGGATTGCCATTCAGAAAAACAGTATGTAAATCCACATCATAAAATTCTGTTTACATTTTTTATGCAGATTTGTCCTGTGTGTAATGAGTTTTTGACACTTGTGTTATTTTTACTTGATCTGATTTAATTTCAAGCTCAAATCTGCAGAATTCATGCAGATATTCATAAGCCCATAGACTTCAATGTGAAAAAAAGCTAGTGTATTACATAGCAGATTCTTTGCGACAAAATCTACTCTGAAAATCTGCACCAAGTGCAGATAGTTTTATTACACCTAGTCTGGGGTAAAGGCCTTAAAAATGAGAACTAACTAGACAAGTGAACTTTTCTTAGTGTCCATTTCACACAGCCAAGTTCACAACACGTGTGCCCGATTTACCAACCTGAACTCCAATTAGCTGAAGTGAGCAGATCATTCTACCTGACAGCTTGTGTGAAATGGCCCTTGGAGAGGAAGGTGGATTCCATTAAACCTATACCTCAGGGGTTTTGGGAACATTTACATTTAATAAAAGGGAAAAAAAAAAGTTACCTGCTTGTGACAATAATGACATCCTCAGATATATTAGCCATTTCCTTAATAGTGAGGTAACACATCCTTCTCAGTGTTTGCTAACAGAGAGGAAAAGAAAGACACTAAGATCAATTGAAATAGTAAAACAAAGAAGTAGAAGGTCCAACTGACTACAGACCACCATGATCTCAAAATTTACCAAACAGTTACAAGCTTTATTGTTTTTCCAATTGTTCTCCTTTCACTCTCAGACTGTTAGGAGAGTGTAAACCAGTGTGCCCTGCCAGAGGGAGTATTCTTAGCAAGAGCACCCAGGAACAAATAAAGTAGAAAAACACATTGGGTATTACCACATCTGCAATGACTTTAGCTAAAAATGAGCTATTCCATAACTTAAACCTTAAATAGATTCAGAAGAAAACAGATATAGAATCTACCAGAATACAGAAGGACGCCATCGTGATCCGGTCACAGCCCTCGATAACGGGTTGGTGGAAGTTTCCTCATGAATGTTTCTATTGAAGCCCTATTGTTAATGGTGCAAACTTTGTGTGAAGGGGATACTGTTGTTTTTTTTAGGGGCTTTTGATATGCTATTGAGGGGTCCCCCAAAAAAGGCTATATTGTAAAATTGTTCCCGTTTCTACGGGCTCATGCCATTGCTGTGGATTCCACATCGTTGTGAATGAGAAGACCACCCGTTCCGCAAAAGATAGAGCAGGTCCTATTCTTGCCCATCTTTATAGTCAAGGAATTCTTTTTCTATTGAAAAAGCAGCACATGTTTGTACCATTTTGAGACACCACATGCACACAAACTGAAGAAGCCTTGGATAAAACTACAGAGTTATAGGTGGCTCCTGAAATATGCCAATTCAACAAGGGGTTGGACACACTGTAATGATTTCTGTGGCTTAACTTGGAACTACTGCAGATCCTACAGCAGCAAGAAAAACACATCTTATCCCTGTGGACATTTGTAGAAGAAAAAAAATAAGCTCCAACCATTCATTTAACCTACATCATTAGATTGGAATAATCGGGTCATAGCAAAGAAAGCTTCTGTGGCTTCCATTGTTCCAAAATGTTCACCCTAAGAAAAAGAGGAGAAACAGTTTTATTATTAGAATTTTTGCCATTTTTTTTGCAGATTTTATGAAAACAACAATTGAACGTACAGCAGACGGCTACATGTAAGGGTTATACCTACACAGTATCTTATTGATGTAATGAGCTTTTTCATTAACGCTACATCTACAGTGGTCACAGTGATTCTGTGCTGTGCTGCTTGCATCAAAATGAAGTAATATTAGAGCAACTAATGTAACTAGGAATGCGCATAATATCAAACAAGATAAAAATAGGTAAAACACAACTATTAAATCAGTCTGCGATGTAATGGATTTAAATGTGACATAGGAGGTGAGGGAGGTAAACAGTGATGGGGTGATGTATTTGGGTGGTATAGGCCTATATACGTGGCTACATGGTCTCGTACCGGACGCAATGATGTTGCCAGAAATCATATTAAAGGGGTTGCCCGAGTTCTTGAAAAAAAGCTAAAAGTGGCCGGGACAGGGCTGCTTAAAAAAATAAAGCTGTACTTACCTTCTGGTGCCCTCCGGTATCCAGCGCTGCTGTCACTCCGGTCCGGGCGCCATGTAAACAAACGACAACAAAAAGAAGATCGAGGAAAGAGGGGGCACAACCGAAACTCCTGTAAAGCCCACAGGTAATGTGTATCCTCAGAGATGATGGGTAAAAGTAAAATGAATCCGTAGGTGGTGCTCAGCGTGCAGGAAGCAAGTATCATAAATGGCAAAAAAGAGAAAGCATGAGCGGCACTCACCCGGTGGAGAGAATTCTTTATTGCGGTTTCAGGATAAAACGGTCCGACATGGTACAGCCAGAATAGGGGAGAGGTAGGAGCAGGGGGTCAAAAAGGCGACAGCCGTTTCGCGCCGACTGGCGCTTTCTCTAGCCTACGGAGTGTGGCGTCCTCACCTGCTGCTCTCATATACAACACTGACATCATGTGGGCACATGCAAAAAACACAACTATACACGTGTATGACATGTATTATATGCTTGTATAGAGATGAATACATCCGGGCACATGTATCACACTTTTGGGTTGTCTCTTTGTGACTTTTCATGGTGCTTATGCTTATTTTTGACTTGTTTTGCTCCTAATACTCTCTCCTTTTGAAGTTTTATTTCTTGTCTAGTTTTCTGCAGTTTCCCCTGATTTATCACCAGAATCCCGATGTGAAAGCTTTTATTAAAAGTCCCAAAAAAAGTCACAAATTTAGGTGGAAATCTACAGCTGCCCCTGACCAGGCATAGAAAATAGCTTGGAACTGATTGCAACTCCCTGTCTGCCAACCAATCTGCAGCGCAGGTATTGTAACAGATAATAACAAAAAGAAGATCGAGAAAAGAGGGGGCACAACCGAAACTCCTGTAAAGCCCACAGGTAATGTATATCCTCAGAGATGATGGGTAAAAGTAAAATGAATCCGTGGGTGGTGCTCAGCGTGCAGGGAGCAAGTATCACAAATGGCAAAAAAGAGAAAGCATATGCGGCACTCACCCGGTGGAGAAAATTCTTTATTGCGGTTTCAGGATAAAACGGTCCGACATGGTACAGCCAGAGTAGGGGAGAGGTAGGAGCAGGGGGTCAAAAAGGCGACAGCCGTTTCGCGCAGACTGGCGCTTTCTCTAGCCTACGGAGTGTGGCGTCCTCACCTGCTGCTAAATGCTGCCGGCGAGGAGACACACCCCCTGTTGCTAGACAACCAAGACGCTATCGTGCACGGCGGCCAAAAATAAGCTAAGCTGTGCACTGGAGCGTAACATGGACCGGATGAACATACAATATATAAAAGACATATAGCAGGAAAAAACTGAACCGGAAATACAATACTACTATTTATAAGAAGGGATATTGTCACGTGCGGACCCATAGAGGATACAAAGAAAGGATAAATATCGACTAAAACGGAGCAAGCAGAGAGACGGACGGATGGACCCAAGGGTTTAGCAACGGCTCATAAGGTAAACATGGCAAAAGATGAAGCACAGGAAGGAGGGAACAAGATCTTTATAAGAATACCCCCATATCGTTTTTGTCATTAAGCCCTAAAGGACCCATGGCATTAGTTCTCAGAATCCATCTGGCTTCTTTTCTCAGAAGTTCCCTGTGACGATCTCCACCATAAGGTGGTATCGGAACGTGCTCAATGCCTCCAAAAAGAAGGGTACGAGTATTGCCTCCGTGTACCCTATTGATATGTTCTATAAGTTTCGGGGCACCTTTGCCGCTTTTTACGGACTGGCAGTGTTCACTGAATCTAATGTTAAGGGGACGAATAGTTTTGCCAATGTAAAAATGGCCACAAGGACAGAGAATCACATATACTACATATTGTGACTTACAGGAAATAAATTGTCGTAGTGATACTTTTACTCCGCCTATACATAACTCGCGTTTTTTAATATTTTGAGGACAGAATTTGCAGTGGCCGCAACAGAAATTACCAAATGGGATCATTCTGTCAAGCCAGTGTTTCTGCATGGGGGGTAGACGACTGCGTACTAAATAGTCCTTTATACTCTTAGTTTTTCTGAACGAGATCAAGGGGGGTACAGTAACTAAGTTTTTAAGTATAGGATCTTCTGCCAACATATACCAGTTTTTATGAATTATGTTCTTTATTTTTTGAGCCATAGGACTATAGTTGAAAGTGAAGGTAAAAGGTGTTGATTATGCTTGTGTTTGGTGTGTTTTGGGTGCAAAAGATCTTCTCGTTTGAGGGCAGCTGCCTTCGAGAAGGCTTCGTTAATTGTCCGTAATGGGTAGCCTCTTCTAAATAGCCTAATTTTGAGATCCTCTGCTTGGGATAGAAAGGAAACATCATCGCTATTGACTCGTCTGAGGCGTACGAATTGCCCATAGGGGACGGCTGTTTTAACATGTTGAGGGTGATAACTGTCATGATGCAAAAGACTGTTGGTTGCTGTACTTTTTCTAAAGACTGTGGTAGTCAACGCTGAATTCTGTACCCTGACCAAAACATCAAGAAAATCACATTCCACATCAGAAATTTTAAAAGTGAAGAACATATTCATGCTGTTGGTATTCATGTAATCCATAAATTCAAAAAATTGTGTCTCTGTCCCTGACCATACAACAAAAATGTCGTCCACATATCTCAAAAATGAACGTATATATTTGGCAAAATGATTCTCCTTGGAAAAAACATATTTATCCTCAAAAATTGCAAGAAATATGTTAGCGTAAGTACAAGCCATGGGGGTGCCCATGGCCGTTCCGTCTCTCTGCTTGTACCAGGTATCTTCAAACTGAAAGGTGTTATTAGAAAGAATAAAATGTATAGCATCACAAATAAAACTTACGAACATGGGATCTCTATTGGAGTTAGCCAAAACTTTGCGTACAGCTTCTGTCCCTAATTGATGAGGGATTCTAGTGTACAGGCTTTCTACGTCTATAGTAGCCAACAAAAATCCATCCTGCCAGGGGATATCTATAAGACTACGCAAAAAATCGTTAGTGTCTTTCAGGTAGGTGGGGATCGCTTGCAGCAAGGGTTGCAGGATCCAATCCACGTACCTAGATAGAGACTCAGTGACGGAGCCAACCCCTGCCACTATGGGACGCCCTGGGGGGGGGACTGCAAGGTTTTATGAATTTTAGGTAGAAAATACCAGGTAGGTTTTTGAGGAAAGGGGGGTACAAGTTTTTCAGCCATGGATTTGCTTAAAATGTCCTTCTCCACTCCTGCTCTGAGAAGAGAACAGAGCTTATTTTTAATCTTAGTAATGGGATCAGAGGTTAATTTCATATAAATACCTGTGTTGTCTAGTTGTCTCCATAATATCCTCAGAGAATACTCTAATACTTTAAGCAAAAATGAAAACTGCAACCACTCAGGGCACCTCCCTGAAGGTATTGATCAGCTCGTCGGGTGTTGTCTTGTGTAAATAAATAATTATAAAACTTTTATTACACTTTAGATTTTGGATAGAGGTCAGAGAAAGGCAATGAAAGAATGTGACCATGTAATAACAAACATTCAGCCTTCTAACCCTAGACAGAATCACTACTTTGCACTGACATGCTTGAATGTTTGTATGTTTTAGGGAAATAAACTGTGGGTTGGGTAGGTTATCCCTGCGAGTTTCACCAGATATACTAAAAGGCTTTGTCCTTCTGGAGTAGAATTGCGCTATAACCTGAGCCTGGAATTGCACATTCCTTGCCAACTTGGCATGGATTTGCCGTAAGCGTGGCAACACTCTCATCAATTCCTTTTGTACCAGGCAAGCCCAAGTATATTTTAGTAAGTGCCAGATGCAGTTTCAAAGGACATCTACCATCAGTAGTGTCCTAATAAGAAGTTCCTGAAACCGGGGACCAGGTGGGACCACTAGCGCTACAGGGGGAGTGCATAAATTAAAATATGAAGCTCCATGAGGCGCTTGGGTGATGTAGCTCGGGCTCCCCAGGGTAATTAGCATAACTTTTATATCTCTTTCCACAATCTGGGAATATAGAGTTACAATAAAAAAAGTCCTAAGGAAAGATGTTTCTAAGGAACTTCTTATTAGGACACATCTATCATGGTAGATGTCCTTTAACACAACCAAAGTGTTCAGTTTACCTGGTTCAATAAGTACAAAATCTTGGTTAGAATGTGAAGACATCGTCTTGGATTTATTGGAGTTTCGTTGAATAATCGAGCCTGCGGAGACAAAAACGATAATGGAACCATTTTTAAATTGAGATGTAAAACTGTACAATCAAAAACATGGCTCTGATCTTAAATTTCGGTGCATACACATTCTCGTACATGCACTGCCTAGACAAATATAACGGCACACAGCACAGAATAATTCAAAAGTTGTGGTCATCATTCTTTACACGGTGCACAGAAAATAAATGGGCAGGTTTAAAATTCACAGGCAAGCTAATTCTCCAAAAGCTGCCACCTGCAGAGGCTTACTGCTCTGCTTATGTAAACCCAATATGAAATAAAGGCAAGACAGGAATAGTCCTGGATGAACACCTCTATTAACACAGTGTAACTTTAGGGATTTTTCCACACAAGCATTTCTCAACTCTGTATGCAATCTGTTATTTTTGCCAATAGGAAATAATGGGTGAACATGCTATGTGGCCATTAACATTTTTTTCAGCTTTGTTAGCCCAAAAGAGCACTTATTAAAAGCTACATTACTTTGAGAGATGTGCAAGAGACCATTTTGGGGCAGTCGGAATAAAATAGACCGACTCCAGAAATATACACCGTTTATAAGTTGAGTTTTTTTAGCACAATTTTAACGCTGGAGAAGCTTCACTCCGCTTATACTCAAGCATATAAAAAAAAAAAGTTAGTACCCTCTGGTACTGACCACCAGTGCCCTCTTTGGATTCCGACCGGGCCGGCAGATGCACTTCTTTGCATTCTACCAGCACAGAAACCATGATGTGGCAGTATGTCATAGCTTCTGTGCCGGGAGATCCCATAAATGTTCCCGGCCGGGACGGCAGATGCACAAGAGGTCTCGAAGGTTCAGCACCAGAGGGTACTTAGTTCATTTTTTTATGGGCATTATACTAACTGGAGGCACTCTGCTGGGCATTATACTAATTGGAGGGGCTGCTGTGGACACTTAGTTTATGAGGGGAGATTATTGGACAATATATCAGAGCAGCAGCTGAATTGTTTTGTGGTAAAATTAGGTAGCTCGGCTTATATGGTAATAAATATAAGGAAAACATCTCAAATTCAGAAATACATGCATGAAAAAAATACAATGGGTATAGAATCCAAGCCTTCATGTTACATAGCTCTGCTGGGCTGTGCTGCATTAAGATGTGAAACATTTGGTGATCTGTTCCCAGAGAAAAGCCCGATATTGAAAGTTCAGCTCAACAAAACTGACTGTTCATGAGGCAATTACTCTATATCCAGAAATTGTTAGAGATGTTGCCCGTGTGGCTAATGCATTGCCACCACCAATGTTAGTGTAGAGAGGCTGTTCTCTACTCTTAAATTAACTATGTCTGACTTGTGGTCATTTATGGAGGAGGATACTGTTTCTAAGAACAAATTCATAGATTTGCTAAACAAATATTATTCGGTCCATTTTTGTTAAAACTCCCCTTTCCCCACAGTGTTTTGCACAATTACAGTTTACTATATAAACTTGAGTATAATCTGACCAGAGTATAAGCTGAGACCCCTAATTTTAACACAAAAAAACTGGAAGAAACTATTGACTCGGGTATAAGCCGATGGTGGGAAATGCATTGGTCACAGCCTCCCCAGTATTTAGCCAGCAATCCCCCTGTAGTGTATAGCCCGCCGCCCCTGCCCCCTGTAGTGTATAGCCCGCTGCCCCTGCCACCAATATATTGCCTGTAAGAAAAAAAAACAAACAGTGTACTCACCTGCCGACTCCCCCCCGGCAGGTCCTCTTTTATACAGCGATGCTCCGGCATCGGCTTCGTGTCCCCACACTGTCCGTCACTTGCTGACATCATAGTGTGTGCCTATGCCGGCGCACGTAGTAGTCAGCATCTGATGTCATGATACCTGCAACGGACAGCACGGGTACACGCAGCATCGCAGAGGACCTGTCGGGGGTGGGGGGCTTCGGAAGGTGAGTACACTGTGTTTGTTTACCTTGACTCGAGTATAAGCTGAGTACTCAGCGTATACTCAAGTAAATACGGTATTAAAGTTCTAAGGTTGTATTCCAATAAATATTTTTATGTTCTACCTAAATAACTTACTGCATCATAATGACGCTATAAAGCCTTATTAGTCTAAATTCAGCACTGAAATATGATCCATGTATGTTGGTGACGAAGTCTGGGAAATTGAAGAGTCGGAGGTTTGGCTTATTGACTCCAAAGCTCTGGCTACTTCAATACAAGTGTAAGAAAATATGCAGCATGGGCAAGTGTCATTATAACAATACTTCATGAATAGTCAAGTCAAAACTCACTTCTTGAAGAACAGCGCTCTTCTCCAAGTGCTGGAAAGGATTTGAACCACTTCCTGAAAAATAAATAAAATGAGCTTCACAGATGTCCAATCTAGTTCATATAGTGCAGTGGTGGTGAACCTATGGCACCAGCGCCCTTTTTATGGGCACCCTTGCCATCAACCTAGGGTAGAGTTCGCCAGACAGAACTCAGTCCCAAGCAGCCCACGACCCCAGAAGGAAGCTACAATGATAATCCAAACGTATTCTTCTTTCTACTGTATTGGTGTCCTCGGGTGCCTACACAATTTAAACCTGTGAAAGAGCAGGGAGTAATAAGTTACTGCTTAAATTGTCGCATTGGCACTTTGTGAAAAATACATGGGTTTTGGTTGTAGTTTGGGAACTCTGTGTCTAAAAGGTTTGCCATTACTGATATAGTGTATTCCTCCATGTATTTCATTTGTATTGTAAGCAATTGTACTAAAGCCAAGTGCACTAATCTACAGGCTGCAGGGCAGTGGTACCGGTGTCACAGACACCTTACATATTCTGTTTATATAGGATGTGGTGAATAACAGAGCAGTCCATAATATAACAAATTCAGAAAGAAAGAAGAAATCAATGCAGTGGTAAAAAGTAAGGTTTATACCTCACACTAGTCCACTAGTTCCACATCCTTATAAGTTACACGGGGAGCTGCCCCTGGCAATCAGTATGGCACAGTGTACACTAACCCCGGGCAATGTGAGGCCACCATGTGCCCATATGTATGACTGAGGTATGTATGGCTGGTGTACGAGGCTGTGCACTGTTCACATGGAGAGGTGTGCACCCAGTTTACCAAATATCACATTCACCAATTATTTAGCCCTCATACTGGAGGGAGGGAAGATACAATGGTTCCCGCATATGACACTTCCTCCTGGTACCGGCTTTAGGTAAGTCCGCGGCTTTGAGGCCTGCAAGGAGAGGACTCGCCAGACTCAATGTTCCGTGATATAAAAAGGCAGACAAGTCTCACCCGCCTCCTCGTCCTTCTTGTCAAATTTCTTAATCATTTCCGGTGCCGTTCTCCTCGTTCCCGGTATCGGTTGTAGAGCAACACAAGGTTCGGCACTGCGCATGCGTACAGCTTTAACAAGGATACCACGTCCCAGAAAGAAGGAAACGTCTCCGGAATGGGCGAAGGCGTGAATCATGTGACTTCATACGTCGCGCAGAGAGCAATCCATGTAGTAGTGTCACCACGAGGTGGCGCTGGAGGGCGTGCAGTGGTCACACCTGAGTTGTTAGAGCCGGTGCTTAACCCCTTAAAGTCTGACCTATTAATACATTTTTAGTACTGACTAATTTCTTTTTAACGATGATTTCATTTGTAGCCAAACATTGGTGTCGTTTCACAAAGAATAATTTAATTGGAAGACTTCTAGTGGATTTTTATACTCAATGGGTCACATTTACTAAGTGCTGTGCGCCAGTTTTCTGTCACACTTTGCACCTTTCATGTGCAAACACCTTGCACAGGTATTCAAGAAATGTACGTGCGGCTGCACTCTTAACGCGACACAAATTTCACTTACATGGGCGGTTTGGTGCACACTAGGACCATGCGCCACATTTATCATGCAAAGTCCGACAGGAGTGTGTCACATGCCCCCTCTGTCAGGGGAACCGCGCAGAGCGTGCCAGATTCATGAATAACACGCGCCACAAATCATGAATCTGGCGCACCCAGCACACTACACAGGCAAACTGCATATAGTAAATGTGCCCCCTCAGATTCATTGCAGTCGATTTGCCTGGCATAAAGCCATTTTGATCTTCTGAAATAATACCTGCTATTATTTTTTAGGGTGCTCAGCGAGGATTTTTGCTATAATTTTGTTATTCAAGTTTATCAATGAGATTGGACGATATGATCTCGGATCTGTAAGATCTTTATCATGTTTTTTAATCAAAACTATCAGGGCCTCGGACATAGAATGTGGCAACTCTCCTGTTACAAAGATATTTCTTATTACCTGGTATAAGTATGGAGAGATTGAATCTCTATATTTTATATATACTTCTGCTGGAAACCCATCTAATCCCGTAGTCATATTATCTATAGCCCATTTTACCTCTTCTTCTGTTATAGGTAAGTCCATATATTGTTTCTCTTCTACTTTTAATCTAGGTAATTTAATTGCTTGTATGTATGTTACTTTTGTGCCATATAGCTCAGCATAAAATTCCAAGAATTTTTTACTAATTTCTTCATTATCTGAGGCTATATTGTTATTATACCCTTTTAATGCCTTTATATAGGAGACCTCCCTTTGATTTTTAACAACAGAGGCCAAGATTTTTCCCAACCTACTTCCTTCCATAAAGATTTTATCCTTAATTTTTGTATTTATCTTTTTCACTCTTTGTTCTGCTTCTATTTCATAAGCAACAATGCATTCTTACCATTCTGTCCTATTGATTTCACTTGGATTATTTAAGAATTTTTGTTCTCCCGCAATTACCATTTTTCTTTTATCTTCTACCCCTCACGATTTTGCTCTGTGGTGTCATTAATCCTCTAAAAAAATATTTAAATGTATCCCATACTATTCCCCTATTGTCTTAAAAAAAACCTTAATTTTATTGTGGAAAATTTTATGATCCGTAATTGAATTAATAGTATCCGCATATATTCTATTCCTTATAATTTTTGGTCTATCCCCCTCCACCTGTGTATATATAGGAAGATGGTCTGACATCCCCCTTGCCCCATGTGTGATTTTTTTTAGGTACGATAATATAAGGTCATTACCCAGTACGTAGTCTATCCGTGAAAAAATGTAATGTGTTTTAGAGTGACATGAATTTTTTTTTCATATGTCCATCCATCCAATCTCCTTTGTGAACTTATATAATGTTGTTTCTTTACCACTCTTCCCTAACTTATCTATCCTAAATCCATGTAGTTTCTCACACATAACCATAATCAAGTTTCCCAATAAAATCATCGGGCATCTAGGGAATTTCATACAAAAATTATTCAGTTTAATTAAAAATTCTAGTGTGGAAGGCGGAGGTGTATAAACTCCTGCCACTATTATTTTGACTCCATATGGGGTACCATATATAAACACATATCTCCCATATTCATCTATCCATTGTTCATGAATCTTGATACAAATATTGTTATGTATTATTATAGGGACCCCTCTAGAGTATTCAGAAAACACTGAATGTATTGCAGTCCCAATCCATCTTCTTGCTATAACATTTATTTTATCGGGCCTAAGATGTGTTTCCTGGAGACATATTATTGCTGGTGTGACTGTTGTAAAAGATCAAACACTGCTACTCTTTTTAGTCTAGTACCAAGCCCCCTGGTATTCCATGAAACAAAGTTAACTACAGTCATTTAACATTACGTAATGATAGTACTTGAGTTGAGCATACCATAAAGGGAAAAGGAAAAAGAAAGAGAAAAAAAACCACTCACAAAACAAAATAAAATAAATAACATTTCGCTCCTGCAGCTTAGTTCCCTCCCACCCTCCTCCCCTCACGCTTTCCCCAACACAATGGGGGTCATTTACTAAGGGCCCGATTCGCGTTTTCCAGACGTGTTACCCGAATATTTCCAATTTGCGCCGATTGTACCTGAATTACCCCGGGATTTTGGCGCACGCGATCAGTTTGTGGCGCATCGGCACCGGCATGCACGCGACGGAAATGGGGGGGCGTGGCCGAACGAAAACCCAACGGATTCGAAAAAAACGCCGCATTTAAAAAAGGAAATTGTGTCGGGGAGCTTGCACTCACCTTCATCCAGGATAGGATCATAAACTTCAGTGCATTTCAGGGAACTTCAGCGCAGCAGCGCCACCTGGTGGACGTCGGAGGAACTGCCTTGATGAATCCTGGACGGACCCGAATCCAGCGCAGAGAACGCACCGCTGGATCGCGAACGATCCAGGTAAGTTAATCTGCCCCAATAGGTCCTGACTCTCAGTACCTTATTCACTTCTTGCCATTGCTAGTCCCCCCCCCCCCCTGGCCGAACGAAAACCCAACGGATTCGAAAAAACCGCCGCATTTAAAAAAGGAAATTGTGTCGGGGAGCTTGCACTCACCTTCATCCAGGATAGGATCGTAAACATCAGTGCATTTCAGGGAACCTCAGCGCAGCAGCGCCACCTGGTGGACGTCGGAGGAACTGCCTTGATGAATCCCGGACAGACCTGAATCCAGCGCAGAGAACGCGCCGCTGGATCGCGAACGGACCGGGTAAGTTAATCTGCCCCAATAGGTCCTGACTCTCAGTACCTTATTCACTTCTTGCCATTGCTAGTCCCCCCCCCCCCCACAGCCATATACAATGAAAAAAGTACTATATCGTCCTTATTACAGAACCTCACTATCCAACCATTCCGCTATTTCTTTAACGGCGGTAAACACTTGAACTTTCTCCTGGTAAATCACCCTTAGTTTAGCTGGATATATCACACCATACTGAATCTGGGCTTGTCTTAACTTCTCCTTGACCTCTAGAAATCCTTGTTTTTTGTTTTTTTTCATAAACCCAGGGCTGATTCTAGCATATTTGCTGCCTGAGGCGAATACAAAAATGCTGCACCCCCGCCCCCCCGCTCCCTGTTAAGTAAATGCTGAAAACGTTACAAACAATTAACATCCCCACAGGCAGCTCCCTGACACTGTGTGACTGACTACAGGTTTCTGGGAGTCATTAGTGGCATCTAGTACCTTCTAGATGACAATCTCTTCCATCAGGAGGACTTTATTCCGCGTTCTCCAATCCATGAAGTATCAAAGGTGAATTCATGGCCAGATAGCTTCAGCTCCGTGCAGCATCTCCACCCGGGGTCCCTAAAAATACCACAGTCACTTACGGTATAAAGTCTCCTGGATAACAACACTGTGCTCCTAAATAATATATACCCCTCACAACACAACTGACCGCACTCTCCCCACATATAAAACATCCCTTCTTTATATATATATATATATATATATATATGTATATATATACACTCACCGGCCGCTTTATTAGGTACACCTGTCCAACTGTTCGTTAACACTTAATTTCTAATCAGCCAATCACATGGCTGCAACTCAGTGCATTTAGGCATGTAGACATGGTCAAGACAATCTCCTGCAGTTCAAACCGAGCATCAGTATGGGGAAGAAAGGTGATTTGAGTGCCTTTGAACGTGGCATGGTTGTTGGTGCCAGAAGGGCTGGTCTGATATGGCCCCATATAAAATATACAGTACTTCCCCCCTCCCACGATAACATGACACCTCCCCACTCCCCCTTATTAGCCAAATAGAATTAATGAAAGTGCATTAAAAATCAGGCTCCCCTGCAGGCAGCTGCTCCCAATGAAAGTGCATTAAAAATCATACTCACCTGCAGGCAGCTGCTCCCTCGGCATGCGGGTCCCGTCTTCACGTGGCTCTTCTGTGAGCCGCGGCTCCGCTGAGTGACACAGGCGGCGTGACGTCATGACGCCTGCGTCACTGATTGCAACGGAGCGACGCAGCAGCCGGAAAGGCGCTATTTCGCTCCGCATATAAATCGTGGCTGTGTCTTAAAGAGACAGGCACGATTTATTTAGCTGGTGGGCGATTTGGATGTTAACGGGCGCCCGAATCGCCCACTTTAGAGCGGCGAATTTCGCCGCCCTTTACAGGGATGCGCATTCTGCCGCCTGAGGCGAGATTTTCATCTTGCCTCATGGCAGATGCGGCCCTGCATAAACCCTAGCACTGCGTCCATGTAGTGGACTACAATATCCAGCCTAAGCGTTTCGAGCGCATTCACACGCTCTTTGTCAAGCTTATAGTATCCTTGCGGCAAGAACCAAGAGGAAAAATTCCAAAAAAAAAAAAAAACAATAAAAAAGACAAAAGAAGGGAAAAAGTTATTCCAGTGGAACGGCAACTCAATGCTTCTTGCCTTGTTAGTGTCCACAACCTCCTTGTTATCTATATAGTTCCTCTTAACAATGGCAAATACACTAATCGGTATCACATTAAATCCGGAGCCCATTCCACATTAGTTGCTATTTATAGACTTACAATTTCTTTACAATAAGCTTCCTTAAACAGCGGGCTCTGTTTCATAAAGTTTTTTCTGACCAGGTTTCCAGGTTCATATATCAACACAGGTTGGGTTGGTGACTATAGGGAATGGTCTATATATGACTGTGTGATTTCTCAGGGCCCAGATTGGTGAAGCGGATTGAAGTCCACAATTTTTACGTTGCTAAGATAAGGGTAAAGGAAGAAGAAATAATTGCAACCGATACACTGGTCTGTAATCCCCAGTATTATCTCCTGTATTATCGCAGCCTGATCGCGGAAATCCTCACCAGCTAAAAATGATATTCACTTTAAGTCAGGAACTGCCTGTCCATTATTATTAATGATTTGGTCATTATTAACTGTTTGGTTTGGGGTCTTTTCATATTATTGTTTATCTGGGGTCTGTCTTATTATTGATACTCTGGTTTGGGCTCTGTATTAATTATGACTGTCTGGTCCATGGTCTATACGGTAGTATCAGGGCCTATTTATTTGCTACCTGCGTTGAAAATTGAAATGCGGCCACTCCCCCTCCCCCCAACACCAGACCTCCCCTGCTTTGGGATATTAGTAACTGGCCCTCTGTGACACCATAAATGCTAACAGCTAGTCACTCAGTGACAGAGACAATAGTGGCATCTAGTACCTCACAGGTGACGATCTGCTCCATCAGGAAGAGGACATCATTACGTCTTCTCCCGCCCATGACGGTTAAATTTGCTGGCTATTCTTCGGCTCCCAGCACGACATCTCCACACTGCACCCATAAAATACCACAGTCACTTACAGTATAAAGTCCCCTAAATAACAGTGTTCCTAAATCATATAAACCTCTCACGACACAACAGACTACTCAGCCCCCTCCATCCCCTCCACACACTCAGAGTGGAAATAGAATCCACTTTGTGGCCCTTCTTCATTTATTTTAGAATTTATAATAAAAGCTCCTCTCCCCCCATTAAATTATATACAGGGTTTTCCTACAAAGACAAGTTAGATACTATCCACAGGATGGGGCCTAACTTGCTGATCAATGGGGATCTCAGTGTTGAATCCCCCACAGATCGCGAAAAAAGTGGTCCGACCGACCCCTCGCTGCTCTAATGGAACTCCTAGACTAATGGAGCAGATGGCCGCGCATGACTGTGAATCCTAATCTTGTAATGTGGTGAAGAAGAAAGCCACTCGGCCACTGACATCAATGCTTATGTTTACTCACAAAAACACATGGGGAAGGAGGACATAAAGGGCATTCCAATGGTAAACCAACAGACGGTTTGCTCTGCAACTCCTTCCAGCTACCATTTAAAGGAAACCTACCACTTGAAGTGGCAGGTTTCAGAAGAAAATACCGAGCACCAGCTCAGGCTGAGCTGGTGCCGGAGCTTATTTTTGTTAGTGTTTTAAACCGCGGTATCGCCGGCGCAGGGAGGTACGCGCTCGGCGCTTACCATGCGCGCGGCATGCTGCCCCTGCTGTTTCCTGTCCATTTCCGTGGTGTTTCCATCATTTTCTGAGGTTTCCAGGTGTTTGGCCAAGCTTACCTGTGCAGACCCTTGGTCCCCTTGAAAAATGCATCGGGAAAAGTTTGTCTCGAATAACGAGTACCCGAGCATTTTAGTGCTCGCTCATCTCTAGTCTACACCTCTCCTGGTACTGAATGATGGGTCCTCAACATTAAATTTTTGGGAGGGAAAATTGGAAAATTGGACAGGTGATCAGAGGTGGCCTTCTATGCATTGCAGGTGCTGTCCTGCCCTGTTCAGTGCATGTTCAGCACCGTTGGTGGTGTCATCACCAACAAGTGGAACTGCCTCTCTACAAGCAACGCGGACTTCCTAACATTTTTTAAGATGAACAAGCATGGATCTCACACAGCTTGGTTTTGCCAGCGTCAGTATATGTTCCGCATTTACAGAACTCAATATTGGAATTGAACAAGGCGCAGTGCAGAAGTGTGGTCGGGGACAGGCAGGAGGTCGAGACAGGCAGCACAAGATCAGAGTCAGGGACCTATCGGAAGGTCAGGACGTCAGCACAGGAGAGAGGTCAGGAACGGAATCGAGGTCACAATGGGAAATCAGGATAATCGCACAGGGAATCAGGAACAAGCTTTCTCTAAGGCTATGAGGCACAAAGATCTGGCAGGGGACACAGGAAGGGGCTGGAAGTTATCATGGCAGGCGACTGGCCAGTGGCAATTATCGGTGCGCTGGCCCTTTAAATTTCACAGAGCCGGCGCGCCCATTCTAGGAAACAGGAAAGCGCGCACCGGAGCGCGGGCATTGCGGAGACTGCCGCTGGAGCCGGGAAAGATAAATTCCTTGCTGGGGCACATAGAGGTACACGTGTGCGCCTACGACCCACGATATGGGTCGCAGGGGCACCCGTGATGAATTTCTTATGTGTGTAAGTGCATTATACAATATGGAAGCTGTCCCTATAAGAGAAGACCTACCCCTCATCCAAACGAAGACCACTTCTTTGTGCAAAAATTGCTAGTGAAAAACTCCTTTGAGAAAAATGGAAAATTCCAGCTTAAATAAGTTGCAAAAATAGTTTTTGTTATATATTTGGCTACTTTTGTATCATTTTGTTAAATTTAAAATTTTTACACCAGTCAGTCCAATTTTATCACAGCTTAAAAAAGTAGGCATAATCAGATTTTTCCCTATTAAACTACTAGCACCTCAAGTATTGTGAGAAATGTTATTTTTAGAACTACATCTTTTATGTGAAACCTCACCTATTAAAAATCCCCCCAAACTCATGAAAAAATGAGCCTATCCCTTTAATTGAATGTATCTCCACTTCTAGGAATCACAGAATTACAATCCTGATGGAATGCCAAAACTTCATCGTCAGTGCCCATTAGGAACAATTTTCCTACAATCTCAGCATTCCTATATGTGGGGGCTGCCCTTTTGGCTCTTATTAGCCGGAGGAAGCAAGGCAGCTCTAGGGCCCTCACAACATCAAGCTCTATTGCCCTCCCTAGAGCACAACTAAGACCAGTCCAAACCTGGTGTGCAAACCCTATCAAGGGTCTGCAGTAACATCTAATCTCCTTTCAACATCGCTCCCCTAGCCAGAGTCTGACATCTCAGGGGCCGGGTAACTAGCACCTCAGAACGGGGCCCTGTTGATATACATAGGGCCCACTGATTATTTCAGTCTTTCTCCTTTTGACGCATAAAAGACTGGTTAAGTAAAACTTTCATTATAACAATCAAACAATGGGTGGCTGTGATAGCAGAGGATTGTCCTTTGACTTGCCTTCATAAAGACTGGGATGGACAAGTCACATCACTCCAGCCCCTACATCTCCTTAGTCCTGTGATTATTAGATTCCTTTCCGGATATTCTGTTACATCCGTTCATTTCCTTTCTTGGCTTTTCCCACCCCCTCCATCTAAATCCCTTCTGTCCTTTATTTCCTAAGCATTCACATGTTTACAATTTCTTAGAACGTGACTTCATTTTTAAATATAGCTTCATTTAATGTAAAAGTGTTCAATACCCCAGACAAGAGATACCAAATTCTCTATTATTTTCACAAACATAAATTCCACAACCTGCATGTCCAAGAAACACACTTCTGCATGCCCAACCCACATACCATTAAGAGCAGCTACTATCCCACACATTTTCATAGCTTGAATTCAGAAGGAAAGCCTATGGGTGTTTCCATTTTAGTGCACAAGTCCATCTGCTTAGTAGTTTTGTATACCAAATATGATTCTAACACACATTATTTCTTCCTGCATTGGAGTCTCTTTCATGATCACAAAGATATATACACCAAATCAGATTTTCTAGTCCATACTTTAGATGATCTCTGCTCCTTCACCAAGGGTTTGGTCCTACTGTCCTTGACAACTCTTTGTTCTACAATGAAGTAAAGAGGGTACATAAAGAGATCCCCACAAACCACAAACAGTACCTTTTAGATGTCTTTAGACATGTTCCAATGATGCCTCTATCCATGGAATTAGAGCCACCAATCTAAAAGATTATTTTTATTGATGAACTCTGTTCCACTCGTGGAGGAGGGAAGCTGGGAAAGGCAGGAAATGGCATGCTCTTGCACTTAGAACCCCCATATCAGGACCCTTGAACCCAAATTCATGTTTATGGATTCTTATCAGAGCCCTTTACCATTTGCACTAGACAGGACTGTCCCCTCTCCCCCTCATTATATGCAATTATGTTTATTGATGGCGGGTGGAGTGGTGGGGGATTATATGAAAAGTTGTATCCCACCTAACCAAATTGTCTGACTGGGTTACTTTACTTTAACACACATGCTAAAAGGCATACTTAACCCATTGGTCAAAAAGAAAAAAACGATTAAAAAGATAATCTTTATAAATGTAAATCTAAAGTGTAGCAAACACGCTACCAATTAGCAACATTAGGGCAGATTTATCAAGCTGTCTGAAATTCCGAATATTTGTAGTTGCCCGTGGCAACCAATCAAAGCTCCTCTTTAATATATTCATGAGCACTGGTAAAATGAAAGCGGAGCTGTGATTGGTTGCCATGGGCAACTACAAATATTCTGACTTTCAGACAGCTTGATAAATCTGCCCCAATGTGTATACAGGCGGTCCCCTACTTGAGAACATTCGACTTACATACGGCCCCTAGTTACATACGGACCTCTCAATATTGGTAATTTATTGTTCTTTAGTCCTAGGCTACAATGATCAGCTGTAACAGTTATCAAAGGTGTCTGTAATGAAGCTTTAGTATTAATACAGATTTTTAGGACAACCCAACATTTTTAAAATCCAATTGCCACAGAGACCAAAAAAGTTCTGGCTGGGATTACAATGATAAAATATACAGTTCCGACTTACATACAAATTCAACTTAAGAACAAACCTACAGACCCTATCTTGTATGTAACCCAGGGACTGCCTGTATAATAAACAGTATAATTAAAAACACAACAAGAGTGAGTGATTTTTGGATCTCTAGAGTAAAGATCAAAAAAACTGTGAAGCAAGGTCTTCTTTGTGATGTCTTTAGTAAGCCACCTTCACAGAGGCGAGCAACATATACTTTGTTAGTGTGTGTTTCTGATGTAGCCCTCTAGTACATTCATATGTTGGCTTGTTCCAACCTGTGCTGCGCTAGCTCAGAACTTCAGGATCTCAAATATTATCTTTGTTTCTAGTATCAATCTACATCACATTCTTTGGATCACGCACCCTATCTCTGTAGTGTCTATTAGTCTTCTATTGCTGTCGTTACATCACTGGTCACTAAGAATCACTAATAGGAAACAATAGAAAGAAAGCCACCGCTCACTCACATAAGCTGCATCCTCAATATAGACGAGGTCCTATTCCTCCTTAGCTCTCGGTGCACGGAAAGGCAGTCCTGCCGGTTGACTGAATGATGCACAATGAAACGAAGGTATTCCAGCACTCAGAATCTTCTTTAAAAAAATATTTGAATTTTTATTTAGTAAATATTAAAATTGCAAGGTCACATCCTGGCATATCATCCAAAAAAGAAAAGATCTATGCGTTTCAGACTAGTGTGCTTGCGTCCTTATTCATGAAGTGTCCGCGAGTGGTGAGACTCCAATGTGGGGAGGGGGAGATTAGGAACCAAGGTGACTGTCCCTTATCGCCATTGCTGTTTGCATTGGCCAAAAAAACACTGTTGTGTATGATTAGACAACATAGGGGCATCAGTGTTTTTTTGGTACAGGAAGGGTGAGAAGTGTATAGGGCCGAATGCTGATGATCTCTTGCTGTTTGGGACTGTCACTGCCAGGGATAATGGAATTATCTATAGTTTTGGAGAATATTCTGAGCTCTGGATTAACTGGGCTAAGTCGGCCCTATTACCACTGCTTCCTTCCAGTGCACACACAAAGGGTGGGGAATTCCGGAATGAATTACCGAAATGAAGTCGAGGATTGTGGTGTGGAAAAAATTGCCCCTTTCGGCCTTGGGTCGAGCTAATCTGATCAAAATTCACAGTATGTTTAGGGACCTGATGTGGAAGCAAGGGAAAATGAGATTGAGGGTAGATGCCTGTTGTCCACAGTGTGTAGTGGATAGAGCAGATGGACTACATATGTTTTGGACATGTGGAGAGCTGGATTTATTGTGGGGGGAAGTTCTACAGTTGACTAAGAGGGTATTTGTGGTTAGAGTCCTGAGGGACCCTAAGATATGTATGCTGGGCTGCATAGAACTGAGAGATTGGAGGGGATTAGCAATTTTAGCAATTTTGAAAATCCTATATCAAGTGAGGAAAACTATAGCCAGACATTGGTTGGAGAGGTCCAAAGGTTTTTAAATAGTACTATTTGGATGGAATTGAAAATACATATCAAGCGAGGGTCTATGCACAATTTGGAGAAGCAATGGAATGGATGGCTGGAGGGTCCGGGGATGGCTACAGCTGAATTGTTAAGAAGTTGGGTGAGAAATGGACTGGAATGTTACTGGGACGGTGATTTGATTTTGGTATTTTCTGGTGAAAGGGATGATGTTTGCCCTTTTGCCCATGTGAAAGGTGGGAGCAGGGAGCTCTATTGGCCAGACTGGGATAGGAAAGGGGGGTTAACTGAGGGAAATGCTTTATTTTTCATTTGAACATTGTATTTTCATACACACTGGGGCATTCGGGATCCAGCTGATTCGGGTTCTGCCGGGATTCACTAAGGTTGTGCGCCTGATGTCCACTAGGTGTCGCTGCTGCGCTGAGGTCCACCGAAGTTTGCTGGAATTCACCTCCTTCGTCACGGTGTATGTGAGTGCTATTTTTGCAACACAATTTTTTTTTTTTAATTCTGCAGTTTTTCCGAATCCGTCAGGTTTTCCAATGGCCACGGCCCCCGATTTCTGCCGCGTGAAAGCGTGTGCGCCAAAATCCCGGGGCAATTCGGCGCAAAATGGAAATATTCGGGAAACTCGACGTAAGTGCGGCATTCGGACCCTTAGTAAATGAGCCCCAATGTGAAGGGTATATATGATTGAGCAGTTTAATAAAAGTTATCTGGTTAAAAAAAAAAGATGAGCTGTTTGGTGGAAATTCTGGTTCAACGGCAAAATTCAGTTCGGGGCCGGGAATTTGGGGCGAACTTAGCATGTGCGTAGGCTGACACAGCTAACAGCCTGCAATATAGCACATCAGTATTGATGGGTATTAGTATGAACAAGCAATCAGATCATTGCTTGTTCATTACACATGGTGGAAGTAATAAAAAAGTAAAAAAAAAAACAATTGTTCTTAAATAATAATTAATAATAATAATAATTCTCATAAGCCCCATGAACATATAAAGAGACACAATGCAAAAGAAAGTCTAAATGATAGCACAAACCCCACATATATAGCATCACTGCGTCCATAACCACCCGTAGAATTAAAAAAGGTCATTAGAATCCGTATTGACCCAGTTCGAGGAACACCGTAAAAAAAAACTTAACTACCCACCAAAATTATGATTTTTACCCATTTCATTCCACAAAAAATGCAATACAAAGTGAGCAAAAAAAACATTTGTACTCCGGTCAATGTGCAAGCTGTGAATCTCGCACAGCTGCAATGTGTCACAACCGGCTGTGCAAGATTCACTGACTGCACATGCGCGAGAAGTGCCGAGAGCCGCGTGACGTGCATAATTAAATATCGGCGGTGTGCGGAATTGCCAGGGTGACGTAAGTGAAGTGCCGAAGCCTCATTTGTATAGATTATAGAATCCTTTTTTTTGTCCCTAAACAAGATATGTCCTGGGATCAGTGGTACAGAGGTGAGTGGGTGGTGTGAGGAGGTCATTTCGGACGGGATCAAGTGGTAGGTTTCCTTTAATGATATTTGTCCTAGTAACTATAATTGTGCTTTAGGTCAAATTGTTCATGAACTGGAAATAGTCAAAGTTCACCTTATGTTATTTTAAGGTGTGTAGATCTGGATGTGCCAACAATTTATAGGATTGTTTATTAAACGCTTCAAAGAAAGTGGAAGGTGATTTTTGGATTTGAGTCATCCCAAAGGTTACAAAGAAAATTGCATTGCATTGTGACTCACAAAAGGAAGCCTTGCACTTACTGTGCTTTGTAGGTGAAGTGGTTTTATATAACATACATAATTTACTATACATGGATGTTATCTATCTAGACTTTTCCAAGACATTTTATACTGTACCACATAAATGGTTGATGCATAAAATGAAACTGCATGGTCAAGGGGAAAATCTGTGTATTTGAGTAAGAAATAAAGTTCCCAGTATGGCACAAGGGTTCTGTATTTGGTCCATAGATATCCCCCAGTCCAACCATAGCTATGGCTAGTTTTTGGGGCTGTCAATTTGCTGGATTGGCTGTCTGGGTCATCTAATACAAAGCTCTGTTAAAGGAAACCTACCACTGCTCGCATGATGAAATCATGCGAGCAGACCACCCTGTAGGCTACTTAATGCTGATGTCAGCACAGTTTAGTTAGGCTCAGCGAACTTTAGCTAAAAAACTATTTTCTTACATATGTAAATGAGCCCTCCGGTGCTACCCTATGTCATCTTCGGGCTGGCGATGGCTTCAGATGTTTAATTATTCCCGCCTGCTTCATATTAACAGTCTTCCTTCAGGTGTGAGAGACGTTACGTCACAAGGCTCTCAGCACTTATCGCCGGCCAGCTGTGCGAGACTTAGTGTCTGCGCATGCGTGATAAGTGCTTGGTGATGTCACGGCTCAGATAAGAGCTTGGTGATGTCATGGCTCTCGCACCTGAAGCAAGACGGGTAATGTGAAGGAGGCGGGAATAATTAAACATCGGAAGCCATCGCCAGCCCGAAGATGACGTAGGGTAGCACCGGAGGGCTCATTTACATATGTAAGAAAATTGTTTTTTAACCAAACTAAAGTTCGCTGAACCTAACTAAGCTATGTGCCGGCATCAGCATTAAGTATCCTACGGGTGGTCTGCTTGCAAGATTTCATCATGAGAGCAGTGGTAGGTTTCCTTTAAGTATTTAATATAGAATCGGATAGTATAATATTACAGATGTATGTGTAGCAATATGGTATATGCTATCCTGGCCTCTAGGGGCCTCACTACTTCTGTGTGTGTACAGTAAAGCAGGTAGCAACTTGTTGGTAGACAGACTTGAGTATGTGACATGTGTAATGGCAGTTTGTTGAATAAAGAGCCTGAGACCAACCACAATGTGTGAAGCCAATACAGGAGAGTCAACTAACAGAACATGGTGGCAGCTGGGCACAGAACCTGTGTATAACAAGTCTGCATCTCCTGAGAACCTGTGTGAGTCACAGCAACTGTAACTACAGAGTCCCTGATAAGACTGCACAATGGAGAATGGCCTGAAACCCCCTCAGACACTGGATCTCTGACAGTCTGGTGCTAGAGGACATTGTGCAGGCATTTGACAAACACTGTGACCCCAAAAAGAATGAGACTGTGGAGAAATACAAGTTCTTCTCAAGGGATCAGGAGGTTGGGGAGAATGTGGACAGATATGTGACAGCTGAGGAGACTGGCTGCAACATGTAGCTTTGGAGAAATAAGTGACTCTCTCATCAGAGACAGGATAGTGTGTGGCATCAGAGTCTCTCACCTCAGAGAAAGGTTACTGAGGGAGGAAGAGCTGACCTTGGTGAGATGCCTGCAGATCTGCAGGGCGGCCGAGCTGACAAAAGACAGCCTGAAGATGATGGAAGCCACCAGGGATGAGGCAGTACATGCTGTATATGGGAGAGCCAAAGCAAGGCCCAGGCTCCCTGAAAGCACCATCCAATGCAGATATTGTGGGAAAAGACATGAGAGACACAAAGAGAAGTGTCCTGCATATGGTTAAACCTGCAGGATTTGTGGGAAGAGGAACCATTTCTCAGCTCTGTGCAGACTAAAACCCAGCAAACAGCACAGACAAGTCCACACAATGACACAGAACACAGACAGTGATGAGGACATTACATGGCTACAGCTGCAGCCTGCAACAGAGAATGTCCATGTGTTCAAGCAGCAAGTAGCAAAGGAGGCGAAACAGTTATTTGCAACCTTTTTGTTGGATGAGCAGCCCATTAGATTTCAGCTGGATTGCAATGTAATTCCATGTGCGCTGCTGAAAAAGCAGGTTTCCATTGAGCCCACGGACAAGGTACTGGTGATGTACAACAAAAGTGTTTTGAAACCGATGGGGACCTGCAAGCTTAAATTAAAGAACCCATGTAATAAAAAGAGTTACAAGGTGGAATTTACAGTGCTGCCTGGTAGTGATCATGTACCATTACTGGGTGTAAAAGCAGTTCAGGCTATGGGCTTAATAAAGGTGCAGACTCACAACATCATGGCTGTTGAAGTGTCCCAGAATATACAAAATTCAAAACCAAAAATGCTCGATATATAAACTAGAAATTGATCACACGGTGCCACCTACTAGATTACCAGCAAGATTAGGCATCGAAGGCTGTATATGCCGTGCACGGGAATCTGTCTATTGGCCAGGTATGAATGACCACATTAAAAATTACATAACACAATGTGAAATATGTGCGTCACATAGTGATAAGCAACCAAAGGAGACATTGAAACCACATGCAATTCCAAAGAGGCCATGGTCAAAGATAGGCACGGACCTCTTCACATGGAATGACAAAAAATATCTGATTACAGTGGATTATTTCTCCAACTTCTGGGAAGTGGACTATCTGCAGGATACAAGGGTAAGAACAGTGATTAAAAAACTCAAGGGCCATTTTGCCAGGTATGGCATTCCTGACACTGTGTTCTCTGATAATGCTGCTCAATTTACCTCTGAAGAGTTTAAAAGATTTAGCACGACATGGGAATTTGACCATCAAACATCATCTCCAGGATATCCCCAAAGTAATGGGAAAGCAGAGTCAGCAGTAAAAACTGCTAAAAGACTAATTCAAAAAGCAAAGCAGGCAGGTTCAGATCTATACCTGTCTATACTGGATCACAGAAACACCCCCACACAGGGCCTCCACAGCAGCCGAGCTTAAAGGCTCATGAGTAGACGGACCAGGACAATCTTACCAACTGCTAGTCATTTGCTTAAAGGAAACCTACCACTTGAAGTGGCAGGTTTCAGATGGAAATACCGAGCACCAGCTCAGGGTGAGCTGGTGCCGGTGCTTACCATGCGCGCGGCTACATAGGAAGTGAAGGAGAGCCGCGTACCTCCCTGTGCCGGCTATAAAGTTTAAAAAGTGTTTTAAACCGCAATACAGTGGTTTAAAACACTAACAAAAATAAGCTCTGGCACCAGCTCACCCTGAGCTGGTGCTCGGTATTTCCATCTGAAACCTGCCACTTCAAGTGGTAGGTTTCCTTTAAGCCAAAGCTTGTGAAACAAGTTGATGATCAATTGAGGAAAAATCAAGATAGGCAAGCTTTCAACTTATGAAGTTGAAACAGAGGAAGGAAGGAGACTAAGGAGAAATTGCAGACATATGAGAAAAATGCAGGAACCCTATGATGCTTGGCCATTTGAACATTATCCAGATATTCAAGACAATGAGATGGCAAGCACAAGCCAGGAGACAACAGGGACAACTGAAAATGAAGCTGCGAGGAGTGAGGACAGTAACCAGAGAGAAGACAGTGTGACAGAACCAGAAGAACACTCAGATGTTTGTGGCGAAACATCTTATGTTACACGAGCCAGCAGGATGATAAAAAGGCCAGCCCACCTCAAGGATTACACCTAAAAAGACTTATTACGTTTTTTTAAATTATTGTTTCATGTTTAACAGTTTTCTTATATTTAATTGTTCCATTTAAAAGAGAAAGGATGTAGCAATATGTTATATGCTATCCTGGCCTATAGGGGCCTCACTACTTGTGTGTGTGTACAGTAAAGCAGGTAACAACTTGTTGGTAGACAGACTTGAGTATGTGACATGTGTAATGGCAGTTTGTTGAATAAAGAGCCTGAGACCAACCACAGTGTGTGAAGCCAATACAGGAGAGTCAACTAACAGAACAGTATGGAAGCTCTAGGCCTGGCCAGAGAAATGGCTAATTGAGTTTAAAGTGTTGTCCATTTTCAGCAAATAATTGATATTGTTTGTGTAATGAAATGTTATAAAATTTTCCCAAATACTTTCTGAATTAATTCTTCACAATTTTATAGATTTCTGCTTACTGTCATTTAGTAGGAAGCTTAATTATTTACTATCGGGTAGGAAACAATCCCTGGTAATGTGATGCAAGGCTTGTTATATCATATATCTCTGGTTAGTCTCTGTGATACTAATGAGTTGTGCACCTGTGTAACATCATATGACCAGGGACTGTTTCTTATCCACATGAAGTAAACAAGAAGCCTCCTGCTGAATTACAGAAATCAAAGCTCTAGAAAACTGTTAATAATTGATAAGGAAAATATATTCAAAAATTGTATATCTTTTCATTGCACAAACAATATAAATTATTTGCTAATAGTGGACAACCCCTTTAATGTAGATAAATGATAGGTTATGCACTTGGGCAGAGATAATATCACTAAAAAAGGAAACAAAGAAAAAGACAAGGTTATTGGTTGACTTTAAACTTAATTTTAGCAACCAGAACCTGACAGCTGCCAATAAGGCAAATAAAATTTTGGGCCATATTAAGAAAGGCATAAAGGCTGATGGAAAGGACATAGTTTTGCCCTTATTCTAAAGACTGGAAAGGAAAGGTTACAGTGGAGAGAAACCAAGCATATTAATCCTTTCGCATCACAGCATTTTTTTTGTTAATTTTTTGCTACCTACCTTCAAAAATCTATAATTTTTTTTATTTTTCCATGTACAGAGCTGTGTGAGGGTGTTTTTTCTGCATAATAAATTGTACTTCATAGTTATGGTATTTATTATTCCATGCCTGAACTGGGAAGTGGGAAAAAGATTCCAAATGCAGTAAAATTAGTGAAAAGATGCATTTGGACCATTTCCTTGTGGGTTCAGTTTTTACAACTTCCACTGTGATCTCCAATAACACCTCTACTTTTTATTCTTTGGTTTGCTACAATCACATTGACACCAAATTTATACAGGTTTTATCGTGTTTTAATACATAAAAAAAATTAAAACCAAATGTTCGAAAAAAAAAATATTTAGTTTCACCATCTTTTGACACTAATAATTTTTTCATACTTCGGTGTACAGAGCTGTGTAAGGTGTTATTTTTTTTGCAAGATGAGCTGACATTTTCATTCCCTACCATTTTGAGGCATGTAGGGCTTCGATAACTTTTTGTACATTTTTTTATATGTTGCAAAATTGTGAAAAAGTTGAGTTTCGGACATTGGGCACTATTTTCTGTTAATGGCTTCAACACCAGGAATAACCATTTTTATATTTTTATAGATGAGAAAGTTTGGGAAACCATGGGACCCTTATTTACTAAGGGTCCCACGAATCGCATTTTCGTTGGCTTTTAGAAATTTTGGGGATTTGCGCCGATTAGCTGTGACAGCTATTTAGAAAGGGATTGTGTCGCACGCGATTGGATTTTGATGCAATCATGACGACTTTCATGCGATAGAAATGGGGTGGGGCACTTACATACACTGGGAACAAGAAGGTGAACTCTGGCAGACCTGAGTGGGGAAGCGACAGATGCAGGAAATCGGGCACACAAAATTTGTGAATCGCGCCGGATTCATGATCGTCGGACATGAATCGTGCGTATCCCGGGAACTCCTTCGGTCAGGTAAGTTAATGTCCTCCGATGTGTTTAACAGTCCTAGGGATAAGGGGTAATTGGATTTTTCGGTTTTATTAATATTTTTAAACATTTTTAACTTTCTTTTTATTTCACTATTTTTAAGTCCCCTAGGGTACTTTAACTTTGATTGATCTTACCTATTTTCCACATCATATATGACAAATGTGCAAATCATACAATATAATAGATCTGCTAAAAAAAAAGACAGCGTTGGGTCTTACAAAGACCCAAAGTTGTCATGGCAACAGATCGTCGGTCCTCAATGACATCACAGGGAGAGACAATCAAAACAGAGATGGAGGTGCCCACTCCAAGAGCCCTTTTCATATTTTTTTAGTGCTCTACGATACATATACATGTCATGGAGCGTTAAGAGGTTAGGGGAACGGGTGGACTACTATACAGCGACAGATAACTAAATTTAGGGTTATTCAGTTTAGAAAAAAGAGGGGTACGGGGAGATCTCATCACAATATACAAATACTTGAATGAGGAGTACAGAGATCTTTCTAATGATCTGTTTATACCAAGTCCTGGGGAGTAAACAAAGTGGCATCTGTAAAGTCTAGAAGAAAAGCGGTTTAACCACTGCCAAAGACAGGGATTATCTACTGTGACTATAGTGAGACTGTGGAACTCAGTCACAAGATCTTAGAATGGCCGATGACATGATTAACCCCTTAAGGACGGAGGGTTTTTCGCCTCATTTCTCGCTCTCCAACTTCAAAAATCCATAACTTTTTCATTTTTCCGTGTACAGACCTGTGTGAGGGCTTATTTTGTGCGTAACAAATTTTACTTTCCCGTAATGTTATTTATTTTAACATGCCATGTACTGCAAAGCTGAAAAAAAATTCCAAATGTGGAAAAATTGAAAAATAAAGTTTCAAAATAAAATTCTGTTCTTTGATCCATACCAATAATGAACACGCTGCAGCATAAATCAGTGATTAGGATTCTTCTATGAATAAACACGAGTATAAGCTGACCCGAGTAATGACTCCAGTATAAGCCTAGGTTGCATGGGATCATGGGAGAGCGAGGTGCAGGGGCGTGCATAATTGGAAGCCGGAGTGCCGGACATCTTGCCTCCCAGTATACAGCCTGCTGCCCTGCTGCCGCCTGCTGCCCCTGCCTCCCAGTATATGGCTCGCAGACCCTGCCCCCCCCCCCCCCCCCCCCCCCCCCCCCCCCCCCCCCTATATGGCCCCCGCACCCCGCCCCCCCCCCCCCCCAGTATACAGCATGGAGCCCCCTGTCCCAAGTATACAGGCTGGAGCACCCTGTCCCCAGTATACAGCCCCTTCCAGAGGAATGGGCAGCCTATAAGAATAAAAAAATGTGTACTCACCTTCTGACGCGCCGCCCCCCTTCCTCCGCGGTCCTCTTCATCTATGGATGTTCCGGCTTCAGCTCTGTGTCTGCGCTGTGCTGTCGCTTGCATTGTGACATCAGCTGCTCGTTGACATCATAGTGTGTGCCGATGGCGCCACACACTAGAATATAAGCGAGCAGCTGACGTTATCCAATATGCTGTGTCCTGCCCTTTCATATTCAGTAGCTACATATAACTATTTTATCACAGTGCTGTTACTGTTTGTAGAATTTATAGTGACAATCCAGCACATTATAAATTCAAATACAAACACCAGGTGGCGCCCTGTTTCCTTCTATAAGGGAATTAATATTTCAGTAAAGTACTGTATAAATATTGTAGCAGAATATGCTTATAAATAGATAATAGCAGAAACCAATTATATCTAATACAGATGGTCCCCTACTTAAGAACACCCGACTTACAGACGACCCCTAATTACACACGGACCTCTGGATGATGGTAATTTACTGTACTTTAGCCTTAGGCTACAATAATCAGCTGTAACAGTTATAACAGGTGTCTGCAATGAAGCTTTATTGTTAATCCTGATTCTTATGACAATCCAACATTTTAAAAATCCAATTGTCACAGAGACCAAAAAAATTCTGCCTGGGTTTACAATTATAAAATATACAGTTCCAACTTACATACAAATTAAACTTAAGAACAAACCTACAGAACCTAACTTGTATGTAACCCGGGGACTGCCTGTAATTATCTTTATTTTTGCGTTTTGAGTAGTAAAATTTGAAGTAACTGCAAGACAGCAATTGACTACACTTCAGTGACCTTTATGAAAACAGTGTTGTGTAGGACTGATCACTTGCCAATATGTTTCCTGTCTGTCCTACATATGATTTTACGCACCTAGGTTTCTATTGGAAGAAACATGTCAGTAAACAATAAGCAATCATATTAATCAATCACCATTGGGGCGCCTATGTTGGGGTGAGCAAACCACATGATCTCTTTATTTCTTTGTCTCTTCAGGTGTTTAGAATAGCATAGGTCCACAGGTGTGTCTCTTGTGATTATACTTTACACAAATCATGTTATGGGGAACTTATAATCAGAATTTCACATTTTCACCTAATGACAGGTTCTCAGAGTCTATTTAATACTAATTCCCAATCTGCTTTTAAAAGTTGATAAAAGTATACCTGGCTCCCTGAGGCTGGAATCATAATTATTATCTGCACAACTATACACCGTGTTCCCTCCTTCCTGCAAACATGAGCTGACCCTGTGCTGCAACAGGGTCATTAGGTAAAAATGTGTGAGCCTGATGACACGTTCACTCTAAGAATACGCTGTTTGTGGGCTTCCAGACTGGCACACTGGATTTCCGCTGTCCCTCCGTCTGAAGGTGTGCTCAGAGGTTTTCCCCTATAGTCTGATTAGGTTTGATTCCCTAACACACACTAGGGTACTTAATAGTACCATAACTTGCATATGCGACATCTCCACACAGGAGCCTGATCTTTTGGGCTTGGGGGCAGCTGGATTCCCCTGGTACCTGAATGGCTGGCTTTAGCTTGTTATAGGTGGAACAGGCCTCGTCCACGGTGGGCAGGTGTCCGACAGGTGGTTTGTAAAGAAAGAGGGAGATGCTGCGGATGGATGGAAACAATTCTCCCTGGGGCATTCCATATGTATATGAATGGGAGGATCCCCGGGTAGATGGTAGGCCAAGATGTAAAACATCAACTCATGGTTCATTTATTCCAGAATACCAACTTGACAGAGGCAACAGGCCAAGGTAACAGTCAAACTAGTCCATGCCCCAGGTCACTGGTGGATTGTGTTTGGCAAAGGGTGCTCACAACCTCAGCTTCAGGCTGGAGAGATGAGGAGCTGCTATATCAGTGCTCAAAGGCAGGTTCTGGTATGGCTGAGAGTCCTGCAGACCTGGAATCTCTGCAGGTCATGTGACAGCAAGTCTCAGAAACACATGCAACACCCCTGCCAACGCTTTGGCAAGGGGGTAGTTGCGAATAGCGCCCTCTTCATGTTAGGAGCTGAGGAGAGACTAATCACCAGACTGATCTGTAGGAGGTTTCTAAATACTGGAGAACTTTATAATTGTAACAGTAGCCACTGCCTGGTAGGGAAAGAGTTAACAATGCCAAATGTTATATTTCAATGATATTTCTTAATAATATTAATAGTAATATTGTAATGCAAGATGGAAGCTGATTTGAGAGTGCTACCATCTGACCAAAGGAGTATAAAAACCTCTGGTGGGTGGGAGTACATGGTCTTCTGAGACCATGTACTCTCCTGGTCTGCAGAGTCAGAACTAGGACAGGGAGAGACTCCAAGCAAAACAACCAGAGGAGAGAGCAGCTCCTGCCAAGCTACACTAACCAGTGTCTTAATACCAGGAAGCAGAAGTGTCAAGGCAAGCTACCTGACACATTAGGGCAAGTCAGGAGACTTAAGCCCCAGAGCTGAGATCCACTATCTGGACTCAGCACCATCTCTACCAGCCCAGCCCAAAGCTACTACCAGGCTGAGAGCAACCTTCCTGTGGAACAGCTATCTTCATCAACCTTATAGCTTTCTGAATTTGCTGCTACTGTTTGGCCATTGCCTGCTGTTTAAAGATGAATAAAGAACTGTAAGTTGAATTTCACAAAGTGCCTCCATCTAATCCTTGAATAAGGCTGCTTACCATCATGGGCTTCCCATCCATCATCCAGGGATTCATCCTACATACACCTCAGGGGTTGCCCCAGGGAGAAACCATTGCATCAACCTCTCCCTCCATAGTTCTTGCATACACCATCTGCTGGAGAACTGCCAGACTGTAGGGAAGCCCTCTGGTCCACATACCAAGCAGCGTGATTATAGCGTGCCCTAGGCCACATTAGCCAGCCACTCTGGTATTCAGGACCCGGCTGCCCCCAGGCCACAAGGAAACGCTAGGCAACGGTGGGGGATGTTGCATACTCTCATCAGGAAACTCATACTAGGCTGGCCTAAAACTTTCCAGCCACCAGGGAGTTGATATAAATTTCACCTGGGGTGGAGAGAGATTATACAACCAGGACCTTTGTATAAACATGACATCCATAAACATGACATCCATTCATAAAGATGACATCCTATTGGTCACAATGTAAAGCTTTCATTACCCAAGCAGATCTAATTGAGCTGCAAAACCATATATAGATATAGTAGATGGCACAAAGAGGTGATAAAGCCTTATGGGATATATTCAATGTACTGTATATACTTGAGTATAAGCTGAGTTTTTCAGCACAAAAATTTTGCTGAAAACCCTAACTCGGCTTATACTTGAGTCTATGAAAAAAAACCTCTGTACTCACCCTTATGACCCCCCTTTCCCCCTTGCAGGTCCTCTTCTATCTTCTGGCAGGCACTGGCTACATACAAAGGGGTAGGCACTGGCATTATACAAGGCGGCTGCTGGCTATATACTAGGGGGCAGGGAAATGGCTATATACCAGGGGGCTACTGGCTATAAACTGGGGAACATGGCTATATAATGGGGGCAGAGGGCTACTGGCTATATACTAGGGGGCAAGCGCTTTGGTTGACATGTTTTGCATATACTCAAGTATAAGCCGACCAGAGTATAAGCTGAGGCACCTAATTTTACTGACTCAAGTATAAGCCTAGGGTGGAAAATGCATCGGTCACAGCCTCTCCAGTATATAGCCAGCAAGCACATGCCCCCAGTATACAGCCAGCCCCTGCTCCCTAGTATATAGCCAGCGCCAGGCCCCTAGTATATAGTCAGTAGCCCCCTGCCCCAGTATATAGCCAGCAGCCCATGTCCCCCATTAGATAGCCAGCAGTCCCCTTGTATATAGCCAGAGCTTGCCCCCCTGTATATAGCCAGCAGCCCATTTGTATTTATCCAGTGTCTGCCCCTTCTGTATAGCCAGTGCCTGCCCCCCTTGTCCCCTTGTATATAGCCATCAGCACCTTTTTATATAGCCAGTGCCAGACCCCCAGCATATAACCAGTACCGGCCCCCAAAATATAGCCAGTGCCTGCGCCCCAGTATATAGCCAGTGCCTGCGCCCCAGTATATAGCCAGTGCCTGCCCCCCAGTATATAGCCAGCCCCTTCCCCCTAGTATATAGCCAACACCTGCCCCCTAGTATATAGCCAGTAGCCCCTGCCCCCAGTATATAGCCAGCAGCCCCCTAGTATATAGCCATCAGCCCCCTTGTATACAGCCAGAATCCCCCACGTATGTAGCCAGTGCCTGCCCTCTTATATACAGCCAGTGCCTTCCCCCTTGTATATAGCCAGTGCCTGCCCCCAGTATATAGTCAGTGCTTGCCCCCCAGTATATATCCAATACTTGCCCCGCAGTATATAGCCAGTGCCTGACCTCCCACTATACAGCCAGTAGCCCTCTGCCCAGCCTAAAAAAAACCTAACCTTTCCAACGCTCCCAGCAGGTCCTCTTCTGTCTTCAGCTCTGGCTACATCTTCAGGTCCCCACGTGGTGTCAGCATGATGTCAGCTGCTTGCTGATGGCGATGCGCACACTATGATGTCGGCAAGCGGCTGATGTCATGGTGTTTGCAACGCAGCGCACAGGGACCCGAAGATGGACCTGAAGACAGAAGTATATACGTTAGTTATAAAAAAAAAGGAAAAATTTGTTGAAAGAAAAATTCACCATTTTTAAAATTCTAAATTATCTTCTTTTCAGACAGATAGTGTTAACCAAAATGAGTTACTTACATTCCCCACATGTCTGTTTTATGTTTTCTTCCCTTTCAAAATTTCTTTTTATTCTATTACGATATTAGATGGCTTACAAATCAAACAGCACTTACAGATTTTGTAAGTTTTCAAAATTGACTTTTATTGGGTATCATTTTTGTTTTAACTGAGCTCTGAAATATGTAATATTTCATTTGCAAATCTAAACCCCTCAAACTATTAATGGCAGCTTTTAACCCAGAGAGAGCTTCATAGCTAAAATAAAACGGAGGTGAAACTTAGAATACTAAAATTTTGTTGGTAATGTTCATAATGGTCAATAATGTTCAATAATAAACTTCAATAATCTGGCAACATTTTTGTCGAGTGGCTGTAATAAATGTGGACCACAATATGAATTTACACCGGCACGCCCTTCTAACTGCAGAACGTTTTGGCCCAGTGGACACAATGCAGTTGCGCTACAAAACTCTCTCAGACACTTTACAAATACATATGCAAGTAATTTCTTTCTTGTCAAAGAAAGACAAGCTCGATACAAAACTGGCGCAGCCAGTTTAATAGATGTGGCCCAATGTGGGGAAAAAATCTATAGTCTTTGCATTGCTGTATTCCAGGAGGTATAGCAATTTTTATTTTTTGAGCTGGTTATGAACTTATTCTTTGTGGGACATTCTGTACTTTACAACAGTACCAATCTGGAGTAGATACGTTTTTTTGAGCAGTTTTTATTGCATTTGTAGTGGGACCAGATAGGTTAGAAGTACACATGTTGTGTGTTTTATTTATGGTGTTCCTTGTGTGGGTTCAATGATCACACAGTTGTGTACATGTGTGTAATTTTGCAGGATGTTATGGACATAACAATACAATAAGTATGTGTAGGGTTTGTGTGATGATTTTCACTTTTTTACCCATTATATTTAACTTTTATATGTAATGGGGGGTTAGCATACTTTTATGGATTGATTTATTTTTATTTAAAAACTTTTTTTAAACCCTTTTATGCTTTTGTTTTATTTGCCCCAATATGGGAGATGAACATGTATTGCAGGGTATTATCAGTGTAAACCTACGCAGACTGACACAGTGCCTGTAGGCTGACACAGTGCCTGTAAGATCCTGTCTGTGTGACAGGATCTTACAGTCTTTGACTATGGACAGGACCAACCAGGACCCCAGGGTTGCCATAGCAACTGTCAGTGCCCCCCGAAAGTGGTATGGGGTACCCAATCATGGTGGAAGAATCCACAGGCATTTAAATGACATGTCTGTCACTGAGCATTAACTAGCAAAGCTCAGTGACGGATATATCACACTGCAAATATAAACTAACGTAACTGATTTGTAAAGCGCTAATGAATATGATGGCACTATATAATATATACACATTATTATTTTTACTTACAAGCTCCTATTGTCACCCTTGTTCTGTTTGTTTCTAATTTCCATTGTTCTATCTTCTGATAGAACAAAGCAACAGACAAATGGCAACTTTAGTGTAGTTTTATATCCTCTGCTATCGATGGCATTTAGGTTAGACTACATTCAGATCTTGTATAGGACATGTTCAAACAACTGGAAAGCTTTCGGCATACATATGCTTTATACATTGCTGCCCACCATTGTAGGGATATGTTGGAAATTCTCTTACTTTTGCTTACAACAAAAGTCACAAAACATGTTATGAACGTAACTTTCTTTTTAACATTGTTATATGATAAGCATTTTGCAAATTCACTTCAAATTCATGTTGACATGTATTATTTATAACAGAATTACTTGCAAAATTTTTGTTTCTACTCTAAGAAAACATTACCAGTCCTCAGAAACTGAATATGATAATTCAGTAATCACTTCTTACATCCATTGTAATAAACTTTTTGGTGTCATAGAAACAAATGTGGCACTGATAGGTAAGCCATCCCCTTTTCTACCTATAGAATCTGTCTTCCCACTCTTTGTAAGTCACGTATCATATATTAATTTTAATCCCTGGAATGTGCATGTAGTCACATTATGGTGTGTACATGCATTCATCTATTTAACCCTGCAGTGAATCATCAATGGATGAATCAACAAGCATCCTTTATTAATGGTCAGTAGTATGGCAGAGGCATGTAGTATTTTTAAATGTGACATATTTAAATGACATTCAACAATTTATATTCTGAAAGGTTAAACTTCTGAATGTACTGTAATATAATGTTAAAATAATCTTATCTTTTGCATCTGTAGAAATAGAGAGAAGGTTGTAGTTATTAAACTGATTTACAAAAATATTTGTTACAAGCTTTACTTGAGTTTAAGGTAGTTATAGCACTACTTTCAGCAATATCAGCCAAATTGACAAGAAATCATGGTATAAAAAATCCCAGATGTTACTGTAGGACTATCCAGTGGCATTGATCGAAGATATTATATTAGTAGATAAATTGGGAAGAGTATGGAGCCATTCTTCTTGACAAGATGTTAGTGATCTGTCTAGTACTTACGGTAGTTTTTTTTTACATTAGGCACTACACCTTTTTGATGAAGGCACAGCATGCAATATCATAGGCATGTACTAGCAAGGCATACTGGAAGTATGTGTGTTAGTTGCTGTAGGAAGGGGGTCTTCTGACAGTATACGTTGACAGCACTTATTCCCTGAAATCCAACATTCCTCATCCTAAATTACATGTTTCAAAGAACTCAAAGAACATTTAACATTAGGTTTATATGTGATTTTATGAACAACCGTCATATCAGGGTGATTTTAGAGGTATAAAAAGAGATGGCTTTGTGGTTTTATATTGCTTCTATAAAACTACAACTACCTTGCTACTATTAACTACTTGTCACTACAGCAGCCCTTTCAGAAATAGCCTTTGGCCTCCATACCCATACATGTTGAACAACAAGGTACTGATGCTCTTCACATACAAGTTGAAGCTCCATTAATTTAAATGAAAAATGAATTATATATATATCAATTTATATCTAAGGCATTATATAAGGCATCCCCTCCAGAGCACATGTGACCTTTTATATGGCTTTAAACCTGTCTCAGTAGTGACCTGTTTGGAAAAAGCTTTTTGATCCCCACTGGCAGGAGTCTCCCATTCTCTTAGCAGCCTTATGCTGCTTTTGGTTAAACAGTCTCTGCATATTCAGTCAACTCAGATGAAGTCATTAATTATATATTTATTGAAAGTTTTAGCAATCTGATACATCTGTCTAATAAATATTTATTGAATAATTCTTTGGAAAGTGACTTAGCCACGCCCCTTTCTGGTCCCATTCCATTTTTTTTGCTGTGAAGAATAATTTGTATGAGATATGTTTTAGCCTGACAAAGGTCAGAGTTGCGAGATGAAACATTTTGCCAAATAAAACAACGGCCCATATTTATCAAAACTAGTGCAGTCTAAACTATCTGCAGTTTGCCTGTAGGGTGTGCGAATTCTTCCAGATTAATCAAAACTGGTGCACATTCTTCATGATTCTGCTAACCCCTGCAGTGCTCTGGAAGTGTTCACAATTTTTTTGGTGCACTTTGTTCATGCTGCAGAATTGTAGCGCAAGTTGGTAATAAATGAGGCGAAAACTCATTTTTTCCTGTCTTGTCGGTCATAATGCAGCAACGACCCAAAACTGGCGCAGACACTTTATAAATACATGTGTAAGCGATTTGCATGTTCTTTTCAGTGCAAAGTAATAGAGAAAACCGGTGCAAACACTTTAATAAATGTGGACCAATGTTTGACATACAACATGGTGTCCATCTGATTTATATTACGCCAACACCTCCAACTTTATAGATTCCTTTTGGATTCTTTGAACCTGGGGTCCCGTAAAATTTCAGATTTCAGTTTCAAGCTGCTTTGGAAAAAGAAACCTTTTAATATCATCAATAGATATCATACTTTAGTAAATGGATCTATAGATAAACAAATAGGGAGAAATGTGAAAAACTTATGATTTTTATGGTACTCATTTTTCCTAAACTATTCTTCAATAATAGCCATTACATGGCAACCTATAATGAATAATCACAGGGGGAGGTAAAATCATCCAGATATATAGATATAGACATAAAATATATCTATTAAACCTTCATTTAACTCCACCAATTCAGTTAGCTGGATATATTGCCAATTATTTTATTAATAATATTTATGGGAAGCTTAGTGCAGTACATACTGGCACTTGTATAGAAAACTCTTTGGAGTGATGCTACCACTACTAGAGATTGTATTGAGATTCCTTAACTGTTTAATACTTTCACTATACAGTATTTCAGTTTATTCAGAAATTGACACAATAGTAATATGCAGCAAAGAAAATAAATATATAAGCAGGTCTTGGAACATATTCAGCTGTTTATTTTATTACAAAGAATGAAATAACTTCAGGCCTACGAGTGCTAGTGCTATATCACAGAAGATATGACAGAAATATTGCAGCTGTCAAAATTACTCAGCTGCCATTTGCAATGCTAAGGCTTCTCATAAAAGACAACAGGTGTTTACACAATTAAGCACCGATGTCTTGCCTCCAGCTCAGTTCATTCATTAAAATTCAGGCCCTCTATTAAGCCCACTGCTAAAGTTTAATTCACAAATCTGTCACCTCTGACAGTGGGGGGAAAGAGCAAGTGCGGGGTTATTTTTGCTAGACAGGTGGTTTGGATAATTACATTGTCCTCCCTTGTGTTTCAACCCAAGTGCCAATGTCAAGACGTTCAGCTTTTAGTCTGTTCAAGTCATTCATTCCCTTTTATGTGTATTAATGACATTTACTCTGTATTTTCTTTTTATTCCTACATCACATTTATAAATAGATGTCTTATGTTTTAGCATGAATTACAATACTTGTCATTATATAAACTATTTTAGACACACTCATCAGTGAGCTGCAACAAAGTCAATTGATAGATTATAGTTAGTCTATTAAATTAAGTACCATACTTCTTTCTTGATTATATAGCCTCATAAACGTAACTTTATTACAGAACTATATCATTACAGTTCTGTATTTCACTGCTAATATAAGCCTATGAAGATTCCTGGATTTTTGTTTTATGGTAAAGACAGTACCTTGATTATGAACAAGATATGTTACAAACCTTTGTTCTTGAGTTGAATTTCTATGTAAATTAGAATTGGTATAATTTTTCCCTGTGATAATTGAATTTTGAAACTTTTGGGGTGTCATGGGAACAATTATTAAAAATAGATATTTACTGCAGACACATTTGATAACTCTCCCAGTGAAGCTCTCTGGATGCGTCTCTAATGATCTGTAGACCCCGATGCAATGTCACTGTGAGGCGCTCCAGAGTGATGTCACATGAGTACAGTTAATTACCTGTATCCAGAGACCTTCAACAAAGATCAGATTGGGCAGAGGGGTTTGTTTGTAACTAGTAGTCCTTATTAAGCTGGGTGTTCTTAAAGCGTAATCAATGATTTTTGATATTGTGTGGGTTATGTTGTGAACATTTTTTTAATATTCTTCATAGTTTGTAAAGAAACAGACTGCTAAGTGACAATCAGTTACAATGTTACCTCTACGCTGCTATGGCAAATCTGTCTACAGGGTTGAAGACGGATCTCTCTCCTCTCTTAATAATAATAATAATAATTCTTTATTTATATAGCGCACACAGATTACGCAGCGCTGCACAAAGCATGTCAAATTGGTCCCTGTCCCCATGGGGCTCACAATCTAAACAACCTAACAGTATGTTTTTGAAGTGTGGGAGGAAACCGGAGTACCCGGAGGAAACCCACGCAAACACGGAGAGAACATACAAACTCTTTGCAGATGTTGACCTGGGTGGGATTCGAACCCAGGACCCCAGTGCTGCAAGGCAGATGTGCTACTCACTCAGCCACCGTGCCACCCATTGTTTACGCAGCTGTGTGTTAGTGTTAACTAGAGATGAGCAGACCCGATCTTTAAGTTCGGGATTCGGGTGCATCTCACACGACCCAGACATATTGCTGGATTGGCGGCCATGTCAGCAAATTGAAGCCCCTATCTACTGTACATATTAAGTCTAATAGCTCAATTTCAAACACTTGTGGATTTTACAGGTACATCCATAGATTATATAAATATTCAACCAATAATAATAAAGACAGCAAAAGAATCTAAAAATTCAAGATTATAGATTTATAAACATATTATGAAAGTATATAAAAATATAAAACTAATTACATATAGAGAACAATAATAATACTAAAGAAAAATAAAATTAAATAAAACAAACTTGGTGTAATGACCTTAATGAGCTATATGAATCCAAATGTATATAGTTCACATCCACCAACTAGAAACCCTACAACATCCTAATTAGGGGTGCCTAAAGTTGCAACAAAAATAATGGAAAGAGACAAATTCATAAATGTATTGAGAATATAACCAGGACATTTTAACTATGGAGTCCTTTAGTATTTTTATTATGAACTTACTTGAAATGTGCTGACAAGGTGTGATTGTCAAAACCATTAGTCATATTGTTAATATGTTTGCTTACCCTTGTTTTAGGCTTCTGAAGGTGCGGCGTACTGTTTACCACACGGCATTCAATTAAATATATAACTGATGTTGTATTACCAGTAGAGATGAGCGAGTATACTCGTCTGAACTTGATGCTCGTTCAAGTATTAGCATACTTGAAACGGCTAGTTGCTCAGACGAGTATTTCGCCTGCTCGATAACGAGCTTTCACTTAACGAAACACAGTGAAGAACAGTGAAGAACACAGTGAAAATAGTGAACACAGTGAACACAGAATCATTTAAGTGAAGAACACAGTGAAGAACACAGTGAAGAACACATTGCAGATGTTTCCGTACATCTGCTAACTTATCCGAAGACACGAGTGCCAAACGGTGTTCTTCACAATAGTATGTCTACCACCCTGGACACTTTGTATATACAATTGGGGGTTTAGATGGAAGTAAAGGTCCAATGTCCTTATCTTCATGCAACAGATGCCAATGCCTGTCTATAATGTTATATTTGTTTGTATTATGCATTAAAGGGAAAAACTATCCTAGTGGAAATAATATCCTTATCTACTAAATTTGGCATGTTAATATCTGTATTTTTTGGGAAAAGGTTTGTCTATCTGACTCTCTAACTTTTTGTAAAGAGTTTTTAAGTACAGGCGGTCCCCTACTTAAGGACACCCAGCTTACAGACGTCTCATGGTTACAGACGGACCCTTCTGCCCACTGTGACCTCCGGTGAAGCTATCTGGATGCTTTACTATAGTCCTAGAGTGCAATAATCAGCTTAAAAGTGTCTGTAATGAAACTTTATTGATAATCCTTGGTCCAATTACGATTATCAAAAAAGTTTGAAACTCCAATTGTCACAATTGTCAAAAAATTTGTCTGGAGCTACAATTATAACATATACAATTTCGACTTACATACAAATTCAACCTAAGAACAAACCTACGGACCCTATCTTGTACATAACCCGGGGACTGCCTGTATTTGGTCAGGGTAATTTGAAAAACTTTGAAACTGTCTGGTAAGAATCTACAGCTTCCATTTCAAATTCTTCTATAATAGTGCAGTTGTGGCGTAATCTTCAATATCGTCCGTAAGGGATATGTAATAGCCATTGTGGTAGGTGAAAACGATCAAATGGGAAGAATCCATTCCTAGCTGTAGGTTTGTGTTAAGTACAACTTATCAATTTATCACCTTTTGTTTCTATCCGTAGATCTAGAAATTAAATTTTCGATATGCTTGTGGTAGGTGTAAATTTGAGATTGAATTCCTCTAAGTTATTTAAGAAGTCTAAGTTATTTAAGAAGGTTGTTAGTTCCTCTTTAGGGTGTTCCCAAATTAAGACAATGTAATCAATGATCTTATCTTCCCAGTATGTCATAAATAAATTAGCATAACTGGGTGTGAACCTGATCCCCATGGCCATTGTAAAAAGAATTCCTTATCGAAATAAAAATAGTTATGTGTGAGGATGTAGTTTATACTTTCGAGTATAGAGCATAGATGGTATTGTGGCTTCAAGTTCCTTTTCATGGTTACCACATGTATATAGTGAACTAACATCAAGTGTTCCTTAGATCCAGTGGTCTTGCCAGTGTATAACCTCCAGTATTTGGACTATTTGTGTGGTGTCTCTGAAGTAACTGGCTAACATACGGTTGAAGGTATTGGTCTGGGACAGATTGGATGTAAGTGAACCAATGCCTGACACTATGGGATGGCCTGGGGGTTGTTGGCATCCTTATGAATTTTTGGGATACAGTAAAAAAAATGAATCCTATAATGTTGTCCCAGTATATAGTCAAACTCTGGTTCTGATAAAATGCCATTCTCCTGTGCTTCTTCTAGTAAATTTTCTAATTCTCTCCCAAATTTCTCTGTAGGGTCCATTCCTAACTTTTTAAATACCCTATTGATTTTTAACCTTCTGGTCAACTGTTGTTTTGAAGTAATCATTTTGTCGCTCATTTCCTGTCTGGGATTTTTTTTTGCTTTTTGGCTTTAAATCTGTATGTTTGTATAGTTTGCTCATGGCAGGCTGTTTGATTATTGGATTTCCGATAAAATATTTTTTTAAGCATAAATATATATACTTATATATATAAGTGCTAAATTTGTCCAGTTTATTTGTTGGTATGTATTTCAAACCTTTATTTAATAATGAAATATGTGATGGTGAAAGTGTTGTTGAACTCAAATTCAATATAGCTTAATCATTTTGGGATATAGCCTCTTGTTTGTTTTTTCCCTTAATTCGATTTCTTCCCCTTCCACCGCTCCCTGCGCTCTTGTGTTTCATATTATGAGGTTGCTCCCTCGTGTTCCCTGAGTGTCTCCCTCTGGATTACTTGTTGTTGCAGATAGTGATGAGATAAGCAGACCCAAACTTTAAGTTGAGGTTCGGGATTCGGGTGCGCCCCACGTGACCCAGACAATTTGCCTGATTGGCAGCTGTGTTGGCAAATTTAAGCCCCTATCTACTAGCCATGGCTGTGATTGGGCAGAGGAATGCACCTGGACCTGAACTTGAAAAGGAATCCCACTCATCTCTAGTGTTATCCTTTCCTGCTTCTCTGCCTGGCTGTAGTATGCTATGTACATATGCTACCCTCACTGCCAGAGCTGTTGAAACACAGAAAGGGAGATTACATGGGAGATCATCGTCAGCTTGATAGACACACTATACAGGCTGGATTATGTATCTCAATGGGAATTGGTATCTTGTTTTTTTTTTTTATAAACTAAGTAGATGAACTAAGTAGATTTGTTATATTAGAAAAATGTTCACTACATCCCACTCACAATAATAAAAATGTTCTCTAATGATTGTTATGCTTTGAGCTGGGGACTTAATTGATTAAATTACATTATTTTTATTTAGCAAATAGTGCACCCACTTAGAAGCTAGGCTGGCTTCCTAGCTGCTGGGTTATTATGTGCTGTGCATCATACACCATCGGGCACATTTACTTACTGGTCCACCGGAATTTCCCGAAAGTACATTGTCTGACAAGAATGAACTGTGCTGTGATTCACTAAGATCGTGCGCCCGATATCCTGCATGTGTCGCGTCCCCGCTCAGGTCCGATGGAGTTCACCTTCTTCTTCCTGGTGTATGTAAGTGCATTGTCTTGCAACACAATTTGAAAGTTAAATCCCGCGCTCAGTCCGAATAAGTTGGATTGTCCGACTGAAAGCCATGCGCAGCTGCCCAAAATCCGATTGCGTGTGACACAATGCCAGTCCAGACCCCTGTTAAATACCTGTCACAGCCATGAAAACCCGAAAACATCAGAAAGTCCAACGAAAGTGCGCATTTCTTATGTCTGATCCCGAAGCATTAAAGAAAGTTTACCACCCAAAATAAGGGTCTGCCGGCAGTGTGTTGTAAGGAAATACACTGTAATTCCCAACCTACCTACATTCTATTTGTCCTTTGTCCATTCCCATTTCAATACTGATGTTAATGAGGTGCATCTGGGAAGTGCCCCAGCACCCTGAGCACATATATTCCTGCTTGGGCCATCCATTCTCCATCTCAAAATGGGGGCAATAAAAGAGCAATTGCCCTGCCATAAATAGTACTTAAAATATAACAAAAAATAAAAAATAAACTAAATTAATAAAAAACATGAAACTAAATAAAATTCTGTTAATGTCACTGTGCTAGAATAGGGTTTGGGTATACACATGTAGTTAATGTCACTGCACTATAAGGTGTTATGAGTATATACACACAGTGATTTTTACTGCACAATAATATTATATGGATATCCAGACACAGTTATTCTCACTTTGCTATAACACGCTATGGGTATCTATTTTTCACTTTTGTAGAAGACGCTATCAAAACAATTGCCCCGCCAAAATTGGGGTAGAGGAAGGACTTAAAGTAATAACAAAACATTAACAAAATTAAATAAAATTTAATAAAATATAAACAAAAAAAAAGTAAGTAATTTTAAGTGGTGTTAGCGGCTTAGGAGGAGAAAGAAGAGTTGGATGTGGTGGTATAAGTGAAAGAAGTGGCAGTAGAGGAGGTAGCCAAAACTTTAACCACTCACCCAATTGCTGGCACATCCAAGTCCCATGGGATCCATGCCTGGTTCATCTTAATAAACAGAATAATGTCTGTGTTGCATGTGAACAGTTGGATCCTTTTGTGTGTGATAACACCCACGGAATTTCTGAACACACACTCCGATAGGACACTTGTCTACGACAGTCCAGCACCTCCAAAACATAAAGAGTAGAGATGAGCGAGCACTAAAATGCTTGAGTGCTCGTTATTTGGGTTGAACTTTTCCCGATGCTCGAGTGCTCATATCGAATAACGGACCCCATTGAAGTCAATGGGATACTCAAGCATTTTTCACTTAAAGCACACATTGAAAGAACACTAAAGAAGAACACTAAAGAAGAACACATTGCAGATGTTTTCACTGAAAGAACACATTGAAAGAACACAGTGAAGAACACATTGCAGATCTGCTACAAGCAAGCTTTGTCCGTGTTTAATGATTCATTTTATTGATATGGACAGCAAGACTTATAGAAAGCTAACTCCTTCCCATTTTATATGATATTTCCCAAATGCGCAGTGGCCTACAAAATACTTAAATTGAAGATGTAAAATGGAAAGGTCCATGGTAACAGAGGAACCAAGCACCAATGATCACTATGGCTAAGCTTCTAAGAACCTGTGAACTTCCAAAAGGTCAACCAAAACTGCAGTACTCCATTCATCTGGGATTTATGGCAGAGTTGGCATAGAGACATTTCTCCTCAGTAAAAGACACGTCAATTTGTAAAATAAATAAAGGTCAATTTTAGACTGTGAGAAGCAAGATTCTCTGGTCTGATGAAACCAGAATTGCATTTTCTGACCTAAATTCAAATCATCATGTCTGGGAGAACCAATGCAATTCTCATAACCTGCCCAATACTATTGCTATAGTGCACACAGCCAAGACAGGAGTTTTTAGCAAAATCTCTGTGAATGTCTTTGGCTTGAACCCAATTGATAACCTATGGCAGTGGTGGCGAACCTATGGCACGGGTGCCAGAGGCAGCACTCAGATCCCTTTCTGTGGGCACCTGGGCCTTCGCCCCAGCACACCAGACATGACTCAAAGAATCTTCCTGCAGTTCCATGCAACTTAAAACATGCAGCTTTCGGTCATATTTTGATACTTACTACTTGGGACTGTAGGAAGAGGGAGAATGTATAGACAGGGCTGAATTACCTTTGGAGGACCTTCTGCTGGCCCCACGATTTTCTGTGTACAGAGGGACACTGGAAATAAGGTATAATTATGTACATTTTCCATCTACTGTGTTGGTGTCCTCAGGAGGCCAATATAATTGAAATTTGTTGAAGAACAGGGAGTAATACCTTAATGCTTTAATTTTTGGTTGGCACCTTGCGATAAATAAGGGCGGTTTTGGGTCGTATTTTGGGCACTCGGCCACTAAAAGGTTCACCATCACTGACCTATGGGGAGGGCAGAAAATTGTTGACCAACATCTGTCCCCATCTAATCTGACTTCATACCTGGCACTATATAACCTAAAAGGATATATATATCAATGCATAAATGTGTGCACATAAGTGTATACATTTGTGACTATACAAATATGTAGAAAAATACAAAAGGCCACAGCATCCAATATGATGAAAAAAGGTGATAAACCTTTATTCACACAGGCATAGAAAAAACTGCAATGTTTCGATTCGCCATGAATCTTTGTCAAGCTATAGTGCATACATTTAATTCATAATATATACATTTAATCCATGATATGAAATTTCATGGGAGATAGATATAAATAAGGGGAAAAGAAGGATTACAGACCATCCATAGATGAATACCAAAGTGCTGTTGTGCGAAGGATTAGATACTATCGCAATATATTACATTGCACATTTCCCTTAACCTCCAGCACCATCCCCAAATAGTGTTACATTTTAAATCTTTGTAGTAACACCAAAAACATAAAGGGTGACAGGATACTTAGCTTGCATGTAATCAACGCCTGGGCACAATTATTTGGACGTGGCCTTCCCCCCACTTAGCGATCTCCTTATAAAGTGTCTCCTCTTGGCGTGTATAAGTTGCTATTGCGCATGCGTGAACCCGGTCAATAACTTCCGGGTACTGGGTTAGTTCTATTCAGTCGCATATCCGTTAAGGGCGCATGTGCCTCATTGTATATTCAGGTGCATGTCCCTGTCATGCGCAGCTGTGTTCTCAACCATTTGGGCGCACGTATCATAGGATGTGCGCATGTACTAGGATTCTACAACGATCGCGCCTCTATAAAAAACTGGTTATTCAGGCGCACGTCCCCATTGGGCGCAACTGTTTCCTTAACCATTTGGGCGCAGATATAATAAGATGTGCGCATGTCCTAAGATTATTGCAGCATATGCGCATCTATGATGACTAGTTACATGATAATATCTTGTACCCTATGAATTGCATATATACTAAAACAAATGCAATTTTTTTCTATTCTAGTTTTCCTCCAATAAAATTGGACAAATATAAACAAAACTATATAAATGAGGTATCACCGTAATCGTAGTGATCCGTAGAATAAAGATAACATATTATTGTTATGCTACAGTGAACCCCCCCCCCCCAAAAAAATGCTGAAAATCCAAAACAAGAATTGATGATTTTATTTTCCTCCACAAGAAAATTGTTAATAAAATTGCTTCAATAAGCTAAAATCCCACTAAAATAAAGGTTTTTTTTTTTTTACAGTGTATCTTGTCTCGCAAAAAATAAGCCCTTATTTGTCTAAATTGCTTAAAAAATAAACAAAGATTGTATAGCCTATTCCCGACGTGCATTGTCATAGAACGGTGCGGCGGGTAGTGACTTGCCAACACGGTTCAGACACAGTGATCGGGGCAAGATGGCTGCTGTTCCTGGCGGCCATCCATCCTGCCCCATGGAACAGAAGGGTTACGTCCCCCCGCATCCCTCCCAGTTAATGATCGCTGCTATTAGCTCATCAATGCAGACCAGCCAATAGCAGCGAACTTAATTATGACGTCAGTAATACCGATCACCATGTCTGTAGACATGGTGAGCGGGGCAGGGTGGCGGCTGTTCCTGACAGCCACCAATTGTGCCTTGCAGTCCAGGGGGTTTTTGCTGCCCCCCTCTGTCCATATTTGCCGCTATTGGCTGGTCGATTTGGTCCAGCCGAAAGCAGCAGTATTCGTCACAATGGGCATCGCTAGGGTGAATAAGAGCAACACTTGGCAATAATTTCCCTACGAAAAACGAAGACTCTTAGTAGTATGTAGTGTCCATCATAAACTCCCAGTACCTCGTGGTTGATGTGCCTGTGTTTTGCCAGGACAGCATTTTCCGCTGTGAATTTTGCTGCTTCTAAAGGTAGGCCCTCAAATAAAGCGTCTGTGCCAAAAGAGAAGCAGCAGAATTACACCGGGAAAATGCTGTGCGCTGGAAAAACACAGGAAAACTCTAACCAGGGTACTGGGCCAGGCGTACTTTGTCCCCAATGAGTGAGGTTCCTATATAGCTCCTCGTTTGAACCTCGGAGAACATGAACGACAGACACTGCACATGTGAACGAGCTCGTAAGAGTTGTACGCATCATTCGTACAATGTACAACGGCCAGCCTTGTGTACCATATCTTGTTTTTCAGAAGGTGAAATTATTGCAGTGTGGCTCTGTCACCTAGCCGATGACCCATTGTGACGAAACTGCTGCTTGAGCGAGGGGACCAACAGAGACCACCCAGATCGCGGAAATATGGGACAGAGGGGGGCAGCAAAAAACACCACCCTGGACTGCAAGGCACAACACTGCTTGGCTGTTTCAGCGTAACATCCGCCCCCCTGCCCCGCTCACCATGCTACCAAGACAGGTGATCGTATTTATGACGATAAATTAGTTCGCTGCTATTTGGTGGTCTGCATGATGAGCTAATAGCGCGATCAGTAAATGGGGGGATGCGTTAGTGGTGACGTAAACCCTTCTGTTCCAGTGGGGCAGGATGGATGGCCGCCAGGAACAGCATCCAGTCATTGCCCCTTCACTGTGCGAACCGTGGTGACATAGCTCAATACCGCCGCACCGTTCTAGGACATGCACATCGGGAAAGGCTATACAATTTGGTTGTTTTTTCAGCCTATTAGACAAATAAGTGCTTTTTTGTGCGCGACAAGATACACCTTGTAAAAAAAAAAAAACCTTAGTATGGGATGTTTAGCTTATTTGAAGCAATTTTTATTAAACATTGTCTGTGGAGAGACGAAAATCACAATCTATGTTTTGGAATTTTCGACTTTTTTGGGGGGGGGGGGGTGGGTAACTGTAGCTAAACATAATATTATATTTTATGCTATTTTATTCTCGTATCTCGGATCACAAGACGATTACGGTGATACCTCTTATATAATAGAAATATGTTGGTTTAAATTTGTGACCAATTTTATGGAGGACAACTACTAGATAGAAAAAATGCTTGTTGGGTTTAAGTATATGCAATCATAGGGTACAACATATGATATCATGTACTAGCATCAATCATAGGATGCGCATATGCTGCAATAATCTAGGACTGCGCACACTTTTCGTTACTGCGGATATCTGGCTGCCCCAAAATGTAGAGGAAACAGTTGCTCCCAATGGGGTACGTGCGCCTGAATAACCCAGTTTTTTTATAGAGGCGCGATCCGTTGTATCGAAATCTCGATACATGCGCACTATGACCTCTATCTTGCGCCAAAGGGTTGCACAATGTTAACACAGACTGCGCATGGCTCAGGCTACCTGCACCTGAATTATACCATGAGGCACATGCTCCTTTACGATATGCGACTGACTATGAACTAACCCGCAGCACGCTCCTAACCGAATTAGTTGACCGGGTTCACGCATGCGCCAATAGCAACTTTACAATTATAAAAACAACGTCACCAGAGGGAGACACTTTATTTAAGGAGATCGCAAGTGGGGGGGGTAAGGCCCCGACCGAAAATAATTGTGCTCCATGGGTTGAGTACACTGCAAGCTTAAGTAGCCGTCACCCGTTTATGTTTTTGGTGTTACTACAAAGATTTTAAAAATATGTAACACTCTTTGGTATGGGAGGTGCTGGAGGGTAGGCGAATGTGCATGTAATATTATTCGATAGATATATCTAAAATCCCTTCGTCACAACAGTAACAACTAAGCCGTATGTTATCTCAGGGGATGGGTCTGTATCTTCTTTTTTTCCCTTATTTAATATAATATAGCTCCATGCCATGAAATTTTATGATCATGGATGGAAGGAGATATTATGAATTAAATGTAGAATTTAATACGGGCAAAGGGTGCCAGATGATGGTTATGCCTGTGGCATGAAATTTTTCAAAGCTTGCTTGGATGCTGGGTCTGAAATAGATAGTCACTTGTACCAACCATGTGTGCGGAGAATTAAGTAAGAGACACAGATGGCGCTGTTTATGATTCTTGCTTCTTGTTGGTTTGGATGTCTGATAGATGTGGCGAACATGACAATTGTCGAGCCTGGTGTCAGCGGTCGAGCACTATAGGGGTCCACGCGAAACCTGCTCTTATACTACTCGACAAGACACGTCGCCCCTCGAGAAAGGGCACCCCGCGTCTCCTTGCTTGTTTGGGCCGCTAAACAAGCCCCACACACAGCCAGGGAGACGCTGTCTGCACTCCCCCAGCAGACGTGGTACTGTACCTAAGTCGATGTCAGGGTTGGCTGCCATATCAGGTGACCCCGGATAGACTAGCGCGTGCCGCGCTGGCTCGGTTATCTGCTGTCGTTGTCCTGAGATGGCCCTATGATGAGCTGCTGCTCTGGTCAGGGAAAGCTTTGAGGGTGTTCTATTAGCTTACTGTGGAGGAGGGATGTCTCAACAGAACCAACAAGCGCCCTTCTTAGGGCTACAAAACGTCGTTCTACTTTTTTTTGGGAGGATTTATTGTCATCTTTATACATTTGTGAGGACTAGCCAGGTGGAGGACTGCGACCGTTGTGTTAGCTACTACTCTAGTGGCAACCATATGCCATGCAAAAGACCGAATGGGAAAATTCAGTAGGGGTTGGATTTCTATTAGGTGGCAATACTGCAGTGCAGCTCTCTCCCTCATCTGGCATAGTAGTATGTGCATAGAGTCTTTTCCTTTGACACTTCTGGCTAGAAAAATTGCATATGGAGAATAACATCAGCTTCTTGAAGCTACAGTAGTCGTTCTGACTAGTATGTGATTTACTGTCGGTGATTCTGCTGGTTGCTGCTGAGTTAGTTCTTTTCATTGCATGTACTTGCAACCCATTTGAGCATTGTAGAGTGAGAGATTGCGTACCGCGTGCTTGGCTTATCGTCGAGTGGCGCACATATCCATAAGCAAAGGATGAAGGGGAAAATTCAGTTAGGGGTGGATTGATGGGTTCTCTTAGGCACACTACCTCCTGTCATCGATCTGCATAGTATTGTGCTTCCTTGTTTACTTGGCTAGCAATAACAGCCATCGGTAGAATACCGCAGCCTTGTGAAGCCACAGTAGGGTTCTATATATGTGGATGTTCGGTGTTGATCTGCTGGTGGTCTTTAGTTTCTGGCAGGTGTCATGTCCTTGCCAATCTCGAGACTATTTAGGTGAGACTTGCGACCCGCTGTGGCTTTGCGTCTTAGTGGCGAACATATCGCCAAGCAAAGGGCTGATAGTGGCATAGATTTCAGTCATGGGGGTTTGGATGTCTATTAGGCACTCATCTCAGTTTTACTCTTAAGTATTGGCATAGTAGTGTGGTGTGCTTCCTTTGGAATGGCTAAGAAAATAGCATAGGATAATCAAACAGCTCTTGAAGCCTACAGTAGCGTTCTAAATATTTGATTTATGGTTGATCTGCTGGTGGCCTTTAGTTCGTGCAGGCAATGTACTCTGCCATTTGAGCACTTGTAGTGAGACTTGCGACTCGCCTGTCTGTCGCTTGGTGGCGTCACATTATCAATAGCAAAGGCTGTCGAAGTGGGCACCCCCCCTAAATTCAGCAGTAGGGGTTTTTTTTTGTTTTCCCGCGTTGGTCCTTGTGTCCTGGCACATTCACGTTGTCATGGTCAATTGGCATGAGTGTAGTGTTGCCCTTCCTTTGAATTACATTTTCTATGCATAATGCCACTACTGTGTAGACACACACGCGTGAACAGGCTCTGCGTTTGTTATATTGGCCCTACAGGAGGGTGTCTCACTATATTTTGATTGTTATCTGGGTGATCTGCTGGTGGGAGACTTTTTGTTGTTCCCCGTTCTGGTCTGGTTTGTGTCTCATTGCTTTCTCTTGTCAAATCTCTGATCAACTTGCGAGGGAGACTTCGCGGAACCCCGTCGTTTTGCCCGCTAGCTGTGCGGTTACACAGGTTCTTCCCATTAGCTACAGTCAGGCTAGGATATTGTGGTGGTAACACTTTCATCTCCCCACGCCCGTGTCGTCCCTTGTGTGTATTGTGTGTGTTCGAGACACTAACTCAGTGTCATGTTGCTCATGTCTGGAGCTCAGTTTCGTTGTGCTTCCCTACTTATATTGGCTACGCCCCAACAAATGTACCATACGTGGCGAAATACATACAGATGTCTGAAGCGTACAGGGAGCGTCTGTCTTATTTTTACCATTGATATTCTTGGGTCTGACGCTGCTGGGGGGCTTGTCCCGTTCGCCCGCGCCAGTCGCACCACGGCCTCACACTTGCTCAAATTTCTAGAGCAATTTCTTGGAGTGCAGCGTTCGCGGACCCGCTTTGTTCTCGCCGTTACCGCCTGGCCCCACACATGTACTCCTCCACATAAGCAAAGCGCTGAAGTGGGACACAATTATAGTTCAGGGGTTTTGCGAGTTTCATTTATTATTTGGCACGGTACACCTCGAGGTTGTCCGTCTCGTCCATGTTCATTATGTGTCAGTCCTGCGCTCTCACTTGCTGTCACTCGAACTTTGGTTAGAAAATAGCCACAGGGAGCAATATTCAACACCAGTCTTCTGACATGCCTACAGTGTAGCGTTATATGATTTGACTCACCATTCGGTGCTATGCTGGTGGCCTCTTAGATTCTGCCTCTGCATGTACTGCCCCATTCTCGAGTTTATATTTTGTCGCTGAGATTTCGTCGCGACGCTGTGTCCCTCACTCCCGCGTCTCTTTTATTTACCCGGGCGAGTATCACCCATTATTGCCAAGATGATGTCAAAGCAAAGGGCTGAAGTAGCCGCGACAATTTCAGCTATCCCTGTGCGTTCGTGGCATTGTGCTATATGGCTACATACCACCTCGTCATGTCATCCCTCCATTTTTGGATCCCGTAAGTGTGGCTTCCTTTGCATACCACTTGTGCTAGAAAATAGCTCATAGAGAATACCAAAAATCAGCTCTTGACGCCTACAGTTAGCGTTCCTATCATTCGCATTTCTAGGTTGATCTGCCTGTGGCCTGCGCCTTGCACCGCTTCTGCAGTGCATGTACTTGCCAATTCCCTTAGTCCCAATTTGTAGTGACTTCGAGTTGCTGACTCGCTTGTGGTTTGCGCCTTCAGCTGCCGCGCACATATTCAATAGCATAGGCTGATCAGTCGGCAACCTCACCTCCACTACCAGTCCTGGGTGTCGGCTCTTTTTCTTCACCCCCCCACGTGTCTACTACTTATTCCGCTTTGCTCAGCTCATCTGGTCTCACCGCGTCGTGCCTGCTTGACACATGTTGATACCGTGCCATAGCCACATCCCTTCAAGCTAATTAGCTCAATAGGATCATGAGCCCCCTTGCTACGCCGGTAGTTCCTAAAACTATCCCACACCACTTCTTACACACACCCACAAACTTATATTATGATCCATCCTCTACCAACACAAAAACTTCCTACCCAAACATCAAAAACCCCCCCCAACAATAAACAAAACAACAGTAAAAATAAAACACAAATGTTAGATATCTTCTCGCTTTTTTAAATGTATGTTTTTATATCCGACGCCTCTGTGGCTATGGCGGCTATACGAGAGAGGGGCGGTTTTCGTGGTGCCGACCTCACTACTGCTATGCGTTGGTACAGATGTGCCGTGTGGTCATGGGCCGAGTGTCGCATGTTAACCACACCCCGCTGATGAGGTGGCTTGCCGGGGTAGCATACTGCCGTCATGAGCGTAGACTCCCTAGGGTTCATGTGTTGACGTTACTGGGATCTCTGTGGGAGAGACATTGCTCTTGTTTGCAGCAATGAACTATGTTGCGAATAGTGAGTCGCTGGATTGATGACAATGCTTCGAGCCAATCATTACTTTGGTAGATTACACCACTGGTCAGTCTTGTACACGTCAGTTCCAACCCTCATGTCTCACCCCGATAGTCAGCATTGTGACCCTGAAGTCGCTCAGCATCAGGACTGCACCTCATGCCTGGCTGAGTTTCCCGACAACTCCCCTCAACTCGCTTTCCCGCGCGCCATTCCAAACATTTCCCCTTTTCTCCTCCACTTCCCCCCTTTCTTCCCCCCTCCCCTCCCCCACATCACATTTCCACTTTTCTTGCTGTTCAAATATTCTTGCCCCCATTGAATTTCCGGCCCATACCTTGACCTTTGGAACTGTTTCTGGACCCTCTTCCTTTCATCAGTGTAACCAAATCCACGGTCTATTGTGTTGCTGCTGAGCAATTTTACAGGATGACCAAGGTTTTCCACCATTCCCAGTCTGTGGGTGATGATGACCTCTGACGTAGTGGAAGTGTTGTATAAAGAGGTGTCCGATGATGAGGAGACCCGGTTGTCAGACAGTGGGAAGTTGTGCCGGCAGGAAGTCCGAGGGGGAGCCCGAACGGAGGGATGCGGAGGATATGAAGGTGACAGACCCAAGCGGGTTGAGAGGCAAGGGTGAACACAGTGCTTCTGAGTCTGAGACGGTGGAGGACGTCACTCGACTGAACCCGGTTGGAAAGAGGCAGTGTGGGGAAAGACGGCAGGCAGGGCCAGAGATGTGTGGAATCAGCGCCACTGTCCAATATAGTGAAGATCCCGGTGATGGGCTCTTTCGGAGAAGGGCTCTAGGATCTTCAGAAGTGTGGAGTTCTTACGGAAACAAGGATGACGACGGAACTGTGGTGTGCACAACATTGCCACCCAGGCTCAGCAGGGGTCCAACACTACTAGATTAACTACCACCAGTAATGCGCAGGCATATGAATGATAAGCACCCCATCAGGGGAAACAAACACCGTTCACCTCGCCGTGCACACCACGCTCCTCCTGTGGGGGGGGGGGGGTAAGCTGCGAGTAGCCCCCCTGCCCAGGACCCTGGCACAAAAACCCATCGTCGCCTCCACGATCCTCACAGCATCCACCAGCGTTCAGCTCTCCATACCCCAGCGACGCTGCGAGCGGGAAACGCAAAAAGTGCAACCAAACCGCAAGCCAAGGCCCTTAATGTGCACATCTCCAGATGGCTTAGACTGGAGATGTGCCCCTATAGAGCTAGGCTTAGTAGAGACCGAGGACTTTCGCAACCTCATGGCGGCGACCAGACACATCGGTTATGAGGCAACAGCCGCCACTACTTTCCCGAGTCGCCGTCCCAGCCCTGCCCCCAGCACGTGTCAGACAACTCATCAGTGGCATGAAAACGCGTTTTTACAAGGCCCCCTGACCAGGACAAGTGGAAGAGTGATGAAGGGCAGGGACACAAGAGATACTCGATGACGGAAAATGGGTTAAATGGGTGGGGTGGGACGAGAACTGACCATGGGATGCTAATATAATCCGACGCCGAGGGGATTGCGGCGGAATACCGAGGGCCAGGTTGTGTGGACTACTATGACTCTCACCTAACACACCACATCAAGAAACACGACACCGAAACGTGGCTCCCCCACCAGAAACTTGGTAAAATACCCCCCGTTGGGACAGGCGAAATCAGTCCCGGTTGAGCTAGAGGAAACAGCAAGCAGTGCCTTCGCTAGCGACCAGAGGCGGTTGCCCAAACTGAATGAGCCTGGCGAAAAACGGCACACACGAACAAGAGCTATTGAAAGGGCATCACGGCCCGCAGAACGAAAGGAATGGGCGGGCACCGATGAAAAAGCAAGCGGGGGAATTGTGGTGTGTGTGTGACAAACTGCCGTAACAACCTGGTGGCGGCTCTGCAACTACGGCCGAATGACCACATGGGCAATGCCGGCAATGTTAAAATCTGATAGTGCAGAGTTTCCTCACAGACCATAACCCAATCTGTCTGATTTGTCACGAGGTGCGGCCGCATCTGTGCGCATTTTTTCGGAAGTCCAGCCAGATGCTGCCACTCTAAGGCAGAGGCAGAGCCGCCTCCAACTGACCCGCTCAACGATGTTGTGCACGACGTTCCCCGAGGTGAATTCACCACTGACAACGTTATCAGAGCACCGCAGAGCAGGCGATTGAGACTGCAGATGTCAACTTCCACCAGAACTGGTAGTCCTGTCCGGTCAGCTTCCTCAAAGCTACCACTGAGGACGTGGACGTGGATGTTGTTATGCTATCTGTAGGTTTCTGAGTAACTTTGGGAGTCACACACAGATGGTAAGTGGCCGATGGCCGCCATCATTCAGCCTCACCATCCCGCTGCCACGGCCGGTTGAAAACTATAGGGTCAGCCTGAAGTCGGAAGCTTTGCGCTCGTTCACAAAGGAGGGGGAAGACTTTCTTCCGGTTGATAGCCAAGCACCCTGAGGTCGTTTCTCCGCGCATATCGGAGGAGTGGAGGTGAGGAGGATGAGGCGGAAAGGAGGAGAATGTTGGCGAGGACACAAACAGGAGGGGGACCATTGTTGAGTCCTCACTGTTCAGCGTGTATGGGCAGAAGAAAGAGGAGTCCGGATGGAGTGGTCGGAGGGACGGAGGAATGGAAAGCATCGGAAGTTGACCGCCGGGGGGGAATGATGACAGAGTTTTGGTGTAGTCGATGGTCATGAATAGCGGAAGATTTACATGCTAGGACTGCCGATTAACGATTTGCCCTAGAGCTTGCAAAGTAATTTATTCCAGCACCCGATTTTATGGGTGGTCACTCTCCTGGACCAACCGGGTACAACAAATCTTCCACTCTAATCCCTGCAGAGGGAAAGGAGCGGGTGAGGGAAGAAGGCCTGAATCCCAGCAGGCCGGGTGCACAAAGCTGAAAAAGTATTTCCCGACGCAGCCCAAGACGAGAGAGGAACGTATAGTGCAGGAAGGGACCCTCAGGAGGGAAAAACCGTGAGGAGTTCCCATCACTGACCACCCGCGGCACGGAGAAGCGAATGTCTGAGCCAGTGCCCAACCGCGCTAAGCTCCGAAGATGTCAGGCGATAAGCACATATCGGACAGAGGCGTGAAGCTTGCGAAACAGGTCAGCTCGTTGCCCGATAGGTCCTTATTTGTCACCAAACAAAGGGAAAAGTCAAAATGGTCACCTGTATCGGAAGAAGAGGATGATCGTTACAGAAGGAGGTGAGGGAGTACGTAGCGACCCAGTACCATCGTCCTAAATGATCACACAGCTCAATACAACGACTAATGGGTTTTCAACAGCGGAACATGTGGCACGAACTGGCGCTGTACGACTGGGAGGTTCTTGAATCCCTGTGACGCTAGCGTCTTGTTCCGAGCGGGTTTTCATTGCAGGCTGGGGTGGCATCATCACCGATAAGCGTACACGGCCTGGCGACTGAAGCGCTGACAGGCTGACGCTTATTAAAATGAATAAAGGCTGGATTTATCAGAATTTCCAATCTCCCCGGGGAAGGACGCTCAACCTGAATAATTGATCCACGCATCCTCTCAATCCTCAGTTTTCCTCCGAGATAATCCTCGTTGTACCGTAAAGAGAGGAAAAGGTATTCTTTGACACCCAGACAAATGTGATAGCGGACGTCACCACGACCAGGAATGGAAGTGAACAGCTGTTGTAATGCACGCTGCTTCTCCTCAGGGACCCACCCTCACACAGTATACCCCCAGCCACACTATGGTCACCGGAGGCCACAGAATGCACCCACCTTACATTGACAGGGCCTTGTCGCGGGAACCGTGAAAACAATAAGGTCAATAAAATAGCAGGAAATGTGGCGAATCGGACAAGCTCCTTCAGGGCTCACCCAACAAATCACAACACACCGGCATCATTAGGGCCTTTTGTCCCCCTTCCAGTCTGCCACCTTTACCTAAAAATAACATGTTTTTGTGGAATGCACATAAAGAAAGAAGGAGATACAATTTTACGGAGGGCCACCTACATGCTCATATGGGTGGGAAGAATTTTGGGGACTGCCACATACAGGCACTCCATCTGTTCATTTTACTGCAGGGCCACTACTGCTCCTCTGCGGGTTGAAACATTTTTGGGCCTGCACATACGGCCACTCAAATCTTATTCCAATTTTACTGGAGGGCCACCTTACCTGTCTCCTATGGTTTTGTTGAAAAATGTTTGGGAGCCTGCCACATACAGGCACTATCCAAAATTAAATGTCTCCATAGCAGGCCCACACGTTGTCTCCATTGATACCTCCAAAAGCGTCCATCTAGCTGTTCCTCCAACATAGTACCTTTAATTTCCAAACGAGGTGTGTAGGCAGAAAATTTAGAAATTGGGTTTGTTTTGTTTTCCTGGATTCCACATCCAGTTGTTCAACTTTGTGCACCTTGCTGTGTATGCCACAAAATATAATGGCACATCCTTTAACCCATTTAGGGATAATTATTTCAGCGTTTTCTGCGCATTGGTTACATTCCCACCCGGCATATCCAAACTTATAAGACGCTTACTACACTTGATATTATACAAAGGTTTTAGAAGTGCTGTGTTGTGGGGAGTAGCATAGAGACATGGGCTTGGATTGCGAAAGCTCGACATGGCAGCGGAACGCAGCTCATGACGAATCATCGCTTTTGCGCATCTGTTTACATTCCCCTAACCCGCACATATCAACAAAAACTGGATCTATACGGAACGTACTACAACTCTTGGTTGCAAGGGGGACCGAAGTCTTGACCCATGGGGCTTGGTCATATACTGCCGAAGAAGAGAAGTGCGGGGCCCTCATCGGTCCAGGGTCCAACGGCCTACGATACCTCCTCCACCCATCCTACTCCTCCTACCTCGACGAATTAAAGTACGTGGCATGGCGCCAGCGTCGGTATAGCTATAGGCACAGAAGAAGTGCCGCCGCTAAGGACAGCAGGCGGGGCCTGATAAGCTGAGCCTAGGGTATAAAGGCACACCGCCCAAGAGAGATTACAGGGCATTCCATCCAAGTGTTTAACTTTGTCGCCACCCTGCTGTGTAAGCCACAAAATATACTGGAAATTTACCATTTCGGGATATTATTTCAGCGCTTCTTGCGCATATGTCTACTTCCCCTCACCCGCATATCTCGTAAACTTATAAGAACGCTACTTAACTTGATCTTATGACAAAAGTGCTGTTCTGGGCGTAGAGCCTAGGAAGGGGCTTGGATTTGCGGAACACACTCGCCTGGAGAGGACCAACCAGCAGCAAGATCAAGCTACATGCAGCCCCTCTGCCTTCTTGCGCATCTGTTTACATTCCCCTCACCCGCCTATCCTAAAACTTAAAAGAACGCTACTACACTTGATCTTATACAAAAGTGCTGTTGGGGGAGTCTGCTAGAGACAGGGGATTGGATTGGCGAAAGCCGTCTGGAGCGGAGCGAAGCTCCATGCAAGATCCAACTAACAGAGTTTTAAGCAGCACCTTTAATCTACTAATAGTTCACTGCCTAAATACATGGTCCCCTTATCAACGAGCTGTGCAGGCAGAAGTTTGGGTTGTTTTAATGGACTTCCAGTTAACTTTGTCGCCACCTGCTGTGTGTATCCACCAAAATATATTGAAACTTTTATCATGTACGATTATTATTTGAGCAATTCTTGCTCACCGCCTTGGTCCTCTTGCAACCATTGGTTTGAAGCTGAGGCCATTTAGGGTATGTCGCATGACACTCTCTGCTGCTGCCGCCGCCTCTGCATGACGTCCCCTATAGTGTCAGGGGTCATTAGCCGTGAGGTTTTAGATAATATCTAGCTCATTCTGTACAATGTCATGTGGCATGGTTGCCCATAATTTTGGTAAGAGGGCTTGCGTCTGGGTTTTTCAGGTACAAGAGAAGAAGAAGAGGCAACTCGCCAGAATGAGTGCCCCTGAGGGGTAAGGTCAACATTTAGGGTGTAGTGTTAAATCCTTGTCTGAGGGTCCCAGGGTGTTGGGCCCCGCTTCCCTGGCAAGAGGCCTTGGTCCCTTGAAAAATTGCTCGAGTCGCCCATTGACTTCAATGGGGTTCGTTATTCGAGACCGAAGCACTCGAGGGCCTCGGGAAAAGTTCGTCTCGAAAACGAGTACACCGAGCATTTAGTGTCTGAGCGCTCTCTAAGGGTCTGATAACCATTCGTTGTGGTACGTTTCTGTAATTATAAAATCCATGAATAGTCAAAACCAGTTGTTATTATCTATAACTAATCGAAGGCCAAGTGCAATTACTGTTACATAAAGAACCAGAGATGAGCGAGACACTAAAATTCTCGGGTAGTTATTCGAGACGAACTTTTCCCGATGCTCGAGTGTGGTTAGACGTAGAGTAACGAGCCCATTGAATTCATGGGAGATCCGAGGCATTTTCCAAGGGGACCAAGGCTCTGCCACAGGGAAGCTTGGCCAACCCATGGGACCCTCAGAAAAAGGATGGAAACACACGAATGGCCAGGAAACCGCAGGGGCAGCAGATGGATGCCTCAGAGTGCGCTTAATCGCACCATTATATGCCAAACATTATTGGGGGGGGGGGGGGGGGGGGGGGGGGGGTGGGGGGGGGGGGGGGGGGGGGGGGGGGGGGGGGGGGGGAGGGGGGAGGGGGGGGGGGGGGGGGGCGGGGGGGGGGGGGGGGGGGGGGGGGGGGGGGGGGGGGGGGGGGGGCAAGGGGGGGGGGGGGGGTGGGGGGGGGGGGGGGGCAAAAAGCATGGCCATGACAGCAGAGGTGACCGAATGACGGTAGATAGCATCTAAAAAATCCAATATTGCCAATGACACTATAGGGCACGGCATGCAGAGCAGCGGGAAGCAGAGGCAGGATTAGGAGAGGGGCAGGCCAGCTTTTAGACAGTGGCATGGCAAAACATAAATGGACCTCAGGCTTCAAACACTGGGTGGCAGGAGAGGGGAAAAAAGAAGGAGGGTTGAGCAAGAAGCGCTCAAATAATATCTGTAAATGATAAAGTTTGCCAGTAATTTTGTGGATGACACAGTCAAGGTCCGGGGTGGGCGACAACGTTACATGGAAAGCCATTGCACACAATCCCAAAATTCGGGCCTTGACTACAGCTCGTTTGATAGGGGCCATGTATGGAGGCAGGAGTTGAACTCGTTCGTAGATTAAAGGTTTGTGACCAGTTAAAGTATGTTTTTTTTAAAAACTATGTTAGTTGGATCTTGGCATGGAGATGGCGCTCCCGATGCCAGGCGGAGCTTTTTGCCAATCCAAGCACCTTGTCTTAGGCTACTCCCCAAACAGCACTTCTAAGAACTTGTATAAGAATCAAGTTTGTCAAAGTCGTAGTAGCGTCTCTAAGTATAAGTTCTGGGATATGGCGGGTTGGGTGAGGGGGAATGTAAACATCTGCGAAAGAAGCGCTGAAAATAAATCGTAAATTGTGAAAAAAGTTTTTCCAGTATATTTGTTCTTCCCAGCACGGGTGGCGACAAAGTTACAAGTTTGAGGCGCGAACGGATGCCCGATAGCTCTTGGGCGGATGTGCTTTTATCACCTAGGCTCAGCAGTTGAGCACCGCTGCTTCGCTTAGCGCGGCCATGTGCTGGCCTAGAAAGTACCGCTTGATGGCGCCCTGCCCCGGAGGGTAATTCGGAGGAGAGGTGGGTGGCGGAGGGGTGGAGGAGGAGAGGCATAGTGGCCTGAAACACTGACCGACGGGTAGGGCAAGCAATCCTTGCGTTTAGTTGGCAGTATATGACCACAGGACCCAGGGTAAGAATCACGGTCCCAGCCGGCCCAAGGTAAAGTTGTAGAGGAGCGTTCTTATACGTAGGAATATGGCGGCGGAGGTGAGGGCGAATGTAAACAGATGCGCAAGAAAGCGCTTGAAATAAACCGTAGTAAATTGATAAAGTTGCACAGTATATTTGACGGATTAAACAGCAGCTCCGGGGGTGGCGACAATGTTAACCAAGTGGTTGTGGAAGCAATGAACAACAACCAAATTCTGCCTGCACAAGCACGGTGATTACAGGCGGGCCATGTATGAGGGCAGTGAATAGTAGTAGGATTAAAAGGTGCTTGCTGCTGCAGTTAAACCTATGTTTAAGTGGTTCTGGAATGGAGCTGCGCGCTCCCGCTGACCAGACGAGCTTTCGGCAAATCCAAGAAACTGTCTAGAGGATACTCACCAAACAGCAACTTCTAAGGAACCTTTGTTATAAGATCCAAGTGTAGTCCGCGTTCTTTTAAAGTTTAGGATATGGCGGGTGGAGGGGAATTGTAAACAGATTGAGCAAGACGAGCGACTGAAATATATCCGAAATGGTATAAAAAGTTTGCAGTATATTTTGAGGACTGACACAGAAGGCTGGTGGCGGTGGCGACAAAGTTAACAAGTTTGTTTGTGGAAGCCATTGAATTGAAAACACCCCAAAATTGCCTGACACAGCACGTTGATAGGCGGCCCTGTATGGAGGCAGTGAACTAGGTAGTAGATTTAAAGTGCTTTTGTGCTGCAGTTTAAAAAACTATGTTAGTTGGTTTTTGGCAGGAGGTGGCGCTCGCTGCCAGGGCGAGCTTTCGCCATCCAAGACCCTGTTCTAGGCTACTCCAAAAGCACTCTAAGGACCTTTTGTAAAGATCACGTGTAGTAGCGTCTCGTATAAAGTTAGGAATGGAGGCGTCGTGTTGCGGGGATGTAAACAGATTATGCGCAAGAAGCGCCGAAATAATATCCGTTAAATGGGTAAAAGTTTGCCAGTGATTTTGTGGATAACACAGCAGGTGGCGACCAAAGTTAACAACTTTGTGTGGAATCAAGACAACACAACCCCAAATTTCTGTCCTGACACACCTCGTTTGATAAAGGGACGATGTATGGAGGCAGCTATATGGCCGACTTTTGGAGCTGGATCGGTAAGCCAAGGAGACAACGTGGGAGGCTTGCTATGGAGCCAAATTCAATTGGATAGTGCCCTGTATGTGCAGGCCAAAAAAAGTTTTCAAACCAGAGGAGCAGGTAGGTGGCCCCTCCATAAAAAATGGAAGAATAGATTGAGTGCCTTGTATGTGGCAGTCCAAAAAGTTTTCCAAACCAGAGGAGCAGGTAGGGGCCCTCCATAAAAAATGAATAGATTGAGTGCCTTATGTGGCAGTCCAAAAAAATGTTTTCAAACCAGAGGAGAAGGAGGTCGGCCCTCCATAAAAATGGAAATAGATGAGTGCCTGGTATGTGCAGTCCAAAAAGTTTTCCACTCCAGAGGAGCCAGGTAGGGGGCCTCAATAAAAATGGAATGATTTGAGTGCCCTGTAGGGTGGCAGTCCCAAACAAGTTTTCAAACCAGAGGCAGCAGGTCGGTGGCAATCCAAAAAATGGATGATTGCGTGACTGTATGTGGCAGTCCAAAAAAGGTTTCAAACCAGAAGGAGCAGGGAGGTGGCCCCCAAAAAATGGAAATAGATTGCGTGCCTGTATGTGGCAGTCCAAAAAAGTTTTCAAAACAGAGGAGCAGGTAGGTGGCCCCCATAAAAATGGAATCGATTGAGTGCATGTAGTGGCCAGTCCAAAAAAGTTTCAAACGAGGAGAGGTAAGGTGGCCATCAGAAACAAATGAATAGAGTGAGTGCGTATGTGCGCACTCACAAGAAAATTGTTTTTAAAACAGAGGGCCAGGGTCGGTTTGGCCCCCATTAAAAATTAAATGCTAAAGTATATAGTAGAGCCGGGGCCTGTAAAAAACTAGCAGTTCCTCTGCTTTACTGTACAAAGAGGAGGAGAAAGGAGGAAAATGAGGAGGAGGAGGAGTGGATAAATTATTCAGGTGAGCTTCCTTCACCTGGTGGAGATTGGAAAGTAGAGAAATCCAGGCTTTTATTCATATTGATAAGGAGTAAGCATGTCAGAGATGTCAGTTCGACGGCGTGGCTAAGCTATAGGTGGATGATGGCCACCAGCGGCAATGAAAAAACACCCGCTCGGACAGGAACGATGAGTGCAGGGCAGGCACGAACCTCCAAGGCTCTGACAGCGCCAGTTAGTGCCCACATGTCCGCTTTGAAACCAAGTTAGTTGTAGGGAGCTGGGTGATCATTTAGGACGATGGTCCGTTATGGTCAGCTACGTACGCAACTCCCCATCTTTCTTGCAAAAGACCAAGCCTCTAGATCTGCGGAGGACTGGGACCAGTGTTGACAGTGTAATATCATGACTACAAAGGACTGCCACCTTCCCTCCACCTAAAATGTTACATAAACGCCTCAACCCACACCTCCTGGCTGAAAAGTTGTTTTGGAATTGGAGCATTGCTTTTGTTGATGGTTTTGGTTATTGTCCCTACGGAACTTTTCAAGAACAGTATTGTTGATTGCAATCAAAACACTTCAATTATTACAAGAGAAAGAAGAGGATACAGTCTGGAGACGTTTCAGGAAGTCTTTGTATGGGCTATGGGACAAAATTTTGTACTGAAATACATTTTGTACATGACACACGCGTAGAATTAAATGCACAAGCAGGTCCCAAAATAGTGTTTACACAATTGCAGGGAACATTTATAAATAACAATAGTACAGGTACATGGGAACATTTTATAATGGACTATATTAATTGTCCTTAGAGTGGTTAATATGCAGGAAAAAAACTGATACACTATTTTTAAAATGCAACACAAGGTTGTAAATACCTTCTGAATCAATTTGAACTTGTACTAAAGGAAACATAATTTTGGGTAGTTTCTCTAACAGTCCAATATGTGATCCAAAAAGGTCTTGTTGGGAATATTAAATGGCTTCATAATATTTTTTTTTTTATTAAGATCAACCATCTCCTCATGATTTAAGGATATATCAGTGTTGCATATTAATTATGAACTATTACATGCAATGTGAATCTGTTAAAGTCACTGTGTGGTCATCTACAAATAGGGCTTGTACAGGGTTAAATTGAAACCATCTAATCTTTTCCAGATTAACCACCATAAGTCTTGGCCTCCTTTAAGTGATGATAATTTCCCACAATAATGTGGAAATATAATATTTCGGATGGGAAAATATCCTCTTTGTATCCTGAGTGTGGAAAACATCTTGTCAACATGGAAGAAGGTTTAGAACGGTGGTTTAGGAAAAGTATTGCAACCAAATCAAGAACTAAGAGAGGAATAACACAGGATATTTAAGGAGGAATAGAAACTTTTGGATCTTTGATTAAAACAATGAACATTAATTCATTGCAATCAGATTTAAACACCATAGGTTATCTTGGTAAAAAGGCAATTACCGTATTTTTCGGCCTATAAGGCGCACCAAAAATCCTTTAAAGGAAACCTACCACTTGAAGTGGCAGGTTTCAGATGGAAATACCGAGCACCAGCTCAGGGTGAGCTGGTGCCAGAGCTTATTTTTGTTAGTGTTTTAAACCGCGATACCGCGGTTTAATTGTGTGGAAAACTTGATGCGGCCCAGCCTTACCCAGAATCTACCTCCAACGGCCCCCAGGTAAATTGAGTTTGAGACCCCTGGACTAAAGTCTAAGGAAAGGGCTTTACACTCACCTCTCCATTCTAGTGGATAGCTATCAAACAGACCTTCTTTCTCGCTGTGTTTTTATCTGATTGATTTCTTTAGGTCACTTCAGCAGTGGGTTGAAACTGACATTTTGGTTAATCTTAATGATATATTTTTAAGTGCACCTTTCTTCATAGATCAGAAACCTGTCATGTGCATTTGACATACTTAGGAATAAGGATACACCACAATAAAATGTATACTACAAGTTATTGGATTAACCTTTTTGTATAATTGAATTTTATTAGTCTGACCAAGGACATGACTGGGAAAGAAGATGTTTACCGCGGACCTGCTATTCGAGCTCTCTGCCGGATTACTGACGTAAGTAGCCATAGGGGCTAAGGTTGTTGCCATGGCTTTCTGAATTAAAAGCATTAAAGTATTTTTAGTATTTCCTAAAGATATGGGCACCAATGGCAAAATCCAGATGGGTAAATGTATATGCTGCACTAAAACCCATGGCATTGCAATGTATGGGTATGTGGAGGTATTATCTGATATTTACCTGATTGGTTTCAGCTTCAGTTGGTTGTGAAAGCTGTATTTTATAAGACCTAAATATTGTGTGTCTATAAAAGCATTTTAACCCTTTTATTGCCAAGGAAGTGGCACCTCGATGGCTGAGGACATATTGGATAAGTCCTAGATTCTAGGAGCCATAACTTTGGATCTCAGGCACCTAGCATTGCTTTTTAGGTGCCAGGTCTCTGGTGATGATCACATTTAAAGTGTCAATTTCGAATAAGAACAGTTAATATCTCCAATTACCTGTCAGCTTGAAACACATTCCTAGATCATAAGAAAAAGGTGATTCTAGGTGCCAGAGATCAAAGGTATAGCCCTCTGAAGTGTGCCTTCCCCCAACAGGCTCTGAGTCGGCAGGCTGCAAGAAGAGAAAGAGGGATAAACAGAGGAGCTTCTCGCAGCTCACAATTAATTTATATGTAGATATATTTTGAGCATACTGTTTGTCATATATTGAGTGATATTGTTTTTTTTAACATGATAGAGGGAGAGGATGAATATTCGATTTTCTTCACCTAATGTGTTGAACATATTAATGCCACAACTCAGAACTTGTCCAAAAACTTTAATGTAAAGTGAAAAACACACATTCTTGAATACAGTTTGTATTTCACACCATCCCTCCATTATTCATGCCACGTTACATGTGCATACATGTGCACGTTAAACCAATCTAAAAGTCGCCTTTGTCCTCTCACTAGCTTGGTTTATGGATAATAGTTTTTTGGTTACTTTTATGCAAAGTAAATTGCAATAATATATTTGTGTGAAGCTCAGTGCAGTTTTCAGCAAAAATACTGGTAGTTTGGCGCACCCTGTGGATTTAAAAGTTCCCTTTGCTGCTTATTTTGGTGATTATGCACTTATGGGGTATGTATGAACTCCTCACATCTGTTTTTAGGAAAGTATGTTCTCTTTATAGAAGTATTCTGGATTTGTACATTTTAGTGGCAAGTTGGAGTGTTCATGTAATTTTTGCATTTTATCAGTTTGCTGCAAAGTTACAAGAAGGCAGTTGTGTTCATTAAAGGGGTTGGCCACATTTCCTCATATTTTTTGTAATGTGTGTGTGTGGGGGGGCAATTTACCAATATAAATCTATTACTGTTCTGCAGTGCTTTCTTGATTTGTGAAGTGAAGCCTCCTGTCTTTTCCTTCATCAGCCAGACATTCCAGGCCATAAAGTGGCCACAGATGGAGGGGCCACGTGATCATGTGATCCCTATCTGTCTATGAACAATCACCCTGCCAGAAACACTTGGCAGGGAAAGGGTTAAGTTGTAAACTGTAGCTTTTGCTAATAATTTCACCAAATATGTGGTTTTTCAGGCAGGTTATACACAATGTTATATTATATCGGTGAAGATTTACTCCTGATATGTAGGATTTTGTTGTTCAGAATGAACATGAGCTTGAACTGAATGATAACCTGGTGATTTTATTTTTCTGTTCAAATATTAGTTTTATGAGAAATATGGGTTGTTTATATTTTCAGGCCACCATGTTGCAGGCGATTGAAAGATACATGAAACAAGCAATTGTGGATAAAGTTCCCAGTGTTTCCAGTTCTGCATTGGTGTCCTCCTTGGTATGTTCATATTTACTTTTATTTTATTTTTAATGTTTTTTTTTTTTTTATTCGAAACTTTGGAGCATATTTAGGTACTATGTGAATGGATACTATTGTAATATAATTATGGGTTTTTTCTTGTTGCCAGGAATTTTTCCCTAAAGAACTCTATGTATAGATGTGGTGTGTAATAAAAAATATATATATATACACACTCACCGGCCACTTTATTAGGTACACCATGCTAGTAACGGGTTGGACCCCCTTTTGCCTTCAGAACTGCCTCAATTCTTTGTGGCATAGATTCAACAAGGTGCTGGAAGCATTCCTCAGAGATTTTGGTCCATATTGACATGATGGCATCACACAGTTGCCGCAGATTTGTCGGCTGACCCATCCTATGATGCGAGATCTCCTGTTCCACCACAACCCAAAGATGCTCTATGATTGAGATCGGGACTGGTGGAGGGCCATTGAGTACAGTGATCTCATGTATGTTCACGAAACCAGTCTGAGATGAGTCAGCTTATGACATGGCGTGGATTTCCTGCTGAAATTAGCCATCAGGATGTCGGTACAGTGGTATAAAGGGTATGGACGTGCGTTTCAGCACCAATACTCCGGTAGGCGTGTGGCGTTGACAGATGCTCAATCTGGTACCAAGGGCCCAAAGGTGCCAAGAAAATTATCCCCAACACCATGATCACCGACCACCAACAGACTGAACCGTTGATACCAGGCAGGATGGATTCCAGTATCAAGATTGTGTGACGCCAATCTGGACCCTACCATCGACATGTCGCAGCAGAAATCGAGGACTCTAAGACCAGGCAAAGTTTTTCCAATATCTAATGTCCAATTTCGATTGAGCTTGTGCAAATTGAGCCTCAGTTTCCTGTTCTTAGCTGAAAGGAGTGGCACCCGGTGTGGGTGAGACTTTCTGCTGCTGTTTAGCCCATCTGACCTCAAAGTTCGACGTAGATGTGCGATTCAGAGTGATGCTATTCTTGCCTACCTTGGGAGCGGGTGGCGATTGAGGTCAGTTGCCTGTCTATCAGCTCGAACCCGTTGCCATTTCACTCTGACCTCGGACATTCAACAAGGCAGTTTTCCGCCCACAGGATACTGCTCTCACTGAATATTTGTGCTTGTTACGCTGGGGTACGCAAGTTTCTGTAAACCCTAGATGGCTGTTTTGCGTTGAGAAATCCCAGTTAGACACGTTCGAAGATACGTATAGTACCAGTCCCATTCAGTGTGCCCAACAACTATGCCCACAAGTTCCACGCACATCAAATCACCTTTCTACCCATACGGATGCCGGTTGAATGTCAGATAGATTGGTCTTGGAGCATGTCTACATGCCTAAAGCACGTGAGTTGCCGCAGTAATTGGACTGAGTAGAAATTAAGTGTAACGACGGTTGGTACAGGGTGTACCTAATAAAGTGGTCGGTGGGTGGTGTAAAATAGTACTAGTATATAATATGATCATGATGTCTAGTTAGAAACACGTAATACACTATCACTATGGGGCTTCTCTGCTCCAGATTCCAGCTCAGATGCAAAGATTACGGACCCACACTGATCTGCAGATGTCAATCACTGTTGAAGAACAAATTGGATATCCAAGCTGTCATTGTAATGACTAAATCCAAATATTTTCACTGAATAACTTTCTGGATAATGTTTTTATATATAAGTTGTGATATGTACATTTTCTCTTTATCAGCATATGATGAAAATTAGTTATGATGTGGTAAAACGCTGGATAAATGAGGCCCAGGAGGCTGCTTCAAGTGATAACATCATGGTCCAGGTATCTATAATGTGGATGGTTATGTGTTTAATCCTCATATTTGTCTCACAAAAGTCATTTGGGTTGATGCTTCTTAAAGTTTTTTGTCTGATGTAAGCATGATGACAGATTCTGCTTTCAACCAATTCAAATTTCAAATTTATTTTAAAAAAAACAGCGTCAAACGCACAAAAAAAGACAAACTGCGAAAAAACAACAACCAAAAAAAGTCATAAGACAATCAAGACAGAGATGATACATACATCCCATTGATTCCCCTTGTAGAAATTTAGCTCATTGATATGGTTCCTTCAAGAATCTCAAAACTTGAGTTGGTTTGTTTTTTTCCTCCCCCCCCCCCCTGTATGTGTGTGTAGGGTGACTGGAAAAAAAAGAAAAATGCACCAGTCAAACTTGCTTTGCGCCACTGGTGTGCAACATTCTGGCACATTTTATGGTGTAAAACTAAGCCAACCAATATGAGGTGCAAAGATAGACTAAATGGTATTATACTGAGCTATATATGTCATCCAGCATCAGACAATATAAGACTGTCTAGTCTAACTTGGCAGTGTCAGCCTTGGTTTATTTACTCCATTGAAGGCGCACAAGTAAACTGGCCGTCATTTCTCGGTAGAAGAGCATAACTGAAACAATATACTGGAGATAAAGAGGTCTTCTGTCTTCCATTATTTATATTGTTATAAATTATGTAGGTTGCAGGGCTGTCATTGGCAACACATTGCATTTCACAAATATAAATGTAGTGAAAATGGTTCTGTATCTATTATTGCATATTGGTAACCTTGTCATTGTTTTTTACAGTATCACGCACTAGGACTGCTTTACTATCTGAGAAAAAATGACCGCCTTGCTGTTGCCAAAATGATTAACAAATTTACCAAATCTGGCCTGAAATCTCCCTTTGCATACTGCATGTTAATACGAATTGCCAGTCGCTTGCTGGAAGAGTCTGATGAAGGGTGAGAGTTACTTGTAGTTCAGTATATACATACTGTTTGTACTTCCTTCAGCCTTGGTCCTCAGAGGGGCACACAATGTAATTTTCCCATCTTGGGTCTACATATATGAATAGATTCAGAGAAACAACTCAACCCATTATTATATTTTTTTTGACTGTGAAAGTAATTCTACTCTAAGTAATGCATATTGTAGGTTGGTGTTGAATCCTCTTTTACTAAGATTTTTTTTGTGTGTTTGTCTAGACATACTAGCCCTTTGTTTGACTTCATTGAAGGATGCCTTAGAAACAAACATGAAATGGTAATCTATGAAGCGGCCTCAGCAATTATTCACCTACCCAACTGCACGGCGAGGGAGTTGGCCCCGGCAGTCTCAGGTATCTGTTTAATTCTTAAATTTCTTTTTTTAAATGACAGGTTTCTAGAGGCTGTCTGAAAGTGCACCATGTTTATCAGTGGCTGATATGTAATACGCTGCATTACCACCACCATGGGGGCTTGTGTTCTGTATCATTATATTACAGGAGAAACACACCCCCTCCCTCTCTCCCCCCCTGTTTGTTTGATATTTCTTTCTGTCCTAAACAACTTGTACATGATGGCATTTTTTTTCTGCCCCTGTATGAGAACAGAATAACAAACTCGTATAGTTGAACTTTCTAGAATAACTAAATGGAAATCGGCATAACCGTTCTTTGTTTGTCAAACCATACTCTCTCCTGGGCAATGAGATTAGGGCTGCCTAGTCTTTTTCTACTTTCTTTGTGTTTTCAGTGAAGACATTAAAACTTAATCTGAAGCTAAATACACAAAAGGGAGTCACATTTTGGGGAATTTATGGCAAAGTCCATTTACAACCACAATATTCTGCTCGCAGACCTATAACTTTGATGTGTTTGGTACATTTTATCCTCCTTTCTGCCCAAGACCAGCAGGGAAACTGAAATTGACCCCAATTTCAGGGATGGTGAAAAATACTCCTTTATGGCCATTCACTACCAAGCAGACAGCAGTAAAATTAACTAGAAATTAACACTTTGTATGCAACTGACGATTTTTAAAATTCGGTATGTTAATAATTATTTAATGCAATTGTGTATTGCCCAGTATTCCAACTGCTCCACTCACTATGTACACATTTAAGGGACACTGTGTGTGTTAACACACCAAGGTTCCATGTTTATAATAATCTTTATATAGCGCCATCATGTTCCATAGCGCTTTACAAATCATAGACAACATTTTCAAATATATTACATTACAGAGTACAAACAGTCATATGGAACAATAGGAGTGAGATCCACTCAATCTTAAATAAAATCTGGCCCCATATATACAGCCCTCACAGCTTAGTTATATACTGTACCCCATTTAGGGTTTAAGCAATATACAGTACACGCCCTAGTTTAATTTTAATGGATTTTTTAATGGGCTGGATTTTAAACAGTCCACCACCCCAGTGGAATTACTATCTGGTCCTAATGTATAGCTCACCCCCTCCAGTTTACTTATATACAGCCTCCCAAATCATTGGTCAGTAAAAATAAGAAAAATAAATACTTACCTGCAGTCAATGTGCTCCCATGCCGCACAGCTCTCTTCTCCCGCTTCTTCTGTTGACCGCATAGACGCAGGCACCCTGGGAAGATTTAGAAACGCAAAGAAGTTCCTCACTTAGGTTTATGACCATCGCCTCCACCTTCTTTTGACATATTTAAGTGTTCTTCTCTGTTCCCTTAGTGATCACAATTGTACCCCTACAGTGGCAATACGCACAGCACCTACCCCAAAGTAGTCACAGTGCTGCAGCCAAGCCTCAGTAGTCAGTGCTGCCCCTAGTACCCAATAAATATCTTTATATAGCATACCCTCACTCTGTGTTGATTTCTACAAAATTGTGAATTCAGTTTAAAAATACCACTTGAAATGAAATAAGCAAGGTGAACTTAGTCTTCCATTCTTCTCTCCCCTTATGAGTTCCATGTATGGAAGTATAGATGTTTTATATTATAATATGACACGGCCTGCTCCGCTATATTTTTTTTTTTTTCTACTGTAACGGAAGGGCTGAACAGAGGTGAGACCATAGCCTAATAATTTCACATTGATTAAACGTGTTGGGAATGAGACATAAAAGGCTGATTTTAGAACAGCTCTAGTTTATAACGGTCATGAAAATACAACTGAAATTTGTTGTTTTGTGCCTTTTTTCAGTTCTACAACTATTCTGTAGCTCTCCAAAGCCTGCTTTGAGGTATGCTGCAGTAAGGACTCTTAACAAGGTAGGCCTTATATTTCAGTATGCTAATAGTGGAAAAATCTACTAGATGGACATAGGAATGAAATAAGAGAATAAACTGGGTACAGAAATGTAAATGTTATATAAATGTCTGCACCAAATGCAGGGCTGTCCTGCGAAACAAGCCCCAGTTAGATATAACAGTTGTAGGGTGATGGGGGAAGCACTAGTATTAAAGGACTTTTGAAAAGATGATGCAGTAACTCTGTCTGATCCTTATGTTGTAAATGCTCATTAAAGGAACAAATGAGTAAACTCATACATAGTTTTATTTTTCTCTTAGGTGGCAATGAAACATCCTTCTGCGGTCACCGCATGTAACCTGGACCTGGAAAACCTTATAACTGATTCCAACCGCAGTATTGCTACCCTTGCTATCACAACACTGCTGAAAACTGGCAGCGAAAGCAGTGTGGACAGGCTGATGAAACAGATCTCTACCTTTGTGTCTGAGATTTCTGATGAATTTAAGGTAAGTTCTTTCTATGACTAATATGTTTAAGATGCATCTCTGTAACTTGCACTTATTGTGAGAATGGAGATCTTTTGACCACCAGCTTATTCACAGAACTACATATGACTGCTTTACTTTACTGCAATGTAGATTAGTGGCTTTTTAATATTAGCGCTTAACACATTTTATTGTAAATTTAATAAAATCGCTTTTAAAATATTTTAAAATATATTCACTCTTTTGTTTTCAGGTTGTGGTTGTACAAGCTATTAGTGCCTTATGCCAGAAATATCCACGTAAACACACAGTAATGATGACGTTTCTATCAAACATGCTTAGGGATGATGTGAGTATCATGTGATTTGCATAAGAGATTGATAACATTAAACATCTACCACCAAACAAGAAAGTAAGTGTAGTAAGGGGAGGGGGGAGCAGCCAATTGCGTGTGAGGAGATTAGAAGAGGGTCCTCCAATCCCACAGACACCATCAGTCCTGGGTTGCATAGTATGCATGGGTGGACAGGAAGGTCTGTCAGTGACACAACCATATTTTATGGCTGTTAGCTAGCTCATTATAGCTAGCAAATTATAAAGCAGGCCCTATTCCTGACTGTTTGAGGCCCCTTAAGCACACATGGTCAAGTGCATGAAGTTTAACCATGTATTTAAAAACATGCACACGAAAGTATATGGCGGCCGTATGGTAGCCCTATTGTGGCCTGTGTAAACAGCATTTCCCCCGTCTCCAAAATATAGCCATATGAGATACAGCCCGTTTTTGGAGATCTGCAAATCGAGGGAGGATGTTATCTAGCTACCCACCGCAAATACAGATGACACACCTTATGTGAGCTATATTTTTCACATCCCCATATGGGAGAGCAAACAAGGCCAGGAATAGGACCTCGGGGGCACTAGGTTGAGACAAATCACAGCTGTGTGTATGAGCACATAGAAATACATGGAGCCCTGCGACGGCCGCAAAAACTGCAGCCATATCACCTGAGGTAACAACGTTCGTGTGCATGAAGCCTAACTGTACCCTTTGATTTCTTTGCAGGGGGGTTTTGAATACAAGCGAGCTATTGTGGACTGCATTATCAGCATTATAGAGGAGAACCCAGATAGCAAAGAATCTGGGCTAGCTCATCTCTGCGAGTTCATTGAGGACTGCGAACATACTGTGCTTGCCACAAAGATCTTACACCTACTAGGCAGAGAAGGTCCTCGAACACCCAACCCTTCTAAATACATCCGCTTTGTTTTTAACAGAGTGGTCCTTGAAAATGAGGCTGTAAGGGCAGGTAAGGACAGACAATACAGATTTTGTTTTCTTTGCTTTGCTTTCTTTATTGATTCCCTGGGGTGAAATTTTTGGTTTGTAGTCAGGTTTCTACGATTTGCTTATACAAAATAAAGCTGCATGGAGTAATGGTTCATTTAGACCATATAAAATTAACCCACACAAAATAAATACATATACTTAAATAATACTTACTGTCCTTATTCCTAAGTGGTTCCTTTCCATGCCTGAAATTTAAAAAAAAAAAAAAATAGTTAGTAAACTTATATGCAACTCACCTGATGTGAGTTCAATCACACAGAGTCCTCATATTAAATTTTACTTGTATTGCCTGCCTCATTGTTCCTGATTGACAGGTCTCACTGCTAGAACATGCTGCTGTGTGGAACCTGTCACTAGTTGTATTTGTGAAAATGTGGCAACAGGTTCCCTTTTACATATGTGTGTATAAGCAATGTGTCCCTTGTACAGGCTGGGTGAAAAATGTGAGTACAGGCTACATTAAATAAGACACAAGTTGTAGTGTACTGCTAGATGTAATGATAGTTTACTTTTAAATGGAATTCTAAGGAAAAGTAAACCATCTCATTTCCATAGGACTGCATTTACGCTGGCTTCTCTTTTCTGAACCTGATATTCTAATATATATGCCTGGCAAGTGTAAGTCAGTGCTATGATTCATCCCTTGCTTATCATACAAACCCTGACACAAGTTGTCTGTAGATGTACAAAACCTACCAAAAAACAGTCAAACTTTTGTAACATCATCATTTCATGGTTATGATCTGAAAAAGAATTCATCATGGAGGGAGTACATTGCAATGCAAGAGTAAGCATCGCTCATGGGTGTACACCAAGCAACAAAGTGCAAAAATATCACAGAATAAATAGCAATGTGTACAATGTCTTTTATAAAAATAAATAAATAAATAAATTCTTCAATTAAAAGTGTAACAATGAGTAGAAAAAATATAAATGATATGCACTAGAAGGAAAGGAAGTGTATAGAAGTAGTGCAACTTACCGTAACTCAATTCTACACAGTAATAGATGAATTTTGTTCTTTGCAGCTGCTGTTAGTGCATTGGCAAAGTTTGGTGCCCAGAATGAGTGTCTTCTTCCTAGTGTTTTGGTGCTTTTACAGAGGTAACACAATTGCTTTTAATTTTGAAACATTTGTCCTTGGTGAGGGGTGGGGAACAGTGTACGTTACAGATGACAATTGGAGAATAATGGATGATCACTTGATTTTTTTTTTCTCAGAAATGGCATATTATGCACATTATGCCACTAGAACAGTGTTTTACAAAATTACCAAAGTGCATCAACATAAAATCTTTATTTTGCAAAAACTTGATGATCATAATTAGAGAACAGCAATGACTGTAGCACAGCGATAGATTATAACAATTTCTGAAGGTTTGGTGACAACAGTCACCCATCAGTAGGAAATGCACAGGTCTTTGCACATCTGCAGCCACAAGACAACATTAGCCTCTTGCATGTCTCTTGTGTGATATTTGTCTATTTTTATTCCAGTCTCCACACTTCTGTGGGTTTCTTGACCATAACTTTGTCACCAACGATTTTCCAGAGGTTTTCTATTGGGTTTAGATAAGGACTCTGAGCTGGCCACTTTATTGTTTCAATGGGGGGTAATATCATTCGGCTACTCCTTGAGACAGTTCTATGTCTGTCTTTTGGAGCTTCGCTGCCCTCGGTTACATTAAGAACACAGCACTTTTTTGTGTTTCCATTTTTCACTCTCCACTTTCAAAATTCCATAATTCTTTTATCTTTCAGCATACAAAGCTGTACAAAGGCGTGTTTTATGTGTGACAATTTGTACTTCCTAGTGATGGAATTTTATATTCCATACCATATACAGGCAGTCCCCGGGTTACATACAAGATGGGGTCTGTAGGTTTGTTTTTAAGTTGAGTTTGTATGTAAGTCGGAACTGTATATTTTATCATTGTAATCCCAGTCAGAACTTTTTTGGTCTCTGTGACAATTGGATTTTAAAAATGTTGGGTTGTCATAAGAACCAGGATTAACACTAAAGCTTCATTACAGACACTTCTGATAACTGTTACAGATGATTATTGTAGCCTAGGACTAAAGTACAGTAAATTACTAATATCCAGAGGTCCGTTTGTAACTAGGGGTCGTATGTACGTCGAGTGTTCTTAAGTAGGGGACCGCCTGTATTGGGAAGCTGTGTGGAAAATTCCAAATGCAGTGAAAATTTACATAATCAATTTGCTTTTGGGCCCTATTTTTACAGCTGATCTGGCCCAAGATGGCGGCGGCCATTCTCTGCCATCATCTACCACCAGGATGAAGGATTGTAAACCAAGCAAACTGAGATACTGGTGTGTTCCCCCTCAGACAAGATCTGCTCTTTAAGCTTTAAATGCCCTTGTTTTTAAGAAAATACAATTATGCTCAAGGCTTCATTAACACCTCGGGAGCCCCTCAGGCTCATTTGCATAATTTAAAAAGCCTTTTTTTTGTAGCATAAGAATCTAAAAGAAGAGCAGATCCTGGCAGAGGGCACACACCAATATGTCAGTGTGTTTGGTTTACAACACTTCATCCTGGTGGTAGATATCCTTTTAAGTGCTCTCAGCGGTTTAAATGATTACACCGCAATCAGTGCTCAGTGTGTATGTAGAGGGTTCAGTCCGTGAGCCCTGTAAATACATCTTCTGCTGTACAATGATATTGGGAAACATTGTGGTGCGGCAAGGGGTTTAAGTAGCTTTTGGTTCTTCACGCTTCAGTTTTTTTTCAGTGAAAGACAATTTAGAACCTGTCCTTTTTTGTATTCACTGACCACATTGTATAAGTGGAAAGAACTAAAGTGTGATGAAGCCCATTGAAAAGAATAAAAATATAAATTAGATCATTATAACAAGAACATTGACATTTTAAAATATATAGAACTTATTAAATAGGCTTAAAATACTGCTATTTTACTCTATGTTAATATATATTTACATGGGACCACACGATGGCCTTGACAATAAGGAAATGTGTGTTGTTCTCGAATTATGATTTCCAGAGCCTTTCTCTGTGAGTATTGCAGAGTTCTCTTTATTTTGTCTACGCTTCTAACTTTGTGTTCCTCTGTTCTTTCCAGGTGCATGATGGACAGTGACGACGAAGTCCGAGACAGAGCAACATTTTATTTCAATGTTCTTAAGCAGAAACAATTAAATCTCAATGCTGCTTATATTCTGAATGGTAGGGCATGTATATTGTTCTCCTACTGAGATTCTCTGTCATTGGCTGCATTGTTTTTCTATGATCCTAAGTCATGTATTTAGTTGCCTGTTATTGCCTTTGTGAGTGGTGTTGCTTAAAATATATTAAATCTGATCTGGGGCTCCTTCATGCTTTGCTTTTATCTCAGCTATTTAATTTTTCTTTTTTCATTTTAGTGTGTGTGTGAGATCTGTTTAACTGTATGTTTTGTTTTTTTTTTAGGTCTGACTGTGTCTGTTCTGGGCATGGAGAAGGCTTTACACCAGTACACCCTAGAGCCATCAGAAAAACCATTTGATTTGAAGTCTGTTCCTTTATCTACAGTTCCTCTTGTTGAACAGAAAGCAGGTAACGTTGTCTCCGTACTGTAGAAATTAAATACAATTGATCATCTTTAGTCCTTACTAGTGCACTACTGATTCCATCACAATTATTCAAATAGAATAATAATAATAATAATAATAAAATAAAGTATGAAGTGACTTTTTCTATACCTTCTTTTCTTTTAGATCTCGCACCAGTAGCAGGCAAGAAGCTTGGTAAAGCCGTGCCTGTTCGCCAAGACATATTTCAAGGTAAAGGTGATTTTTGTTGCATGTGTTTATACTGATTCTCAGTTTAAGCTTACCTTATTCCTTTTCTGCACAGCGATTTTATTAGCTGAAGAAAGGTTTCTCTCATGCTATATGGGCTCTATGGGAACCTGCCCGCAACTTAATTTTTTCAAACAGCAGTGACAAGTTCCCTTTAAGAGATGTATCCGATAGTGTAATTAGGTACACATTCATGAATACATTATGATGTAAGTATTTAGACTTAATTTTTATGCTGTGTTCATTTTTGTATGCAGAGCAACTAGCAGCCATTCCAGAATTCAAAAACTTGGGGCCACTCTTTAAGTCCTCCGAACCGGTTCAGCTCACAGAAGCAGAAACGGAATACTTTGTACGCTGTATTAAGCATGTATTCACGGATCATATTGTATTTCAGGTTTGTACACTTTATTTGTTGTATATTTTAAGGGGCTGACTACATGAGAATTCCTCAGGAAAATAGATTTTCTTCTTTATTCCTCTAGTTTGACTGTACCAATACCCTGAATGATCAGCTCTTAGAAAAAGTGATAGTTCAGGTGGAGCCTTCAGAAGGGTATGAAGTGGTTTATTATGTCCCCTTGCAAACTCTACCATACAATCAACCTGGCATATGTTACACTCTGGTCAGACTTCCAGAAGAGGAGTCCACGGCAGGTATGTAAATGGAAACAAAAGAATCCTCTGTTCACTAAATGTAGCTTGGCTTCCAACTCATCAGTAGCTTGAAAAAGTGATATCTAGCGTGAAAGGGCCTGTTGCCTTTTTTGTGGCTAGCATCTTCCTGCTTTGTTGCACTTCTGATGTCTTGCGGAGTGCCACCTTTCCTTCCTCATGTATGCTTGGCTTATAACTTGTGAGCTGCAAATCCTATACAAAATTATATTTCAATATGCAGCATCAATTAAAAGCTAGTATGTTCATCATTAAGATTACCTAGGAAATTGCTTTAAAGCTCCTTTTCGGAACAAATCCTGGTTTCGGACAAGTGAAGGGGGTGGGAGTGCTGCTCACCATAGGAACGCTGTGTGGTGAAACATGGCTACTTTCATAGCTATTTTTGATGCTTCTATTGACTTGAATAGAGTGTACACAGTGAGCCCAAACAGAATCAGCGGTTTAGTGTCCTTAATTCTTATTCAATGTCTGTTCATGTCCCAACCTTCATCCCCAAAAAATTCCTTTTTGGATGCATCATGAACCTTTTACCATTTACATCGCAGATTTTAAGAAGAACGGCAGCGTGTGCTTTATGCAAAAATATGCGGATACTGGGTGTATAAAACAAAGAGATCTGAAGGAGTATAAGTTGCCTGTAGATTCATTTGTGACCTGGTGTGGTGTAAATGGTCTGGAATAAAATCTAACAAAAACCAAAGAAATGGTGATTGATTTTTACAAAAACTGCAAAGGGAGAGCATGAATCCCTTCTGATCAGGGACGTTGAGGTGTAACAGGTCTCCTTCTATAAATACCTGGGAGTGTATCTTGACAAGAAACTGTCCTGGCACATTAATTCTGATAAAGTAAACAGGAAAGTCTCTGGTAGACTCTTCTTCCTCAGATCATTAAGGCATTTGATGTGGAACGGCGAATGCTGATTGAATTTTATCAGTCTGTAGAGGGGAGCGTACTCTATTATGCAGTGGTCTGTTGGTGCAACAATGTGAGCGTGGTCCGGCCTTTCTAGCATACATCGCGGCAGTGTTTGCTTGCGTTATCGGAGGTTTCCGATAACGTTAGCATTGTAACACTGCTGCGTCTGTTTTAGTCTAGTGCCGTTTTTACTAACACCATCTACAGTATGTTATGACCCACTAGACTGGGAACAGGTAAGTAATGCATAGTATCTTATAAACTATAATGGAGAGAGTAATGGAAACCTCTGGAGCAGGTGTGAACTGGGCCTTATTGGTGCCGGCCCATCTGTGGTGTCCCCTTCATAATGGGTGCATTGACGGGTTGTACAACCATCACACTGTACAAGATGCCCAGTGGCAGGAGCCTGTGGAGCTGCCCCATGGTATAGAGATAGGCTATGCTGTAGACACCTGATGCAACGTGTCACCTATGACCCCGTTATCCTGCAGTCACCTCACCAATGTACTGCCCACCCAACACTTCTCAATCTGCTGCAGTACCACCACAGGACACACAACAGCAGGAGAGCCATAGCGGACATCACACCTACACGAAACCGTTATCCATATAAAATCTGCATGGAGAAAACCAAAGAGCAGTACACACTGCACCGCACCCTCAGCTACAGACAGCCAGCGCTGAGTGTGTGGCCTGGGCTCTCACCTCTGGGTCTCCGATACTCCTCCGGGCCGACATGATGTTCTTTATTTCAAACAGAAGCGCACAGCAGCCAGAGCGACAACAGCCCGCCTCCTCCCCCGCTCTACCGCCTCAGCCGGGTCACCTCCCTACAACCACTGCGCTGATTGGTGTAAAGCTCAGAGAGGACAAACGAGAAGAGTCGTTATTGTGCAGGGAGGCGGGGCTTCTGCGGCTGGTGACAGTTCGCTGTGGTTGCTAGGCGACAAGGACGCTGTGGTCACTGCTCGTGTTCCCGCCAGGCTGCCCGGGGGCCGAGGGCCGTGCTGGGGTAACCGGTTCCAGCATTTCAGGCCCATCACGCTGTCGGTTCCTATTAGTTGTACTTGTAAATAGGAAGCACAGACATAATGGATCTCCTGATCTCCTAATATACCTGCATCTTACTCAATAAATTGTAAAATATGCAGTTATGTACATGTTCTTATTGCAGAGCAGCTCAGTGCAACAGACAAGCAACAAATTATCAGAAATTATGGATAACTAGATGTTGTAGTAAAGGAATTTGTTGATTAGTGAGACTAATGTAGGTCCCATAATACATACTGTATTGCAGTGATGGGGAACCTTGTACGTTTCAATAGTTGTATTCAGTTTTTAACACAAATAACATAAGTGTATCTGCGTACATAAAGTGACAGTGTAAAGGCAGTGTACGTGATATCCACAGGCTAATAATGGTAAACCTTTTAGAGGAAGAGTGGCCAAAATACAACTAAAGCCCACTTATATGGCGCAAAGTGCCAACATGACAATTTAAACAGTAGCTTATTGCTATCACAGCTTTCAATTGTATCGGCACCCTGAAGACACCAATACAGTAGAAAGAAGATAGAGAAATTTGCATTATCATTGTAGTTTCTCTCCAGGGAACCCTGAACACGAAGAATCAGAGGGTCCAGAGCAGGACTTCCAATGATGAGACTGCAAACTCTGTGCTGGGGTGACAGCCTGATGTCCACAAAGGGTGCTCTGAGTGCCACCTCTGACACCAATGCCATAGGTTCACCACCAATACTATTTGGGTTGTGCCAGGGATGGGATAGAAATTTTTAACAACAGGCTCCCTACTTTGCATGTGGGAAGTCTGTTGTGGAGACATCTCATATGTGCAAAAACATACCTACTCTAATAAACACTTACAAAATTTAAAATACAATTTATATTAATTTAATATTTAAATCAAACTTTCTGTATCTAAAATCAGTTTTATTTACATTTTTCAACTTTATAGTCTATAGAATTTTATATAAACATTTTACTAACCATGGATAAAATTGTTTTTAATATACCTACCTTTAGTTATTGATCTAAATGAATTAATTGAAAGACAAATACAGCCCCTTTAGCACTACATAAATACAACATTTTTGTATAAACTGCATAGATACAGAAGGTAGAAGTTACAACACCAGAACTAAAGTAAAGGGGTTTACCCCGTAAAGCTTCTGAAAAGCCGACCTGAACCGTGGGTCACATGTGCCAAAAGCAGCAGTACTCATGGCTTCCTCAGACATCCCTTGTCCTGCTGGCTTCCAATGGATGGAGAGGCTATGCAATCATTTTTCTGTGCACACTCCCTCCATAATAACCACTTTCATAGAAGTTGTTGGTGGTACTTGCCAAAGACATCCAAGCGCTTACTGTTTGCGTTTGTAGTTGATGCAACTGGGCTTACAGGGAAAGAGGGACCCACGATTGTCACATTTCTGTATCTGCCTCTTCTTCCCACAACTACACATCTGTATCAGGAAAGCTGTAAGTGTTGTAGCCGTATATATCTTATATTATTTTAATTTCTGTATGATTTGATCTGACCTAAAAGGATGTTCTATTACAACTGGTGACATCTATTGCTTTGGTTAACAATGGATGGTTATTTATACTAACTTTAATGTTCTATTTGATGTGTAAAGGAGAGCAGGAAAGATCTGATAGCTCCAGTATCTCTTAAAAATGCTCTAGACTTAGAAGAATTATTTGGCAGTTGACTTCTACAAAGTGTCAGGATCAGGGGTAGTGGACCCATTGAACCACCACGAGCAATGACGTAAGCCAACACCTGGGAGCGGAGTCTAAGTGACACCCGGTTTTCACCAGAGGTGGGCGCAAAACGCGTTGGACTTCCTGCAGCGGGACTTCCTGTGATGACCAAGGCGAGGTATAGAATTGTAAGGCAGAGACATAGTCCTGGTCAAGACAGATGGCACAGGAAATCACTATAGCACAGGAACAAACGACTGGGAAGCTTTTTCTAAGGCACGAGGCTCAGAGATCCGGCACATCACACAAGGAGGGGCCAGCAATTTATCAATGTAGGCGGACATGCAGCGCCAATCATCGGCACACTGGCCCTTTAAATCTTACAGAGCCGACAAGTGCGTGCCCGAGGAAGCTGGGATTCGCATGCCGGAGCGAGGGGACCGCCGCTGGAGCGAGGGAATGTAAGCGCAGCTACAGCCAGGCTCCAGAGGCACAGGGAAACACACGGGTGTGCTAGCGACATGGGTTGCAGGAGCATCAGTGACAGTACACCCCCCTCTTCGGCCTTCCCCTCTTCTTGGACTGAAGAAACCTCTGAAGACCACAGTCCAGAATGTTGTCCTAGGGCTCCCAAGACCTCAAACCTATTCCAGTCGAAAAGAAAGAACTGCTTCCCTCTGACCGACTTCATATTCAGTACCTATTTTACCTCATAGATATCTGTGGAATCCGCCTCGAGAACTGGAGGTGGTACTTGCCCGGAGAAGCGATTCAGGATGACAGGTTTCAGAAGGGAGGTCAGGATTGGAGGTAGTGGATCCTCTGCACCATCGAGGACGATGACATAAGCCAACACCTGGGACCAAAGTCTAAGTGACACCCAGTCTTCACCAGAGCCCGCCGCAAAGCAGGATGGTCCTGCTGTGGCGTCGTACCACCAGGTCATTCCACAGGCGTGACTTGTCCGCGGTGGCAGCCAAGGTCGATGTACAGGAATGGCAGGCAATCTTCTAGTGGTGGACAGGTAGGAGGTCAGCAAGTGCAGCAAGAGGAAGTGTAGCAAGAGAGTAGACCAATCGTCCTAACAAGCGGAGACAAAGTGTCTTAGATAGCAGCCCAGAGTCTAGTTGACCCTCTCCACTTGCCTGTTAGTCTGCGGATGATATACAGAAGAGAAGTCCAGCTTTATTTGCAGTTGGTTGCACAAGAAACGCCAGAACCTGGAAACAAACTTGACCTCTCAGTCCGAGACAATGTGTTGAGGAAGTCCATGAAGCCAGAAAATGTGGAGGAAGAACTGGCTGGCAAGACGAGGAGCTGATGGCAGGCCAAGCAGAGGAACGAAATGGGACATCTTAGAGAACCGGTCTGTGACCACCCAGATGACAGTATTACTGGAAGATTGCCATGTGTGTCCACGGTATCCACGGTGTGGGTATCGGCAGTGAAAGGTGCAGACCTGCTGGCTTGAGACATGATGACTTATTTCGGGCACAGGAAGAGCAGAAACTAACAAAGTCTCATAATCCTTGACCAGACCTGGCCGAGAGACCGCTGCACCCCAGTGTGCCGAGCCACCCGAGAGCAATGTCCCCAGGTCAATATCCCCAGGTCGGACATGGGTCTTGCTGGGAGGAATCTGGCATAGATCCACTGGAGCATCACCAACAAGTCGTTCAAGAGGAACGATGTGTGGATGAGCTGGTTCTTCCCCAATTACATCGGAGAAGGCATCGACTTTGACATTCTTCTCTGCTAAACGGAAATGGATCAGGAAGTTAAAACTGTTGTGATAGAAACGAGAGAAGGGACCAACGAGCCTGTCGTGGATTGAGATGCTGAGCAGTCAGAAGATAACGCCATTCTTCCAAAGCAAGCATTATGGCTAGAAGTTCCCCATCACCTATGGAATAATTCCTCTCAGCATCTGAGAAGGTTTTAGAGAAGAATCCGCAAGTGAGAGTTCAACCTTTGGGCCCTTTCTTGTTGAGAACGGCTCCAGCACCAACCGAGGCTCCAGCAGGAACGGTTTCTCAGTATTAAGCTGGGTGAGAACGGGAACAAAGGCAAAGGCAGACTTCAGCATAGAGAAAGAAACATCAGCCGCAGAGGCCAGAGTTTAGGATTGGCGTTTTTCTTGATCAGCGCCACAATGGGAGACACGAGGGAGGAAAAATGTGGTATGAACTGCCGCTAAGAATAAGCGAAGCCCAGGAATCTCTGAATAGCATGAAGTCCTACTGGGCAAGGCCACTGATGTACTGCTGACAACTTTGTGGGAACCATCTTGTCACGGGTGCTCCCGCGATCGCTGTCTCGGATCGCGGGCGCACCTGTGTTCCTGCTGCTTCCCCGGTCCCGGGCCCTGCTCACCTTCCCTGGCTACCGCGATGTCCTCTCTGGCTCGCGCGGCTCGGCACGCACGTCCCCATCTCCAAGGGCGCGCGCGCGCCTGCACTCTAAGATTTAAAGGGCCAGCGCGCCAATAATTGGCACTGGCCTGCTATAAGTTTCTGCCCCTTCCTGTGACCCTTGCCGGATCTTTGAACCTCACAGCCTAAGAGAAAGGGCCCTTGCGAGTATTCCTGTGTTCCTGTGTCCTCCAGTATTCCTCCCTGCCTTCCTGTGTTGTCGTGTTACCTGTGTTCCTCCGTGTTGCTGTGTTCCTGTGCCTGTGTTCCCGTCCCCTTCTACCTGGACCTCCCGTTGCTGACCCCGGATTGGACTTGACCTTGCATCTCTGTCGCCTGCCTTGACCCTGTGCCTGGAACCGACCACGAGACTGTCTCCTGTTATGGTACCTAGACCTCCGCTGCCACCGCGGAACAACCTGGTGGTATCCTGCCACAGCAAGTCCAACCCACCTTGCGGCGGGCTCTGGTGAAGACCAGGTGTCACTTGGACTCCGGTCCCAGGTGTCGGCTGGTACCAAGATCCGGCCATGGATCCCGCCGAGGTTCCCCCTCCTACTCGTCCTAACTTTGCCGCCATTGTGGTCCAGCAATCCCGGGAGATTGCCGCTCAGCGTGAACAGCTGGATCAAGTCACCACCATGCTGCAACAGCTGCTAGCCACCCAGCAACAGGCTCCTGTTTCCGTTCCCGTGACCCCTGCCGGTCCAGTCTGTCCTCCTGCCGCTGAACCCTGACTACGGTGCCAGCCCAGAGCACTTAATCGATTCCTGTCCTGTCCGTCCTCAAAGTCCGGGAAACGCCAGCACCTAGGCTTCTTCGGAGAGGCGTTCCTAGGTGTAAGTACAGCTTCTCCACGTCTGACTCTTCCCGTGCTCCTCAGCGCTGGCACCGGTACCCAGATCCAGGTTCCAGGTTTCTGCCTTCCTGGATTCGGGCTCTACAGCGAACTTTGTGGATGCTGCCCTGGTCTCTCAGCATCACTTCCCGGTGGTTCGTATCGAGAAGCCATTGTCCATTGCCTCAGACAATGGTCAGATTCTCTCCGTGCCCATCTGGTTTCGCACGGAACCCCTGCTTCTGCAAGTTGGTGCCCTACATCAAGAGAGACTTTCTTTTTTTGTGCTGCCCCAAAGCACATCTGCTCTTCTGCTGGGTCTCCCCTGGTTGCAGCTTCATGCCCCTGTTCTGGACTGGTCTTCTGGGGTGATTCTCCATTGGGGTCCGGATTGTTCTTCACATTGTATGCGGGTCCTTCATCTACTACCTGTCAGGACTTCTACGTTGTCTCACAAATCTCTGCAGAGACTTCCCGCTCCGTATATGGACTTCGCAGATGTGTTTTCCAAGAGACAAGCTGAGACTCTACCTCCACATCGTTCCTATGAATGCCCTAAGGATCTCCTTCCAAGTGCCACTCTCCCCAGAGGTCGGGTCTATCCGCTTTCTGTTCCTGAGATGGTTGACATCTCTGAATACATCAAGGAGAATCTGCAGAGGGGTTTCATATGCAAGTCCTCCTCTCCGGCTGGTGCAGGAATCTTCTTTGTCACCAAGAAAGACGGCTCCTTACGTCCCTTTATAGACTATCGTGGGCTGAACAAGATCACGGTTAAAAACCGATACCCCTTGCCTTTGATCACGGAACTCTTTGATCACCTGCGCGGTGCCAAGGTGTTCTCCAAACTGGATCTTCGGGGTGTTTACAATCTCATCCGGATCCGCAAAGGTGACGAGTGGAAGACAGGGTTTAATACCTGTGGCGGGCATTTTGTATATTTAGTAATGCCCTTGCTGTCTTTCAGGTATATATTAATGACATTTTCCGGGACCTCCTCTAAATGTGTGCCGTGGTCTACCTGGATGACATCCTGGTGTACTCTCCGGACCTTGAATCCCACCAGAGACACGTACGTCAAGTTCTTGGTCGACTTCGTGCCAACCATCTCTACGCCAAACTGGAGAAATGCTAGTTTCACCAGCACAGCCTTCCATTTCTCGGTTATATAATTTCCGACAGAGGCCTCCAGATGGATCCCGCGAAACTGTCAGCAGTTCTTCAGCGGCCACGCCCAGAGGGCCTCCGAGCCATACAGAGGTTCCTAGGGTTTGCAAATTATTATCGACAGTTTATTCCCCATTTCTCCACTGTGGTGTCTCCCATCGTGGCCCTCACCAAGAAGGGTGCCAATCCCCGTTCCTGGTTTCCTAAAGAGGCTGAAGAGGCCTACTTTTGCCTCGGCTCCAGTACTCTCTAGGCCTGATACAGACAAACCTTTCTTTCTTGAGGTGGATGCGTCCTCCGTGGGAGCTGGAGCGGTCCTCACCCAAAATGGGCCCAGGGGCCGAACTTCCACATGCGGCTTCTTTTCCAAAACCTTTTCCCCAGCTGAAAGAAATTATTCGATTGGAGAACGAGAGCTCTTGGCCATTAAACTTGCTCTGGAAGAATGGCAGTATTTTTCTGGAGGATGCTCTTCATCCCGTATTTGTACACTGAGCACAAGACTTGTTATAACCTCCGGTCGCCCAGCGCCTGAATACCAGGCACAGCCCGGTGCTCATTGTTCTTTTCCCGTTTCAACCTGCTAATCCATTTTCGTCCGGCTGACAAAATGTCAAGGCTGATGCTCTACCCGTGCTCTTCTGATGTGGTTGGAGAGGAACCACCTCCATCGGCATATATTTCTCCCCGACAGCTTGTTTTTGCGAGCTCCAGTGGCCTCCACCGTGGCCCTCATTCCCACTACTACTGGTGGCCAGACCTGTCAAAGATGTTTGGGAGTTTGTGGGATCCTGCTCCTCCTGTGCCGCCGCAACAAACTCTCGTCTCAAGCCGGCTGGACTGTTACTACCGTTGCCGATACCCAGTCGCCCGTGGTCCCACTGGCAATGGATTTTGTCACTGATCTGCCTGTCTCCTCGGGCAGTACTGTCATCTGGGTGGTGACGGACCGGTTTTCGAAGATGTACATTTGTTCCCCTTCCAGGTCTTCCGTCTTTCTCACAACTTGCCAACCTTTTCTTCAGACATATCTTCCACCTATAGGAATGTAAAGAGACAGAACAGTGTGCACTCACACCAGGTGCTCAATCCAGGAAAGAATCTTCCACTTTCACAAACAAATGCAAGTCCAAAAAAAAAAAAGGGAGTTTGATTGGCACTCACCAGCTCCGTTAAAAATAGTTCAGCTTTATTCATCCAAGATGAGACAATACAAGTGCAAGGATAAGGTGCAAAAACGAATAACAATCTTACGCGTTCAGACACTGGTCCTTAATCATAAGATAGATATAAAACGCGTAAAATTGTTATTCGTTTTGGCACCTTATCCTTGCACTTTGTATTGTCTCATCTTGGATGAATAAGCTGAACTATTGTTTAACGGAGCTGGTGAGTGCCAATCAAACTCCCTTTTTTTGGACTTGCATATCTTCCGGCTGCAGGGTCTTCCGCGGCACATCGTGTCCGATCGAGAGTCCATTTGTGTCAAAATTCTGGCGTTCCTTCTGTAACCAATTGCTGTCAACCTTGACCTTTTCTCTGCCTACCACACCTCAGTCTAATGGTAAAGTGAGAGGTGAACCAGACTTTGGGCTGCTACTCCGCCACTTCGTCTCACCCCGTCAGGACAACGGGGCTGACCTCCTACCCTGGGCTGAGTTCTCATATAATTCCCTGGACTTTGGGTCTCCTGGCTTGGCTCCGTTCTTCGTGGTCTATGGACTATTTCTCGCCCTTGTCTTCTGCTGTCTACTCCCTCTGATGTCCCTGCGTTGAGGATCTGCTGCAGGACCTCAACTCTGTTTGGGACCAGACCCGCCAGTCGCTTCTGCGAGCTATAGACCATATCAAGACCCAGCTGTAAGAGGCTCGCGCTCCTCCCGTCTTTTCCTGGTGAAAAAGTTGTTGTCTTCTCATATACGGTCCGACTCAATATACCTAGCTACAAGCTCGTCCCCCGTTCCTTGGTCTTTCGAGGTATCAAAGCTCATCAATCATAGCCTACAACTCCCTTCCTCCATCTATGCGCAATCCCGAACTCCTTCCATGTCTCCCTCCTGAACCAGTCATCCTGACCGCTTCTCCCAGCAATCCCCTCCTCCTGCTCCTGAGCGGATTCCCCAGATGTCTATGAGGTTAAGGAAGTTCTGGACATGAAGTTCATGAGTGGTAAGCGGTACTTCCTTGTAGACTGGAAGGGTTCAAGAGGGGGAGGCCGAAGGGGGGGGTTCTGTCACGGTGCTCCCGCGATCGCTGTCTCGATCGGGGGTGCACCCTGTTCCTGCGCTGCCCCCGTCCTGAGCCCTCCAGCTTCCCTGGCTCCCCGATGTCCTCTCTGGCTCCCCCGCTCGGCGCCGCTTCCCCGTGTCCTATGCGCGCCGCTGTCACTCTAAGATTTAAGGCAGAAATAATTGGCACTGCCTGCTATAAGTTTCTGCTCCTTCCTGTGTACCTTTGCCGGATCTTGGAGCCTCACAGACTAAGAGAAAGCTTCCTTGCGAGTATCCCTCCTGCTTCCTGTGCTCCTCACGTTCCTCCCTGCCTTCCTTTGTTCGTGTTGCCTGTGTTCTTCTTCCGTGTTGCTGTGTTCCTGTGCCTGTGTTCCCGTCCCCTTCTGCCTGGACCTCCCTTTGCTGACCCCGGATTGGACTTGACCTTGCATCTCTGCCGCCTGCCTTGACCCTGTGCCTGGACCCGACCACGAGACTCTCTCCTGTTAAGGTACCTAGACCTCGGCTGCCACCGCGGGCTAATTGCACCTGTGGAACGACCTGGTGGTATCCTGCCGCAGCAAGTCCAACCCGCTTTGCGGCGGGCTCTAATGAAGACCAGTTGCCACTTGGACTCCGTCCCAGGTCTCATCTAGTACCACCTCCCGCGATGTCCAGGATTCACACACCCCAATCCTGACACATCTGTATCCCTTGTCAGATATGAATATATCCAGGAAGATAGACTCTTTTGTGGAACTGGCACTTTCTTGGTTTGGCATATAAGCGATTTGCCTCTTATGCCTGAAAACTTGTTGTATATGGGCCTGATGGGATTCAAGATCCATAGAGAAACACCAGGATATCGTCCAGATAGACCATAACTCGCCGTGGACATCGGGCGCACGGCATTGTGAATCCCGGCAGACCTGAATCCTTGTCAGACAAGCGCCGCGGATAAGTAAATGTGGCCCCACTGTATCCAATCCCATCCATGAAACTTATGTGTAATATATTGTGTAAGTGGCTGTGGTTCCATGTCTGTGTCTTGTACTGCGGCTGTGTACTACCACGAAGCTCTATGGATAGTTTTACAATGCATTTGTAGCTCCATGTAATAGCTGTGTAACTGCGGCTGTAGATCCATGTATGGCTGATGTACTGCTGGCTGTAGATCCATGTTCGGCTGTGCATGCCAGTGAAGCTCCATGAATATTTGTGTACTACGGCTGTAGCCCATGTACTGTATGGCCTGTGATGCAGCTCTAGATCCTGTATGGCTGTGTACTGCATCCGTAGCTCCATGTATGGCTGTGATTGTGGCTGTAGCTCAATGTATGGCGTTGATGCAGCTGTAGCTCCATGTATGACTGTGCTAATTCACTAAGTACAATATTACATTAACATATTTACACCTTTCGTTGTCCCTAGACGCAAACCCTGTAACTTCTGACTTAGGGTCAGGTGGCCGCCATCTTGGATTGCTGTGAGACTCCGTGCTGCTGATTTTCTGTCTCTCTCTGCTCTGTGCCTGTAGCCACCCCCTGCAGTATTGCATAGAGTTCACACTGCACATACACTGATTCACTTCCTGCCACATCGTCAGCAAGAGAGGCTGCAAGCTACAAGCATAGTCATCTTGGAAAGCTGGAGGCAGCCCCATATGTAAAAACAGATGTAGCGAGCTGGTAGTGTAAAGTCTGTCACCCCGTCTGTCAACGCCTTTGTGTAATAGGCATCTTATGCTCCTCATATCTCATCCGTCTCATCTCTCTCTTCTATGTGTCTGTATTAAACAATGTCAGTAGCCAGTTGAAAGTGTATAATACCCTGAACCGTGATAATATAACCACATTGAAACCCCACAGAACTAGATCAGACTGGATCAATGGTGCACTTTACTTACCCGGTCCTGAGGAAAATTAACTTTGCCGCGATACACAAAGATTGTGCACCCGTTTTCCTCCGCATCCGTCGCTTCCCCCACTCAGGTCCGCCGGAGTTCACCTCTTCTTCTCGGCGCATGTAAGTGCAGGTCTTGCAACATAATTTTACTCAATCGCCCGACTTTCATGCGACGAAATCGGGGGGGGCTGTCAGACTCCGACGAATTAGGACTGAGCGCGGGATTTAACTTATTATACACGCCCGGCGGGCAAACGTCATCCGTGATGGAGAGGGAAGGGTTGACCCCTCCCATAGCAATCTATGGCGCACAGGCCAGTTATAACTGGAGATACAGATGCATATTAAAATATAGATAATCTTTGAAATCACATCTTTAGAGCATCGCTGTGTCTGTCATAGAGCAGAGGAGTTTCTAAAGTTACGCTCCACCTTCACAGCATAAGGGATTTATCTCAAGCAAAAGTGATTCTTTCACCTTCATTTGCATGTGACTATGAAGGCAATTTTTTAAAGGATGAGTAATAACAAAAAAGGGGGATAGTAGGAAGTGATGTTGAAGCTTGTGAGGGTCCCTTTAAGCACAGTTTACATTTGACTTCCAATATTAAAACACAAGGACTATTCTTGCAGTTTCAAAAAAGATCTTTATTGCATTCAAGGGGTATTACTTAATAAAGGTTATTGCGAGTATGCTCATGAGCTTGGTAAGGGCCAGCCAGTCTCCTCAGCGGTTGGAATATCTGGTTGGCTGGAAGGGCAAAACCATAACGGCCAGTATCACAACTCAAATGTAGGAGTACTTGATGCCCTGGTTGTAGGTCCGTCAACAGTACCTCCTTTGCTTGTCTGTAAAGTAAGAAATGTTAGCAGTTATAAGAAAATGAGGATAAACTATTTATATTGATGTCCATACAGAATAACTTATCAGTAGTCTTTATATCAATGCAATGCGAGTATACTGTAGGTTCTTCTTGCTAGAACTGCTGTAATAAAAATAAAAACTGGGTCTAATTGAAGATATAATTAATACAGCTAACATTCCGAAACATTGCTTCTCTTAAACCCCCACTGATCTGATCCAAATACCGGCCAGATCTCAACTTCTCTCCACCTTTGGTAGTTAAACACTGCAGCATGTGATTGGCTGCTGGGAAATTTTCAAGCTTTTCTTGTATGTCAGAAGACACCAGGAAGTAAAAATCACATGGAACCGCGCGCTTCTGGATAGGAGTATCATGGAATTCGGTTAGGGAGAGCAATGTTTTGTCATGATGGAGCCCCCATCTAAAGCCAATTGAAGGGTTTTTTCCTACACTTTGGGGGCCAATGTAAGAAAAACAAAACTAAATGTACTTACCCTGTTCTTCCTCCCAGTTCCTTGTCACTTTTATTGTCTGGTCACCAACACTCCAGATGACCCCCCCCAGAACGGAAACAGCAATGAGGCCCACTAAGACTATATATTGGCCACACAGCCGCATGACCACAAACACTTCCTCTCCTAACCGGGAGTGTTGATTACTAGACACTTGAAACAACACTAAACTGGAACTGGAACATAGTAGGAACCATTTATTCACATTTTATGGTGTAAAACTAAGCCAACCAATATGAGGTGCAAAGAAAGACTAAATGGTATTATACTGAGCTATATATGTCATCCAGCATCAGACCATATAAGACTGTCTAGTCTAACTTGGCAGTGTCAGCCTTGGTTTATTTACTCCATTGAAGGCGCACATGTAAACTGGCCGTCATTTCTCGGTAGAAGAGCATAACCGAAACAATATACTGGAGATAAAGAGGTCTTCTATCTTCCATTATTTATATTGTTATAAATTATGTAGGTTGCAGGGCCGTCATTGGCAACACATTGCATTTCACAAATATAAATGTAGTGAAAATGGTTCTGTATCTATTATTGCATATTGGTAACCTTGTCATTGTTTTTTACAGTATCACGCACTAGGACTGCTTTACTATCTGAGAAAAAATGACCGCCTTGCTGTTGCCAAAATGATTAACAAATTTACCAAATCTGGCCTGAAATCTCCCTTTGCATACTGCATGTTAATACGAATTGCCAGTCGCTTGCTGGAAGAGTCTGATGAAGGGTGAGAGTTACTTGTAGTTCAGTATATACATACTGTTTGTACTTCCTTCAGCCTTGGTCCTCAGAGGGGCACACAATGTAATTTTCCCATCTTGGGTCTACATATATGAATAGATTCAGAGAAACAACTCAACCCATTATTATATTTTTTTTGACTGTGAAAGTAATTCTACTCTAAGTAATGCATATTGTAGGTTGGTGTTGAATCCTCTTTTACTAAGATTTTTTTTGTGTGTTTGTCTAGACATACTAGCCCTTTGTTTGACTTCATTGAAGGATGCCTTAGAAACAAACATGAAATGGTAATCTATGAAGCGGCCTCAGCAATTATTCACCTACCCAACTGCACGGCGAGGGAGTTGGCCCCGGCAGTCTCAGGTATCTGTTTAATTCTTAAATTTCTTTTTTTAAATGACAGGTTTCTAGAGGCTGTCTGAAAGTGCACCATGTTTATCAGTGGCTGATATGTAATACGCTGCATTACCACCACCATGGGGGCTTGTGTTCTGTATCATTATATTACAGGAGAAACACACCCCCTCCCTCTCTCCCCCCCTGTTTGTTTGATATTTCTTTCTGTCCTAAACAACTTGTACATGATGGCATTTTTTTTCTGCCCCTGTATGAGAACAGAATAACAAACTCGTATAGTTGAACTTTCTAGAATAACTAAATGGAAATCGGCATAACCGTTCTTTGTTTGTCAAACCATACTCTCTCCTGGGCAATGAGATTAGGGCTGCCTAGTCTTTTTCTACTTTCTTTGTGTTTTCAGTGAAGACATTAAAACTTAATCTGAAGCTAAATACACAAAAGGGAGTCACATTTTGGGGAATTTATGGCAAAGTCCATTTACAACCACAATATTCTGCTCGCAGACCTATAACTTTGATGTGTTTGGTACATTTTATCCTCCTTTCTGCCCAAGACCAGCAGGGAAACTGAAATTGACCCCAATTTCAGGGATGGTGAAAAATACTCCTTTATGGCCATTCACTACCAAGCAGACAGCAGTAAAATTAACTAGAAATTAACACTTTGTATGCAACTGACGATTTTTAAAATTCGGTATGTTAATAATTATTTAATGCAATTGTGTATTGCCCAGTATTCCAACTGCTCCACTCACTATGTACACATTTAAGGGACACTGTGTGTGTTAACACACCAAGGTTCCATGTTTATAATAATCTTTATATAGCGCCATCATGTTCCATAGCGCTTTACAAATCATAGACAACATTTTCAAATATATTACATTACAGAGTACAAACAGTCATATGGAACAATAGGAGTGAGATCCACTCAATCTTAAATAAAATCTGGCCCCATATATACAGCCCTCACAGCTTAGTTATATACTGTACCCCATTTAGGGTTTAAGCAATATACAGTACACGCCCTAGTTTAATTTTAATGGATTTTTTAATGGGCTGGATTTTAAACAGTCCACCACCCCAGTGGAATTACTATCTGGTCCTAATGTATAGCTCACCCCCTCCAGTTTACTTATATACAGCCTCCCAAATCATTGGTCAGTAAAAATAAGAAAAATAAATACTTACCTGCAGTCAATGTGCTCCCATGCCGCACAGCTCTCTTCTCCCGCTTCTTCTGTTGACCGCATAGACGCAGGCACCCTGGGAAGATTTAGAAACGCAAAGAAGTTCCTCACTTAGGTTTATGACCATCGCCTCCACCTTCTTTTGACATATTTAAGTGTTCTTCTCTGTTCCCTTAGTGATCACAATTGTACCCCTACAGTGGCAATACGCACAGCACCTACCCCAAAGTAGTCACAGTGCTGCAGCCAAGCCTCAGTAGTCAGTGCTGCCCCTAGTACCCAATAAATATCTTTATATAGCATACCCTCACTCTGTGTTGATTTCTACAAAATTGTGAATTCAGTTTAAAAATACCACTTGAAATGAAATAAGCAAGGTGAACTTAGTCTTCCATTCTTCTCTCCCCTTATGAGTTCCATGTATGGAAGTATAGATGTTTTATATTATAATATGACACGGCCTGCTCCGCTATATTTTTTTTTTTTTCTACTGTAACGGAAGGGCTGAACAGAGGTGAGACCATAGCCTAATAATTTCACATTGATTAAACGTGTTGGGAATGAGACATAAAAGGCTGATTTTAGAACAGCTCTAGTTTATAACGGTCATGAAAATACAACTGAAATTTGTTGTTTTGTGCCTTTTTTCAGTTCTACAACTATTCTGTAGCTCTCCAAAGCCTGCTTTGAGGTATGCTGCAGTAAGGACTCTTAACAAGGTAGGCCTTATATTTCAGTATGCTAATAGTGGAAAAATCTACTAGATGGACATAGGAATGAAATAAGAGAATAAACTGGGTACAGAAATGTAAATGTTATATAAATGTCTGCACCAAATGCAGGGCTGTCCTGCGAAACAAGCCCCAGTTAGATATAACAGTTGTAGGGTGATGGGGGAAGCACTAGTATTAAAGGACTTTTGAAAAGATGATGCAGTAACTCTGTCTGATCCTTATGTTGTAAATGCTCATTAAAGGAACAAATGAGTAAACTCATACATAGTTTTATTTTTCTCTTAGGTGGCAATGAAACATCCTTCTGCGGTCACCGCATGTAACCTGGACCTGGAAAACCTTATAACTGATTCCAACCGCAGTATTGCTACCCTTGCTATCACAACACTGCTGAAAACTGGCAGCGAAAGCAGTGTGGACAGGCTGATGAAACAGATCTCTACCTTTGTGTCTGAGATTTCTGATGAATTTAAGGTAAGTTCTTTCTATGACTAATATGTTTAAGATGCATCTCTGTAACTTGCACTTATTGTGAGAATGGAGATCTTTTGACCACCAGCTTATTCACAGAACTACATATGACTGCTTTACTTTACTGCAATGTAGATTAGTGGCTTTTTAATATTAGCGCTTAACACATTTTATTGTAAATTTAATAAAATCGCTTTTAAAATATTTTAAAATATATTCACTCTTTTGTTTTCAGGTTGTGGTTGTACAAGCTATTAGTGCCTTATGCCAGAAATATCCACGTAAACACACAGTAATGATGACGTTTCTATCAAACATGCTTAGGGATGATGTGAGTATCATGTGATTTGCATAAGAGATTGATAACATTAAACATCTACCACCAAACAAGAAAGTAAGTGTAGTAAGGGGAGGGGGGAGCAGCCAATTGCGTGTGAGGAGATTAGAAGAGGGTCCTCCAATCCCACAGACACCATCAGTCCTGGGTTGCATAGTATGCATGGGTGGACAGGAAGGTCTGTCAGTGACACAACCATATTTTATGGCTGTTAGCTAGCTCATTATAGCTAGCAAATTATAAAGCAGGCCCTATTCCTGACTGTTTGAGGCCCCTTAAGCACACATGGTCAAGTGCATGAAGTTTAACCATGTATTTAAAAACATGCACACGAAAGTATATGGCGGCCGTATGGTAGCCCTATTGTGGCCTGTGTAAACAGCATTTCCCCCGTCTCCAAAATATAGCCATATGAGATACAGCCCGTTTTTGGAGATCTGCAAATCGAGGGAGGATGTTATCTAGCTACCCACCGCAAATACAGATGACACACCTTATGTGAGCTATATTTTTCACATCCCCATATGGGAGAGCAAACAAGGCCAGGAATAGGACCTCGGGGGCACTAGGTTGAGACAAATCACAGCTGTGTGTATGAGCACATAGAAATACATGGAGCCCTGCGACGGCCGCAAAAACTGCAGCCATATCACCTGAGGTAACAACGTTCGTGTGCATGAAGCCTAACTGTACCCTTTGATTTCTTTGCAGGGGGGTTTTGAATACAAGCGAGCTATTGTGGACTGCATTATCAGCATTATAGAGGAGAACCCAGATAGCAAAGAATCTGGGCTAGCTCATCTCTGCGAGTTCATTGAGGACTGCGAACATACTGTGCTTGCCACAAAGATCTTACACCTACTAGGCAGAGAAGGTCCTCGAACACCCAACCCTTCTAAATACATCCGCTTTGTTTTTAACAGAGTGGTCCTTGAAAATGAGGCTGTAAGGGCAGGTAAGGACAGACAATACAGATTTTGTTTTCTTTGCTTTGCTTTCTTTATTGATTCCCTGGGGTGAAATTTTTGGTTTGTAGTCAGGTTTCTACGATTTGCTTATACAAAATAAAGCTGCATGGAGTAATGGTTCATTTAGACCATATAAAATTAACCCACACAAAATAAATACATATACTTAAATAATACTTACTGTCCTTATTCCTAAGTGGTTCCTTTCCATGCCTGAAATTTAAAAAAAAAAAAAAATAGTTAGTAAACTTATATGCAACTCACCTGATGTGAGTTCAATCACACAGAGTCCTCATATTAAATTTTACTTGTATTGCCTGCCTCATTGTTCCTGATTGACAGGTCTCACTGCTAGAACATGCTGCTGTGTGGAACCTGTCACTAGTTGTATTTGTGAAAATGTGGCAACAGGTTCCCTTTTACATATGTGTGTATAAGCAATGTGTCCCTTGTACAGGCTGGGTGAAAAATGTGAGTACAGGCTACATTAAATAAGACACAAGTTGTAGTGTACTGCTAGATGTAATGATAGTTTACTTTTAAATGGAATTCTAAGGAAAAGTAAACCATCTCATTTCCATAGGACTGCATTTACGCTGGCTTCTCTTTTCTGAACCTGATATTCTAATATATATGCCTGGCAAGTGTAAGTCAGTGCTATGATTCATCCCTTGCTTATCATACAAACCCTGACACAAGTTGTCTGTAGATGTACAAAACCTACCAAAAAACAGTCAAACTTTTGTAACATCATCATTTCATGGTTATGATCTGAAAAAGAATTCATCATGGAGGGAGTACATTGCAATGCAAGAGTAAGCATCGCTCATGGGTGTACACCAAGCAACAAAGTGCAAAAATATCACAGAATAAATAGCAATGTGTACAATGTCTTTTATAAAAATAAATAAATAAATAAATTCTTCAATTAAAAGTGTAACAATGAGTAGAAAAAATATAAATGATATGCACTAGAAGGAAAGGAAGTGTATAGAAGTAGTGCAACTTACCGTAACTCAATTCTACACAGTAATAGATGAATTTTGTTCTTTGCAGCTGCTGTTAGTGCATTGGCAAAGTTTGGTGCCCAGAATGAGTGTCTTCTTCCTAGTGTTTTGGTGCTTTTACAGAGGTAACACAATTGCTTTTAATTTTGAAACATTTGTCCTTGGTGAGGGGTGGGGAACAGTGTACGTTACAGATGACAATTGGAGAATAATGGATGATCACTTGATTTTTTTTTTCTCAGAAATGGCATATTATGCACATTATGCCACTAGAACAGTGTTTTACAAAATTACCAAAGTGCATCAACATAAAATCTTTATTTTGCAAAAACTTGATGATCATAATTAGAGAACAGCAATGACTGTAGCACAGCGATAGATTATAACAATTTCTGAAGGTTTGGTGACAACAGTCACCCATCAGTAGGAAATGCACAGGTCTTTGCACATCTGCAGCCACAAGACAACATTAGCCTCTTGCATGTCTCTTGTGTGATATTTGTCTATTTTTATTCCAGTCTCCACACTTCTGTGGGTTTCTTGACCATAACTTTGTCACCAACGATTTTCCAGAGGTTTTCTATTGGGTTTAGATAAGGACTCTGAGCTGGCCACTTTATTGTTTCAATGGGGGGTAATATCATTCGGCTACTCCTTGAGACAGTTCTATGTCTGTCTTTTGGAGCTTCGCTGCCCTCGGTTACATTAAGAACACAGCACTTTTTTGTGTTTCCATTTTTCACTCTCCACTTTCAAAATTCCATAATTCTTTTATCTTTCAGCATACAAAGCTGTACAAAGGCGTGTTTTATGTGTGACAATTTGTACTTCCTAGTGATGGAATTTTATATTCCATACCATATACAGGCAGTCCCCGGGTTACATACAAGATGGGGTCTGTAGGTTTGTTTTTAAGTTGAGTTTGTATGTAAGTCGGAACTGTATATTTTATCATTGTAATCCCAGTCAGAACTTTTTTGGTCTCTGTGACAATTGGATTTTAAAAATGTTGGGTTGTCATAAGAACCAGGATTAACACTAAAGCTTCATTACAGACACTTCTGATAACTGTTACAGATGATTATTGTAGCCTAGGACTAAAGTACAGTAAATTACTAATATCCAGAGGTCCGTTTGTAACTAGGGGTCGTATGTACGTCGAGTGTTCTTAAGTAGGGGACCGCCTGTATTGGGAAGCTGTGTGGAAAATTCCAAATGCAGTGAAAATTTACATAATCAATTTGCTTTTGGGCCCTATTTTTACAGCTGATCTGGCCCAAGATGGCGGCGGCCATTCTCTGCCATCATCTACCACCAGGATGAAGGATTGTAAACCAAGCAAACTGAGATACTGGTGTGTTCCCCCTCAGACAAGATCTGCTCTTTAAGCTTTAAATGCCCTTGTTTTTAAGAAAATACAATTATGCTCAAGGCTTCATTAACACCTCGGGAGCCCCTCAGGCTCATTTGCATAATTTAAAAAGCCTTTTTTTTGTAGCATAAGAATCTAAAAGAAGAGCAGATCCTGGCAGAGGGCACACACCAATATGTCAGTGTGTTTGGTTTACAACACTTCATCCTGGTGGTAGATATCCTTTTAAGTGCTCTCAGCGGTTTAAATGATTACACCGCAATCAGTGCTCAGTGTGTATGTAGAGGGTTCAGTCCGTGAGCCCTGTAAATACATCTTCTGCTGTACAATGATATTGGGAAACATTGTGGTGCGGCAAGGGGTTTAAGTAGCTTTTGGTTCTTCACGCTTCAGTTTTTTTTCAGTGAAAGACAATTTAGAACCTGTCCTTTTTTGTATTCACTGACCACATTGTATAAGTGGAAAGAACTAAAGTGTGATGAAGCCCATTGAAAAGAATAAAAATATAAATTAGATCATTATAACAAGAACATTGACATTTTAAAATATATAGAACTTATTAAATAGGCTTAAAATACTGCTATTTTACTCTATGTTAATATATATTTACATGGGACCACACGATGGCCTTGACAATAAGGAAATGTGTGTTGTTCTCGAATTATGATTTCCAGAGCCTTTCTCTGTGAGTATTGCAGAGTTCTCTTTATTTTGTCTACGCTTCTAACTTTGTGTTCCTCTGTTCTTTCCAGGTGCATGATGGACAGTGACGACGAAGTCCGAGACAGAGCAACATTTTATTTCAATGTTCTTAAGCAGAAACAATTAAATCTCAATGCTGCTTATATTCTGAATGGTAGGGCATGTATATTGTTCTCCTACTGAGATTCTCTGTCATTGGCTGCATTGTTTTTCTATGATCCTAAGTCATGTATTTAGTTGCCTGTTATTGCCTTTGTGAGTGGTGTTGCTTAAAATATATTAAATCTGATCTGGGGCTCCTTCATGCTTTGCTTTTATCTCAGCTATTTAATTTTTCTTTTTTCATTTTAGTGTGTGTGTGAGATCTGTTTAACTGTATGTTTTGTTTTTTTTTTAGGTCTGACTGTGTCTGTTCTGGGCATGGAGAAGGCTTTACACCAGTACACCCTAGAGCCATCAGAAAAACCATTTGATTTGAAGTCTGTTCCTTTATCTACAGTTCCTCTTGTTGAACAGAAAGCAGGTAACGTTGTCTCCGTACTGTAGAAATTAAATACAATTGATCATCTTTAGTCCTTACTAGTGCACTACTGATTCCATCACAATTATTCAAATAGAATAATAATAATAATAATAATAAAATAAAGTATGAAGTGACTTTTTCTATACCTTCTTTTCTTTTAGATCTCGCACCAGTAGCAGGCAAGAAGCTTGGTAAAGCCGTGCCTGTTCGCCAAGACATATTTCAAGGTAAAGGTGATTTTTGTTGCATGTGTTTATACTGATTCTCAGTTTAAGCTTACCTTATTCCTTTTCTGCACAGCGATTTTATTAGCTGAAGAAAGGTTTCTCTCATGCTATATGGGCTCTATGGGAACCTGCCCGCAACTTAATTTTTTCAAACAGCAGTGACAAGTTCCCTTTAAGAGATGTATCCGATAGTGTAATTAGGTACACATTCATGAATACATTATGATGTAAGTATTTAGACTTAATTTTTATGCTGTGTTCATTTTTGTATGCAGAGCAACTAGCAGCCATTCCAGAATTCAAAAACTTGGGGCCACTCTTTAAGTCCTCCGAACCGGTTCAGCTCACAGAAGCAGAAACGGAATACTTTGTACGCTGTATTAAGCATGTATTCACGGATCATATTGTATTTCAGGTTTGTACACTTTATTTGTTGTATATTTTAAGGGGCTGACTACATGAGAATTCCTCAGGAAAATAGATTTTCTTCTTTATTCCTCTAGTTTGACTGTACCAATACCCTGAATGATCAGCTCTTAGAAAAAGTGATAGTTCAGGTGGAGCCTTCAGAAGGGTATGAAGTGGTTTATTATGTCCCCTTGCAAACTCTACCATACAATCAACCTGGCATATGTTACACTCTGGTCAGACTTCCAGAAGAGGAGTCCACGGCAGGTATGTAAATGGAAACAAAAGAATCCTCTGTTCACTAAATGTAGCTTGGCTTCCAACTCATCAGTAGCTTGAAAAAGTGATATCTAGCGTGAAAGGGCCTGTTGCCTTTTTTGTGGCTAGCATCTTCCTGCTTTGTTGCACTTCTGATGTCTTGCGGAGTGCCACCTTTCCTTCCTCATGTATGCTTGGCTTATAACTTGTGAGCTGCAAATCCTATACAAAATTATATTTCAATATGCAGCATCAATTAAAAGCTAGTATGTTCATCATTAAGATTACCTAGGAAATTGCTTTAAAGCTCCTTTTCGGAACAAATCCTGGTTTCGGACAAGTGAAGGGGGTGGGAGTGCTGCTCACCATAGGAACGCTGTGTGGTGAAACATGGCTACTTTCATAGCTATTTTTGATGCTTCTATTGACTTGAATAGAGTGTACACAGTGAGCCCAAACAGAATCAGCGGTTTAGTGTCCTTAATTCTTATTCAATGTCTGTTCATGTCCCAACCTTCATCCCCAAAAAATTCCTTTTTGGATGCATCATGAAAGGAGACTCATCTGTGGGTGAGTACGCTGTCCAGTTCCACACCTTGGTGTTTGAACTCTGTTGGAATGATGCAGCCTTATGTGCAACCTTTAAGAAAGGACTGTCCTCACGGGTTAAAGATGCATTGGCTGCCCGTGATCTGCCGGCTACTCTGAGTGGTCTTTTTACCTTGGCCACCCTGATAGACGTGTGGTTCTTGGAACGAGCTGAAGAGTTGCGGCACAAGCAACCACTAGTTCGGCTTCCACCTTCCACGTCTCCTGTGTTGGGAGCCAGGGGGAATTGTTAAGGAGGTCGCACTGGTTTCGGACGCCATCTTGACTACTGCCCGCCATGTTAGATACAGCGGCCATGTTCCCTGACCACTGTCAAGTTAATGTCATGATTCAAACTTCATTTTATGTAACCTGTTTGCTGGCCTGTCAGCTAATACCCTTTGACATTCAATGAGAAGCCAGTCTGTCCTCGATGCTGCATAATAATATGATTCTGGAGCCCACTTATCATCTCCTTCTCAGCCGTAGTATAAACAATATCTGTGTACAAGGTCTCTGAGAACTGAGCACAATTAATTAATTTTTTCCCCCCAGAAAGTGCTGATGACCAATAGTTTTACAGTATACTATCCACGCCTAGTCTTCTGTCTGTGATATTATGCATTTTGAGATATTAAACGAGAGAAGATCCTGACTAAGAGATTGACGTGTGTTTTAGTCTTTATGTTCAATCATGAAATGGTTAATTAGGCCTCACCTTACAAAAGTCAAGAGGGCTGATAGGGATTTTTTATGCAGGGCCCCAACAGCCTTCTTGACTTTTGGAGGTGAGTGCGACCTCCTTAACACCCGCAAAACTGTCTGCAGTTTTTCAGTGGCCCCACCCAGAAGGCCTCAGAGCCATACAGAGGTTTCTGGGTTTTGCGAACTATTACACGCAGTTTATTCTGAATTTCTCCACTCTGGTGTCTCCCATCGTGGCACTCACCACGAAGGGTGCCAATCCACGTGCCTGGTCTCCTACAGTTGAAGAGGCCTTCATCTTTAGGTGGATGCGTCCTCCATAGGAGCCGGAGTGGTGCTCACCCAGAAAGGGCCCAAGGGCTAAACTTCCTCATGTGGCTTCTTTTCCAAGACCTATTCTCCAGCTGAGAGAAACTATTTGATTGGAGACAGAGAGCTGTTGGCCATCAAACTTGCTCTGGAAGAATGGCGGTATCTTCTGGAGGGAGCTCTCCATTCCGTGAGTGTGTACACCCACCATAAGAACCTACTGTACCTCCAGAAAGCTCAGCGCCTGAATCCCAGGCAGGCCCGGTGGTCACTGTTTTTCTCCCGCTTCGACTTGCTGATTCATTTTCGTCCGGCTGACAGGAATATCAGGGCTGATGCCCTGTCCCATGCTTCAAATGGCGAAGAACCGGCTCATTGGCACATAATTTCTCCTGACCAGCATGTTGTTGCAGCTCCGGTGGATCTCTGGCAGCTACCTCCCGGCAAGACTTATGTTAGACCTGCTCTTCAGAAGAGGATTCTATCTTAGGGACATTCTTCTCATGTGGCTGGGCACCCTGAGGTGCAACGCACCGTGGCCCTCATCTCCCGTACTACTGTGGTCAGAGACCTGTCAAAGATGTTTCGGGAGTTTGTGGGATCCTCGTCCGTCTACTGTGACCCGCAACAAGCCTCTCGTCTCAAAACCGGCGGACTGTTACTTCCGTAAGACGATATCACAGGTTGTCGTAGGTCCCACGTGGCAATTGGAGTTTTATCACCATCTGCCTGTCCTTCAGGCCATACTGTCAAGGGTCAGAAAGAGGGTTAACCAGACTTTGGGTGCTATCTCCACCCTTTGTCTCAGCTCGTCAGAACAACTGGGACTGACCTTTAACCTTGGCGAGTTTTCCTACAAGGTTCTTGGACTCTGGGTCTACTGGCTCGCCCATCTTTGTGGTCATTCCTCGCCCTCCTCTTTGCTGTCTACTGCCCTCTGATGTTCCGTGGTAGAGGATCTGGTGCAGACCTCAAGTCTATTTGGAACCGTCTGCCAGTCCCTCTACAAAGTTACAGTATGTAGTCAGACAAGGCTACTAAGAAATGTCAGATCCTCAGGTTTCTCCCTGGTGACAAAATATGGTTTCCTCCACATACGCCGGCTTAAGATACCCGCTACAACTTGGTCCCAGTTTCTTGAGTCCCCTTTGAGTAATCAGAGCATCAATCACGTGGCCTACAAGCTCGCTTTCCTCCATCTCAGGCGTATCCCTAACTCCTTCCATGTCCCCATCCTGAAGCTTTCATCTGAATCTCCCTCCTCCTCCGCTCTGAGGGGATTCCACTGTCCATGAGTTAAGGAGGTTGCTGGCTGGGAAATCGTAGGGTATAAGCTGTTCTTTCTTGTAGAACTGGAAGGGGATTCGGGACCTGAGAAGAGATCCTGGGATCCGAGAGAACATTTTTGGAATCGGACTCTCCTCCCGATTTATTGGACCAGGAAGAGAGCGGGGAGCCTGAAGGGGGGGTCTGGTCACTGGTGCTCCTCTTTCTTCGACTAGCGCGTTCGATAGCTGCGTCGGTGTCTCTCCCTCAGGGACTGGCAGTAGAGTGACGTCGAACTCGTGCTGCTAAGGGGCTTACTGCTCGAGGCACCGTTAGGCGAGATTCTCTACTGGCGGAAGGGGTCGTCCCCTGAAGAGGCAGGGGAAGAGAAGGTGAGGGTACAGGTGAAAGGGACGAATGGCGGGAGAAAACGAGGGCGGAATAAAACCAAGAAAAGACATTTACTAGGGGGACGGAGGGTGATAAAAAAGGGAGGGGGACAGGACAGAGGAAAAAAGACAGGGAAGGGGGGAGAAGGAAGGAAGATGGGAGAGGATAGAAGACAACGAAGGTTAAACAAGGCGGGTGAAGAGAAGGGTAGGAACAGCAATAGGCAGAAAAGAACCTTTTCGTCGTATACTTATCACCGTATCCCTCTGTGTGCCCCCCGAACCCATGGCAGCAGTTTTCAAGCTCCCTGGCTCCAATTGCGGTCACGCTGCTCCTCAGCGCTCACCGGCTCCCCGTTCATAGGCGCTCCGATTGACCGGCCGCTCCTAACATCTTAAAGCGCCAGTGTGCGTCAATATTGGGCAACTGGACTGAATAAATTCCCTGCTCCTTTCCGTGCGTGACCCTTGCCGGATCTTCAAGCCATTACCTGAAGAGAAGCTCCCATGGTATCCTGCGTTCCTGATGTTACTGCATTCCTGTGTTATCCTGCATTCCTGTGTTGCCAGTCTGCTCATGTGTTTTCCTGTCCTTGCCAGCTCTGCGAATCCTGAGTGAGTCCTAGGTTGCCTTCCTGTGCTGTTCTCCTGCTGTGCCCCCGGTGCAGACCGTCTCCTGATCTACCTGGCATCCTTCACGGCTAGTCGCACTTGAGACACCTCGGTGGTACCTCCGCAAAAACCGGGCAGGAGAGAACCCGCCGTCAGCAGTCATCCCGCTTGCGGCGGGCTCTGGTTGAAGACCAGGTGCCGCTAAGACCTCCCAGGTGTCGGCTAGTATCATCTCCCGCGGTGGTCCGAGGTCCAGACTCCCAGCCCTGACATGCATTTTTCACAGTTGCCTCTAACAACATAAAGCAAATTATGGACCTGGCCTTGGTGCTGCTTGTAGTGCCTAATTTTAAAAGTCCTGTTTGCAAACATTTGAATACTTTGACTTTGATTTATATCTAGAAACATTGGGGCACAGTTTACTTACCCGTCTGCTGGAGTTCACAGTGATTGTTCGACAACAATGCACTGTCCCACGTTTCACTACTATCGTGAGCCCGATATCCTGCATGTTTTGCTTCCCCCTCAGGTCCCGCCAGAGTTGACCTTTTTTCTGGTGTATGTAAGTGCATTGTCTGTGACACATTTGAAAGTTTAAATTCCCGTGTCAGTCCGATCATTCGGGTCGTACGATGGTGCGCTCTCTCCATGTGTGTTGAATGGAAGCCAGCCAGCTGCCCAAAAATCTGATCGTGTGCGACCAATCCTAGTGCAGACACCTGTGAATACCTGTCAAACCCTAAAAACAGCGCAAAGTCTGACGAAAGGTGAGTAGCGCGACCTTAGTACATAAGCCCCATTGTCTTCATTATACCCCAGCTATCAGAAGGTAATATATTTAGCTTGACTTGATTTTAATGGTCAGTAGGTGCAGGTTTATAACCCTTGTCTCTGAATTGCATTTACTTACTACACCCTTTGGATTTTTTACCCTATCCTATAAGCTCTATTACAAGGATCTGCTCTTTCTCTGTTTCTAATGAAAAGTATGATTGGAAGTATTCCGGCTTTAGTTCTTGAGACCCAGCAGCTGACAACTGAACTTTGTACTTGTTTATATCAATACTTTCTTGAGATTCAGAGGGTTGAGGATTGTGCTTAAAATAATTTATTTCTCAGCTTTGATGTTCATTTTGACCTCCAGTTAGCATTTGGGATAGGTAAATAGAAAGGTGAATGTGGCTGTAGGATGAGTTTTATTTCATTTCTTTGCTGTGAAAAGTTTGAACATTAAAGTGATATCAATTTAGCATGAGTATTGTGTTCTTGATTTTGATATACACTCACCGGCCACTTTATAGGTACACCTGTCCAACTGCTCGTTAACACTTAATTTCTAATCAGCCAATCACATGGCGACAACCAGTGCATTTAGGCATGTGACATGGTACAGGACAATCTCCTCAGTTCAAACAAGCATTAGTATGGAAGAAAGGTGTATTGATGCCTTAACGTGGCATGGTTGTTGGGCCAAAAGGGCTGGTCTGAGGTTCAGAAACTGCTGATCTACTGGGATTTTCACGCACAACCTCTCTAGGGTTTACAGAGAATGGTCCAAAAAAGAAGAAAACATCATCCGTGAGGCAGTTCTTGCCGGAATCCTAGTTGATGCCAAGGTCAGAGGAGAATGGGCAGACTGGTTCGAGCTGATAGAAACGGCAACAGTGACTCAAATCGCCACCCGTTACAACCAGTGTAGGCAGAAGAGCATCTCTGAAACGCACAGTACGTCGAACTTTGAGGCAGATGGGCTTACAGCAGCAGAAGACCACACCGGTGCCACTCCTTTCATAGAACAGAAACTGAGGCTAAACAATTGCACAAGCTCATCGAAATTGGACAGTAGAAGATTGGAAAAACGTTGCCTGGTCTGATGAGTCTCGATTTCTGCTGCAACATTCGAATGGTAGGGTCAGAATTGGTCAACAACTGAGCATGGATCCATCCGCCTTGTATCAAGGTTCAAGGCTGGTGGTGGTGTCATGGTGTGGGGAATTTTTCTTGGCACTCTTTGGCCCCCTGGTACCAATGAGCATCGTTGCAACGCACAGCCTACCTGAGTATGTTGCTTGACCATGTCCATCCCTTTATGACCACAATGTACCCGACATTGATGGCTACTTTCAGCAGGATAATGCGCCATGTCATAAAGCTGGAATCATCTCAGACTGGTTTCTTAACATGACAATGAGTTCACTGTACTAAATGGCTCCCACAGTCACCAGATCTCAATCAATAGAGCATCTTGGGATGGTGGATGAACGGAGATTCGCATCATGATGTGCAGCCGACAATCTTCTGCAACTGTGTGATGCCATCATGTCAATATGGACCAAAATCTCTGAGAAATGCTTCCAGCACCTTTTGAATCTATGCCACGAAGAATTGAGGCAGTTCTGAAGGCAAAAGGGGGTCCAACCTGTTACTAGCATGGTGTACCTAATAAAGTGCCGGAGTGTAATATCGCCTATTCACTTCGGCCTATATACGCCCCCCATACGTTCGTGTGAATATAGCCTAAGAAGGAACAGTGGGCCACATTTATTAAACTGTCTGTGCCAGTTTCCTGTCACACTTTAGACTAAAAAGAATGTGCAAAGTGCTTGCACATGTAATGTATTTATGAAGTGCCTGCGCCAGTTTTGTGTCGCTGCTGCACTGTGTCTGACACGTCACAAAATTCACCTAAAGTTCTCCAAGTTCAGCTACAATCTTTTTGCTTTTTTTTCACATTACTGCTGCTACTATAAACACACACAAAGGTATGGTTGCACAAATCTCCAAGACTGTTACCTAACACCCTCTGAACGTTTGTATGGTTACACTCCCTTTAAAGGGGTATTCCCACAAATATAGGATTCTTAAATATACTCAGAATAACAAAATAAGACATTTTATAATTCAATGTTATTAACAAAAATACAGTATTTCACAAATACTCAGAATAACAATACTCAGAATAACAAAATAAGACATTTTATAATTCAATGTTATTAACAAAAATACAGTATTTCACAAATATAATTCCAGCCTGTCTCAAACAGTCCTGGTATATACAATTTCAGGTGCCCCAGGATCCGACTGTAAATCTTCTGATTATGGTCAGACGGGGCAGATTCTTCTCATGAATAGCTTCTCCTGTCTGCTTCTCCTCTCTGCCTTCAGTCCCTCTCCCCTCCATTACAAGACAGGCTCATATGCAGACACTTCCTTCAGGCAAGCAGCATAACATAAGGTCTTTATCCAGTATTGTATCAGTCTGTATTTGTATTGTATAAGCATCACTAGGGGATTAAAATTTGAGAACTTTATTTCATGGGCAATAACCTTTAGCAACCCTCTCTCCTTGTGAATGAAACAGACTCAGTATTTGTGATCTTTAATACACTGAGATACTGATTGTGGAGCTGTAAGAAAGTATGAGAAACACTATAGTTCATGAAAGAGGCTACCCGTAAAGTGCTTTAAAATTAAATTTATAGGGAAGCGGATTAAAAAAGCAACCATTTCAATAAAGCAAAATAATTTCTGAACGCCGACAGTGAATGACAAAAGTAAAAAGTTCAACAACATGAAAAGTAATCAAAATGCCCTATCTACCCCACAATGGTGCCAATGAAAAGTACTAAAAGTTAAACTTTTAGTAGCTTGCATAATCTGTAAACAACTCATGAATCACTAGATTCTTTACTGCAAACTGGAAGAAAAGAAAATCTATGAGGAATAAATAATCTGCACCAGAAGTGATTCCTCAGAATGCTCCCTCATCCTTTTTCAATATTGTTTATTCATATTTTCAAATAAAAGTAATTGCCATAAAGGGGTTAGATCATTTAAGTATAACAAATCTCTTATAAATAGAACATTGCTTGCAGCAATTATTCGACAGTTATAAAGTAGCAAAAAAGAGAGAAACTATTATAAAAATAGAAAAATAATATAAACAATATAATGCTATGTAGATCAAGGATTGGTAGAGTCCTGCGCAATCTGAATTTTCTTTGAAAATCATAGATTTTGTTCTTGTTAAAATTATAGATCTTTGCAAGTTTTGAAAACGTATTGTCATACAAATCATTGTTATACAAAAGTCCTATTAACCATTTTATTTGCTATTTTGGGTGATTTACTTTTAATAAATTCAATTAGCAGGGTGGTGTGTCTTCCACATAACTCATATGCATTCTGTTTCAACATCTAACCATCTTGTTTTCTGTTGGGTTCTCTAGTATTTTCCTAAAATCGATTAGGTTGCCTAATGTGTCTCTTGGAATATGATGTTTATTCATATAGAAAGGTAACCACACAAGGTAGAAAAAAACACCAGCTCACCCCACCTCGGAACTTCCATTGCAAGCTATGGCTCTTGAGACTCCTCTGGTGCATGGAGAAAAATCCAACCACGGCCGTCGGGTAACAAAGCAAAATATGGGTTAACCCTGTTATCTCCTTGTGTTGGACTATGCATTTTATCTGAATAAAGGATGTTTTCTTGATAAGATTCTCCGTTGTACTCTCTCATGAGTGCTGGTCCTTCTTGGTATGTCTTTAATTGATAGTAATTTAGTTAGTATTAGATTTTTTTAGATTGCCCCCCACCCAGAAATTAAATAGTGCAGGATTTGATATAACCAATAGGACTTGTTCAGTTTATACACCGTATGCTTCAGCTCTAGAAAATAAATGGTTGTGACTTAATTAGGTTGCAATGCTCACAAATTTTTCAAAAAATCTACAATTTCTGTTTCTTTTGAGTATGCTAAGTGTTTAACAATTACTATACACTTTGAGACATTCCCAGTACATTGATTAGCTTTCTTAAAGGGAAGCTACCACCACGGATCTACCTATAAAGGTAGATCGGTGGTAGATGCATCTATAGTACATGAGGATAGCCTTTTTTAATTCCCTACTATGTAAATTTTCTAAAGAGGCTACAGGGGTGTGGAGTAGCCGGAGCTGAGGCTACACGGCGCGACTTCTCCACGCCCCTGTAGCCTCTTTGATCCGGCTCGATCACTGCCCCGAAGCCAGAGCTGCACAGCCGTAGGCCTGCTGTTCTGCACATGTGCAGACGGTAGGCTTTGCAGACGAGGGCACGCAGCTACGAGGAGCTGCGTACTGAAGATGTCTGGTAGGAGGGTCAAAGAGGCTACTGGGGCGTGGAGTAGCCGCACCATGTAGCCTCAGCTCTGGCTATTCCACGCCCCAGCGTGGCCTCTTTAGAAAATTTACATAGTAGGGAATTAAAAGTTATTTAAAAATTGTGGGCATGTGAGGATTAGTCCTTAAAAGGCTGGATCTCTGTTCTTTTGTCATCTGTTCTGAGCTCATACTGCAAGTAGTAGGGAACGTCGGCCAGTTTCCACCTGTGGGTTAGTGCAGTGCCTGGCAAGCAAGAAGGGACAGGGGTTGTAGGTAAGTTCAGGGCCTTCACCCCTTCCTCTGGGCATTAAAAGTAAATCTGGCCCTTTATGTATTGAAGCAGCAAATTTAGAAGTTTGGTTACACATTTTTTATGTATCAAGGTAAAATGTATTAACCTAAATTTACCAATGAAATAACCTCAAAATCACAAGGGTAAGTTAAAGCAGTTCATAGTTATTACCACATAAAGTGACACATGTCAGATCTGCAGATCTGAAAAATTGGCCTTGGTCCTAACAAAGAAAATACTTGCATCCTTAAGGATTAAGGTGTACCCTGACATTTTACCCTGACGTAAATTTAAAAAAATATATATTGCTTTATGAATAGGAAGCAACAGATGTTTGTAGACACAAACACATTAGTTCAGAATGCAAAGTCACCGTATTGCCACAAAATTGCATAATATTTCAATAGTAGAGAAGGACCAGTTGATAAAAAAAAATGAATAAAAATAGTAACCAAACTAGCAGATGGTTTTTTCCCAGAATGTTTGTCACATATATGGGAACAGAAACAGGTGCACAAGGGAAACTGGCCAATCTCTGTGCAAGCTCACTGTTGTCTATGACATAAAAACAGTATATATACAGTGTTATGTATGGTAAGATTATAGCATTTCCAAGATGAAGGGGGTCTTGGCATTACTTGCCTTGGTGGCAGCTGTCACCAGCATGGAGAATTTCAGCGGGTAAGTAAAATGCCTTTAAGATTTTGCCCGCTCCTTATTCTACTACACCACATGTAAATGTCCTAGAAACATTGTTTTCTCTTTGCCCCTGCTTTATAAAAATAAGAATTTGTATTGATTGTTCTCAATCAATACAAATTTTCTTGTTTTTTGTCCCTGTACTTGGATATAAATTCCTTTCTTCATTTGTTACCTAAACAATACTTCAGGCAGTATATCTCACATTCTCCACGTTTTAGGGCTCTGAGGCTCATACCTTTAATGGCTATTTTCTATAGTAAACATTTCTCTGGATGGGTAGATTAAACCAATATAACAATTCAGATAATTCCATTTTGTACTACAGGGGGTTCCTAGACTCTGCGTGTAAGACTAACATAATGTACAATGCTATACATTACAGCATTATCACAAGTAAAGATACTGTAACACTGCATTAAAGAAGGGAATATAGGTAGTTGCAGATAAACCCGTCCCTTCCAACTTTACTTTTGATGTTTTTAATTTTACCAGCACACATCATATTGGCACAAATATGGCATCTGTGTGCTCAAAGGAATTGAAGTTACAAACATTAAATATTTGTATACAATGTAGAAGAACATGTGTACTTGTTGAAAAAAATTAATTGTCCAGGTTTTTAAAAAAACCCTTGCAAATATCCAGCTTTGCCTTTTTGTTGGTCATCCTGATCCCTATTTACATGTACATGGCATGTATTCATGACAATCTGTGACTGGGGCGGCCATGAGCCACACTGCTAGTAACATGGTACTCATTACTCTGTTACAATGTTACAAAGTAATACAGCATATGACCACTGTGTCCACCAATCACTGCAGAGATCAAATGCAACATCTAATGGTAAGAGAACCAGTCCCTAAGGAAGAAGACAACTGAGAACTCATTTATCAAAAAAATATTACTTTCATTACAAAGATTTGTTGTAATTATTCAACATAATTAAAAATGTAAAAGAAATTCGCATTCAAGAACCTGCCTATCCCCTTTTGGGTAGTCCCCAGGTTAAGTACACGTTTTTGTAGGTTTGTTTTTTTATAGTTGACTTTGTATGTAAGTCAGATCTGGTATATTTTGCAAGTGTTACTCCAGGCAAAGTATTTTTTTCATCACTGTGAAACTTTTTATAATAGTTATGACCATTGCAGCCTTGGTCAAAAGTTCAATAAATTGCCAGAATCCAGAGAGCTTTATTAGAGGTAACTGTGGGCAGAAAGGTCAGTTTTTAACTAGGAGTTGTCTGTAGGTTAGGTGTTCTTAAGTCAGGGACTGCTTTTATGTGGAGATACACTTAGGAATTCTGCATACATCATCCCCAGTAGATCAAGGAACAAGACAGGTAGGTTAGTTACTAAATCAGAATACAGAAAGTCCAAGGAAAACAAACCCCACTCTACCCAAGAAGAGCACAAAATGGGACTGTTCCTTACCAACTTATGTTTATAATGTGAAGAGGCAGCATTGTGTACTTTACCAAGACAAATCTGATTAACTATGTACTCGTCAACAATTGGTTTTGTTTGGCTTGATGTGGCACAATATCACTGTAGCTGAGGCTCATGAAAGGAGTGGTTTGTCCTTCATGCCCCTCTCATCAATAATTACTTTTTTACCATTCGAAATATATTGGGTGGAAGCTTCCATTTTGACCAAGGGCAGTAGAAATATTCTTGGAGACTTGGGGGTATGTTAATGGCATCTTCCATGATGGGCTTTAACAGTATGTTAAAGACACCTTCTAACACAATAGATGGTATCTGTCTAGGGTGAGGGATAATGATCCACTGATTTAGAATGGTGCAGATGTAACCAATAGGTGCTCGGGACCTGATAGCCTGTTATGTTTCCCCCTATGTACCCCCTTTAACACCCTCATGCCATCTGCTGCCTGGGTCTCTTGCTAACCCTGAAGGTTGTTCAGACACACCAATCACCAATTTCTACATTACCAATGCAAAAGGTCAATGTAAAATGACAATTGACCACACCTTTAGGATAAGACTTACCCATATGCAGTGTTAAAACATCCTCCTACCAAGGATTGAAGACTGACTATTGAAATGGTTAAATGTCTTTACAGGCAACAAGTCCTGCGAATTCTCCCTGCAAATGAAGAGCAGGTGGACTTGGTACGGGAGCTGGAAAACTATGAGGATCTGAAAGTAAGAATTTAATTCTAAGGCTTAGATAAATCACAGCTTTTACAATTATATGTATGTTATTCAGCAGATTTGGAGTAATTAGGAGCAAGGATGGTGTAACAGGTGCTGCCATTCTATTTATTCCTAATTATTGAATTACTTTATTCATGTTTTGTTTTATAGCTGGATTTCTGGATGGGGCCCACCAGACCTGAAAGATTTGTTGACATCCGCGTACCCTTCTTCAGTCTTCAGGATGTTAAGGTCTATCTGGAGTTTCACAATATCCAGTACAGCATTATGATCCAAGACCTGCAAGTAAGTTTTGGTTTCAACCAAAGAAAAATGTTTTATTTATTTCAGAGGAATAGAACCTTTAAGTTCACATACACGGATACCTAAGAAGGTGATCAAAACACTGAACATTATTGTCCTCCATTTTCAAAGCAGTGTCCTAAATGAAAAATATGTACTAAATGAAATAACATTGGATAAACATGCCTTGGAAAGGGAGTTTAACACTTAATGTGTGGTAATTGCTACTAGTACGAATGAATTTAACTAACATAAGGGAACATCCTGTTTTTTGAAGATAATTTGAACCTTAATTAGAGGGGTTTAGTTGTAGCAGAGAAGAGAGTTTTAGTAGGGATAGTAATGGGTGTAGACTACTATCAGTGTCTGAAGAAATAGTTGTAGTTACATCAAGTAATATAACCTATAATTATATGGTGCTAATTAAGAGGAAGGGGAAAAAACTACTGTACATTGCTAATTCCAGTTGGCCCATAGTAGGAAACAATCCTTCCTGAGTCCAATATAGCAAGAATTTTCTGGATCAAAGTCACACTACCACGTTTGTTCCTATAATATTCCTATAATAATTTTAGTTGTCCACTTGAACATGCTCAAACAATCAGCCATTAGAATATCCTGTAGCAGAGAGATTGTTGTGATGGCTGCTATGTTGCAGATATAAATCCTGTGCTATACCCATCACCACAACCTTATATTCCCAATCTATATAATTATCAAGGTACTTGGTACTCAAATCTTCCTTTACATATTGAAAAGGAACTTTCCATTTTAAATACCCATTGATCCATCTGCCTTCTGTATCTAGCTGTGTACTTATTGCTACTATCGTGCATCATTTAGAGAAAGTAGATGGTAATTCTTTCAAGCTTGTATTGAATTTTGCTAATAAATATCTAAAGAAAAACATATTTTTTTTTATTTTTATCAGGAATTGTTAGATGAAGAAAGGAGAGACATGAAAATTGGACGTGCCTTGGAAAATGCCCGCTCTACTGACACATTTAACTATGCTGTATACCACACCTTTGATGAGGTAAGAAATTATGGCTGTCAGTACATTATTACCAAACCTTGTCCTCCTTGTCATCTTGTCTATATTAACCAAACCCGTTTTGATGTAAACGATGCCTGTATACTGCTGATAGTGCTGAGGGTAAAGTTGTAGGCATCCCTTATTACCAGTGGCTGCTTTGTTGTGATTTCATTATTGTTGTGATAAAATAATTGATATTGTTAGTGTAATGTATATATACATTTACAACCTTTTACAATTTTCTAATGTACTTTCTGTATCTATTTCTTGCAGTTTTCTAGTTCTCTGCTTGCTGTCATTCTATAGGAAGCTTCCATTTTTACTTCCAGGGGATAGGAATCTGTCCATGGTCATGTGATATACATACAGGTGTACAAGCCATTATTATCACACGGCTCTGATTACTCTCTGTGATAATAACGTCTGGTTTACCTGTGTCCATCACACGACCATGGACAGATTTCTATCCACTAGAAGTAAACATGGAAGCTTTCTATAGAATTACCGCAAGCTGAGATCTAGAAAATCATGAGGAAATGATAAAGAAAGTATATTGGAAAATTGTATAATTTTTCATTAAACATACAATATCAATTATTTGCTGAAATTGAACAACCCCTTTAATCATTTTTGTCAACATAGCAAAACTTAATGGATAAAATATACATTTCATTTATATTTAATGTGTTCCCAGATCAACAACTTTATTGACACTCTGGTGGCTGAAAATCCTAGCCTTGTGAGCAAGATTCAGATTGGCAGAAGCTATGAGGGTCGCCCATTGAATGTTCTGAAGGTAAAATGAACCCACAGGTTTCATGTAATCTAGAGCAGTGGGGCACATTTACAGTGTGAAAAACATGCACCATTTTTCTTTCAATTTCTTTGCTAGTTAGATGTTAGGTCCACAAACAGCTATTCTTTTCTTTATATCTTCAAAAATTAACCTGTGTTTACATTATTTACTATTACTATTTTATAATGCATCTACTTCCCATGATAATAAAATATCTGTATTTTCGATTACTTTGAACCACCTATTTAATCTTCAGGAATTGATCACTTTACTGTACTTTTTGGTCTTATTGTGATAATTTCTAAGGTCTATAGCAGTGATGGTGAACCGTTTAGATTCAGAGTGCCCAGACTATAACCAAAACCCACTTTTATGTTGCAAAGTGTCAACATGACAATTTGAGCAGTAACCTATTGATCTCTGCTGTATCACAAGTCATGTAGATATACTAGGCAAAACAATGAGATAACAATACCCAGCATGCACTACATTCTAAAGCATGAATAATAGCTTGAAGCAACATATTTACACTACATATTTATACATTATTATTTACACATTAAATAAATGGTTGTCAGCTAATAAAATGTATGGCTCAAAATGAGTTAAAAACAGAAACTCATTCTTACCTCTTTAGTTATCCTGGGGCACCTATTCTGATCCCTCTCCCTACTAACACACATATATAACCGGTCCTGCCAAGGTGGGACATTCCTTTACACGTTGACTGACTGAAAAGTCATCATGTAATTGTGTTAAGGGGAAATAAGAAGAGAAGACAAGAGGAGGATTGGGCAGCACTGTAATATGAATCCATTCTGTGGCTCTACACAATCATTTATATAGGCCAAATAAGACCCTCAACTTAAATATATATTTTATATTCTATTCTATTCTAGTTCAGCACCGGTGCCAACCGCCCAGCATTCTGGATTGATACCGGAATTCACTCCCGTGAGTGGGTTACTCAGGCCAGTGGTTTGTGGTTTGCTAAGAAGGTAAGGAATACCTATTTTTGCATTGTGTTTATGGCTAGTTAAAAAAAATTGTCTAAAATAATGCATCATTATTTAACTGACATGTACATTCCTTCTGTATTATATTCACTAATTACACTTATGTTTCTTCTTTTTTTTACAAATTAATTTTGGGATATTAATTATATTTTATGCAAGACACATTAGTTAGAAATATATAGCCTGTATATGGCTTCAGCAAACATGCCTTATAAAATATTAATTATTTTATGTACTGATTTAATTATCTCTAGATCGCTAAGGATTATGGACGTGATGCATCTCTTACCTCCACCCTGAACAGAATGGACATCTACTTGGAAATTGTGACCAACCCTGATGGCTACGTTTACACCCACACCAGAGTAAATATTACTAACTTAGTTATAAAGAAGGCAATATTCTCTGTGTTCTGTCGTTTCTTTAAATGACAGCACATTTCATAGCAGTCATGACAAGACTTTATTTTACAATACAGGACCGTATGTGGCGTAAAACCAGATCTCCCAATACTGGCTCCACTTGTATCGGAACTGACCCTAACAGAAACTGGGATGCTGGTTTTGGAGGTAACCATTTTCATTGTTTCATCCTCAATTCACATGCTATCAGAAGAAATATAAATCTAAAGTGAGCTCCAATATCAGAACCAAAGTAGAATGGCTTAAATCTGCGTATTAGGGTGTTAAGTGGATGAAAGTTATGGCTTTGGAACATGCTCTATTTGTAGAACATATTGGTAAGCAAAACAACTTCTGTGAAATTTGTAACTATGAAAGACTTAACACAAGACACAATGAAGGTTAGCTTAACTGTTTCAATGGATGCCATTTCACTAGCACGAGAGGACCTGGGCTGCAGGCAGTCAAGACAGAGGAATGAAAAAAGAACTACAGCTTGGAAATGGGATCATAAAAATGCTTAAAGCTTATTGCAGTCTTGCACACTTGAGCATATCCTTTGCCTTCCTGTTTGCACATGTTTTATCAAGAAGAAAAATAAATAATAAAATAAAATAAATAATAAATAATAAAATAATAAATAGTTCATCCTCAATGCTTAAAGCTTGTTACAGTCTTGCGCAGTGGAGCCTTCATATGCTTTGCCTTCTTGTTTTTACATGTTTTAAAAGTAAAGCTGGAAGATTTTTATTTTAATGACCCCGTTTCCAAGTGGGAGTTGTTTTTTCATTCCTTTATGAAAAGTGAGAAAAGAGTGAAAAACAATAATAAATATCACAATAAAGCAATGTTGTAAAATGACAAAATGTTAATTTAGTACACTTAAGCAAAATGCATTAAATACATGATATCTTCTTACTGGTATCTAGGCGCTGGATCAAGCTCAAACCCTTGCTCTGAGACCTACAGAGGACGCGCAGCTCATTCTGAGCCAGAAGTCAAGGCTATCGTTGACTTTGTGAAGAGCCATGGCAATATCAAGGGATTCGTTTCCATCCACAGCTATTCCCAAATGCTCCTTTACCCATATGGTTACACCTCTGCACGTACCCCAGATAACGCTGAACTGGTACAATCTTTATATATGTTATTATTAATTATAATTGACAAAAATCTATATGTAATACAAGATATGTAAACATATATTATTAGTATGATCATCATTTTAATTTTCTATTTTGTATACAGGACAGTGTTGCTAGAACTGCAGTAACTGCATTGTCTTCACTTTATGGAACACAATACACATATGGAAGCATCATTACCACCATCTGTAAGTACTGCTTTTACTGAGTTTCTTCAAAGAAAAAAATAGAGATTTATTTTTTATTAACATACACTTTTTGTGAATATTTTTTATAATGAATAAGAGAAAAGAATTCATGTTCTATAAGTAAATAATAATTATTACAGTTCATATAGGGGAGTTCAATTAAGGAACCTTCACTAATGACCACCAGCTGTATACTTACAGCAGGTAGATCAGCTCCTGAAAGTTTTCTGACGGACGAATGTAGGGTATCCCTCTGTAAGCAGCTACAGGGCTCCCTGGTAAAAATGCAGTGGAAAAGTACTATATTTAAAGCAAAAAATAAATTAAAAATACATATACAGGACAGAAAATATATTTTTTTAGAGTAACATTACATTACTCCCTGATAAAAATAGCTAAAATGTAGAAGACATTTTTTAAAGAAAATGTTTTCAGGTTTTAAAATAATTTAAGTTACGGTAATAATAGAAATTATGCATTTGCAAAGCTGAGATCCATAAAAATAACACATGCGAAAAAAGTCATAAACACTGTGAGCCTGCCCCAGTTAGGGAGTATCTAGGAAAATTCAAATGTTGTTTAAGGAGGTTTCTAGGAATTCCAGGGCAAGTGTAAGAAAATAAATGGTTCCTACTATGTTCCAGTTTCCAGTTTTAGTGTTGCTTCAAGTGTCTAGTAATCAACACTCCCGGTTAGGAGAGAAGTGTTTGTGGTCATGCGGCTGTGGCCAATATATAGTCTTAGTGGGCCTCATTGCTGTTTCACGTTCTGGGGGGGTCATCTTGGAGTGTTGGTGACCAGACAATAAAAGTGACACTGGAACTGGGAGAAAGAACAGGGTAAGTACATTTAGTTTGTTTTTCTTACATTGGCCCCCAAAGTGTAGGAAAAAACCCCTTCAATTGGCTTTAGATGGGGGCTCCATCATGACAAAACATTGCTCTCCCTAACCGAATTCCATGATACTCCTATTCAGAAGCTGCGCGGTTCCATGCTGATTTTTACTTCCTTACAGGAAATGCTTGAAAATTTCCAAGCAGCCAATCACATGCTGCAGTGTTTAACTAGAAAGTGGAGAGAAGTTGAGATCTGGCCGGTATTTGGATCAGATCAGTGGGGGTTTAAGAGAAGCAATGTTTCGGAATGTTTAGCTGTATTAATTATATCTTCATATTAGACCCAGTTTTTATTTTTATTACAGCAGTTCTAGCAAGAAGAACCTACAGTATACTCGCATTGCATTGATATAAAGACTACTGATAAGTTATTCTGATATGGACATCAATAATAAATAGTTTATCCTCATTTCTCTTATTAACTGCTAACATTTCTTACTTTACAGACCAAGCAAGTGGAGGTACTGTTGACTGGACCTACAACCAGGGCATCAAGTACTCCTACACCTTTGAGCTTCGTGATACTGGCCGTTATGGTTTTGCCCTTCCAGCCAACCAGATTATTCCAACCGCTGAGGAGACCTGGCTGGCCCTTACCAAGCTCATTGAGCATACTCGCAATAACCTTTATTAAGTAATACCCCTTGAAATGCAATAAAGATCTTTTTCTGAAACTGCAAAGAATAGTCCTTGTGTTTTAATATTGGAAGTCAAATGTAAACTGTGCTTAAAAGGAACCTGTCACAAGCTTCAACATCACATCCTACTATCCCCCTTTTTTTGTATTTACTCATCCTTTAAAAAATTGCCGTCATAGTCACATGCAAATGAAGTGAAAAGAATCACTTTTTGCTTGAGATAAATCCCTTTATGCTGAAGGTGGAGCGTAACTTTAGAAACTCCTCTGTCTCTATGACAGACACAGCGATGCTTCTTAAAGATGTGATTTCAAAGATTATCTTATATTTTAATATGCATCTGTATCTCCAGTTAAAACTGGCCTGTGCGCCATAGATTGCTATGGAGAGGGGTCACCCCTCTCCCTCTCCATCACGGATGACGTATGCCCGCCTGGGCGTGCTATAATAAGTTAAATCCCGCGCTCAGTCCGAATTCGTCGGATCGTCTGACAGCCCGCCCCCCGATTTCTGTCACATGAAAGTCGGCGCGATTGAGTAAAATTATGTTGCAAGACCTGCACTTACATGCGCCGAGAAGAAGAAGATGAACTCCGGCGGACCTGAGTGGGGAAGCGACGGATGCAGGAAAACGGGTGCACAATCTTTGTGTATCGCGGCAAAGTTAATTTTCCTCAGGACCGGGTAAGTAAATGTGCACCATTATGATCCAGTTCTGATCTAGTTCTGTGGGATTTCAATGTGGTTATATTATCACGGTTCAGGGTTATATACACTTTCATCTGGCTACTGACATTGTTTTAATACACTGACACATAGAAAGAGAGAGATGAGACGGATGAGATATGATGAGATGCATAAGATGCCTATTACACAGAGGCTTGACAGACAGAGGGTGACAGACTTTTACACTACCAGCTCCGCTACATCTCTGTTTTTACATATGGGGCTGCCTCCAGCTTTCCCAAGATGACTTATCTGCTTGTAGCTTGCAGCTTCTCTCTGCTGACGATGTGCTGGCAGGAAGTGAATCAGTGTATGTGTCAGTGTGAGCTCTATGCAATACTGCAGGGGGCGTGGCTACAGGCACAGAGCAGAGAGAGACAGAAACTCAGCAGCACAGAGTCTCACAGGAATCCAAGATGGCAGCCACCTGACCCTAAGTCAGAAGTTACAGGGTTGTGTCTAGGGACAACTGAAAGTTGTAAATAATGTTAATGTAAATTAATGTACTTAGTGAATTAGTACACAGTCATACATGGAGCTACAGCTGCATCACACAGCCATACATTGAGCTACAGCCACAATACACAGCCATACATGGAGCTACGGATGCAGTACACAGCCATACATGGATCTAGAGCTGCATCACAGAGCCATACAGTACATGGAGCTACAGACGTAGTACACAACTATTCATGGAGCTTCACTGGCAATGCACAGCCGAACATGGATCTACAGCCGCAGTACACAGCCATACATGGATCTACAGCCGCAGTACACAGCTTTACATGGAGCTACAAATGCAGTGTAAAACTATCCATAGAGCTTCAGTGGTAGTACACAGCCGCAGTACAGACACAGACATGGAACCACAGCCACTTTACACATATATTACACATAAGTTTCATGGAATGGGATTAGATACAGTGGGGCACATTTACTTATACCACGGCGCTTTGTCTGACAAGGATTCAGGTCTGCCGGGATTCACTAATGCCGTGCACCCGATGTCCACCGGAGTTCATGGTCTATCTGGACGATATCCTGGTGTTCTCTATGGATCTTGAATCCCATCAGGCCCATATACAACAAGTTTTCAGGCACTTAAGGGCAAATCGCTTATATGCCAAACCCAAGAAGTGCCAGTTCCACCAAAAGAGTCTATCTTTCCTGGATATATCATATCTGACAAGGGACTACAGATGTGTCAGGATTCGGGGTGTGTGAATCCCCTGGACCATCGCGGGAAGTGGTACTAGACGACACCTGGGACTGGAGTCCAAGTGGCACCTGGTCTTCATTAGAGCCCGCCGCAAAGCGGGTTGGACTTGCTGTGGCAGGATACCACCAGGTCGTTCCACAGGTGCGATTAGCCCGCGGTGGCAGCCGAGGTCTAGGTACCGTAACAGGAGAGAGTCTCGTGGTCGGGTCCAGGCACAGGGTCAAGGCAGGCGGCAGAGATGCAAGGTCAAGTCCAATCCGGGGTCAGCAAAGGGAGGTCCAGGCAGAAGGGGACGGGAACACAGGCACAGGAACACAGCAACACGGAAGAACACAGGCAACACGGCAACAAAGGAAGGCAGGGAGAAACGCTGGAGGACACAGGAACGCAGGAATACTCGCAAGGAAGCTTTCTCTTAGTCTGTGAGGCTCCAAGATCCGGCAAAGGTCACAGGAAGGAGCAGAAACTTATAGCAGGCCAGTGCCAATTATTTCTGCCCTTTAAATCTTAGAGTGACAGCGCGCGTGCCATAGGACACGGGGACGCGTGCGCCGAGCCGCGGGAGCCAGAGAGGACATCGCGGGAGCCAGGGAAGCTGAGCAGGGCTCAGGACCGGGGGCAGCAGCAGGAACACGGGTGCACCCCCGATCCAAGACAGCGATCGCGGGAGCACCCGTGACAGTACCCCCCCCTTCGGCCTCCCCCTCTTGAACCCCTTCCAGTCTACAAGAAAGTACCGCTTACCACTCATGAACTTCATGTCCAGAACTTCCTTAACCTCATAGACATCTGGGGAATCCGCCTCAGGAGCAGGAGGAGGGGATTGCTGGGAGAAGCGGTTCAGGATGACTGGTTTCAGGAGGGAGACATGGAAGGAGTTCGGGATGCGCATAGATGGAGGAAGGCGGAGCTTGTAGGCTACTTGATTGATGAGCTTGATTACCTCGAAAGGACCAAGGAACCGGGGACCGAGCTTGTAGCTAGGTATCTTGAGTCGGACGTATATGGAAGACAACCATACTTTTTCACCAGGAGAAAAGACGGGAGGAGCCCGACGCCTCTTATCAGCCTGGGTCTTGATATGCTTTTCCCCAGCTGAAAGAAATTATTCGATTGGAGAACGAGAGCTCTTGGCCATTAAACTTGCTCTGGAAGAATGGCAGTATTTTCTGGAGGATGCTCTTCATCCCGTATGTGTGTACACTGAGCACAAGAACTTGTTATACCTCCAGTCAGCCCAACGCCTGAATACCAGGCAAGCCCGGTGCTCATTGTTCTTTTCCCGTTTCAACCTGCTAATCCATTTTCGTCCGGCTGACAAGAATGTCAAGGCTGATGCTCTATCCCGTGCTTCTGATGTGGTTGGAGAGGAACCAACTCCTCGGCATATAATTTCTCCGGACCAGCTTGTTTTTGCAGCTCCAGTGGCCCTCACCGTGGCCCTCATTTCCCACTACTACTGGTGGCCAGACCTGGTCAAAGATGTTTGGGAGTTTGTGGGATCCTGCTCCTCCTGTGCCCAGCAACAAAGCCTCTCGTCTCAAGCCGGCTGGACTGTTACTACTCTTTCCGATACCCAGTCGCCCGTGGTCCCACTGGCAATGGATTTGTCACTGATCTGCCTGTCTCCTCGGGCATTACTGTCATCTGGGTGGTGACGGACCGGTTTTCGAAGATGTCACATTTTGTTCCCCTTCCAGGTCTTCCATCTTCTCCACAGCTTGCCAACCTTTTCTTCAGACATATCTTCCACCTATAGGAATGTAAAAGAGACAGAACAGGTGCGCTCACCACCAGGTGCTCAATCCAGGAAAGAGTCTTCCACTTTCACAAGCAAATGCAAGTCCAAAAAAAAAAAAGGAGTTTGATTGGCACTCACCAGCTCCGTTAAAAATAGTTCAGCTTTATTCATCCAAGATGACAATACAAAGTGCAAGGATAAGGTCAAAAACGAATACAATCTTCACGCTTTCAGACACTAAGGTCCTTAATCATAGATAGATATAAACGCGTAAAATTGTTATTCGTTTTGGCACCTTATCCTTGCACTTTGTATTGTCTCATCTTGGATGAATAACTGAACTATTTTTAACGGAGCTGGTGAGTGCAATCAAACTCCCTTTTTTTGGACTTGCATATCTTCCGGCTGCAGGGTCTTCCGCTGCACATCGTGTCCGATCGAGGAGTCCAGTTTGTGTCAAAATTCTGGCGTTCCTTCTGTAACCAATTGCATGTCAACCTTGACTTTTCTTCTGCCTACCACCCTCAGTCTAATGGTAAAGTGGAGAGGGTGAACCAGACTTTGGGCTGCTATCTCCGCCACTTCGTCTCAGCCCGTCAGGACAACTGGGCTGACCTCCTACCCTGGGCTGAGTTCTCATATAATTCCCTGGACTCTGGGTCTACTGGCTTGGCTCCGTTCTTCGTGGTCTATGGACGTATTTCTCGCCCTTGTCTTCTGCTGTCTACTCCCTCTGATGTCCCTGCGGTTGAGGATCTGCTGCAGGACCTCGACTCTGTTTGGGACCAGACCTGCCAGTCGCTTCTGCGAGCTATAGAGCATATCAAGACCCAGGCTGATAAGAGGCGTCGGGCTCCTCCCGTCTTCTAAGAAATGTCAGATCCTCAGGTTTCTCCCTGTGACAGAATATGGTTTCCTCCACATACGCCGGCTTAAGATACCCGCTACAACTTGGTCCCAGTTTCTTGAGTCCCCTTTGAGTAATCAGAGCATCAATCACGTGGCCTACAAGCTCGCTTTCCTCCATCTCAGGCGTATCCCTAACTCCTTCCATGTCCCCATCCTGAAGCTTTCATCTGAATCTCCCTCCTCCTCCGCTCTGAGGGGATTCCACTGTCCATGAGTTAAGGAGGTTGCTGGCTGGGAAATCGTAGGGTATAAGCTGTTCTTTCTTGTAGAACTGGAAGGGGATTCGGGACCTGAGAAGAGATCCTGGGATCCGAGAGAACATTTTTGGAATCGGACTCTCCTCCCGATTTATTGGACCAGGAAGAGAGCGGGGAGCCTGAAGGGGGGGTCTGGTCACTGGTGCTCCTCTTTCTTCGACTAGCGCGTTCGATAGCTGCGTCGGTGTCTCTCCCTCAGGGACTGGCAGTAGAGTGACGTCGAACTCGTGCTGCTAAGGGGCTTACTGCTCGAGGCACCGTTAGGCGAGATTCTCTACTGGCGGAAGGGGTCGTCCCCTGAAGAGGCAGGGGAAGAGAAGGTGAGGGTACAGGTGAAAGGGACGAATGGCGGGAGAAAACGAGGGCGGAATAAAACCAAGAAAAGACATTTACTAGGGGGACGGAGGGTGATAAAAAAGGGAGGGGGACAGGACAGAGGAAAAAAGACAGGGAAGGGGGGAGAAGGAAGGAAGATGGGAGAGGATAGAAGACAACGAAGGTTAAACAAGGCGGGTGAAGAGAAGGGTAGGAACAGCAATAGGCAGAAAAGAACCTTTTCGTCGTATACTTATCACCGTATCCCTCTGTGTGCCCCCCGAACCCATGGCAGCAGTTTTCAAGCTCCCTGGCTCCAATTGCGGTCACGCTGCTCCCGCGCTCACCGGCTCCCCGTTCCCTAGGCGCATCTCTTCCTCCGCTCGCTAACATTTAACAGTGCCATGCGCGCAATATTGGCAACTGATCTGTATATAAATTCCTGCTCCCTTCCGTGGTGACCCTTGCGGATCTTCAAGCCATTACCTAGAAGAGAAGCTCCCTGCGTATCCTGCGTTCCTGTTTATCCGCATTCCTGTGTTATCCTGCGTTCCTGTGTTGCCAGTCTGCTCATGTGTTTTCCTGTCCTTGTCCAGCTCTGCTAATCCTGAGTGATCCTAGAGTTGCCTTCCCTGTGCTGTTCGCTGCTGTGCCCCCAGGGCAGACCGTCTCCTGCATCTACCTTGTGGCATCCTTCACGGCTAGGTCGCACTTTGAGACACCTGGTGGTACACTTCCGCAAAAACCAGGGCAGGAGAAGAAAGAGCCCGCCTCAAGCAAGTCCATCCCGCTTGCGGCGTGGCTCTTGTTGAAGCGACCATGAGTTGCCCTAAGACTCCCTCCCAGGTGTCAGCTAGTATCATCTCCCCCGCGGTGGGTCCCGATGGTCCACAGACTCCCAGCCCTGACAGCATTTTTCACGTTTTGCCCTAACCACCTAACAAAATTATGACCTTGGGCCTTGGTGCGGCTGTAGTGCCTAAATTTTAAAAGCTTCCTTTTGCACCATTTGAATACTTTGACTTTGATTTAATATCTAGGAAACATGGGGCACATTTACCTTACCCGTCGCTGGAGTTCACAGTACTTGTTCGACAACAATGCACTGTCCCACGTTCACTACTATCGTGAGCCCGATATCCTGATGTGTTTCTTCCCCCTCGAGTCCCGCCAGAGTTGACCTTCTTTTCCTTTTCCGGGGGTGTATGAAAGTGCATTGTCTGTGACGACATTTGAAGTTTAAATTCCCGTGCTCAGTCCGAATCTTCGGGTCTCTATGTGCGTCCCCCAGTGTGTTCGAATGGAAGCCAGCCAGCTGCGTCCAAATCTGATCGTGTGCGACCACCTATTGCAGACACCTGTGAATCCCCTGTCAAACCCAAAAACAAGCGCAAAGTCTGACGAAAGTGAAGTAGCGCGATCCTTATACATAGCCCCATTTCTTCTTATACCCCCGAGCTATCAGAAGGTAATATATTTCACTTGGCTTGATTTTTAATGGTCAGTAGGTGCAGTTGTCATAAACCCATGTCCCTCTGAATTGCATTTACTTATCACCTTTGGATTTTTTACCCATCCTATAAGCTCTATTACAAGGATCTGCTCTTTCTCTTGTTTCTAATGAAAAGTATGATTGGAAGTTTCCGCTTTATGTTCTTGAGACCCACACTACAATGAACTTTGTACTTTTTTATTATCATGATACTTTCTTGAGATTCAGAGGGTGAGATTGTGGCTTATAATTTATTTCTCGCTTGATGTTCATTTTGACCCCATTTAGCATTTGGGATAGGTAAATAGAAAGGTGAATGTGGCTGTAGATTTAGTTTTATTTCATTTCTTCTGTCTGCTTGAAAATTTTGAAACATTAAAGTGACATTCAATTTTAGCTTGAAAGTTTGTGTTCTTGTATTTTGGATATACCTCACCGGCCACTTTATAGGTACACCAGGTCCGTCCAACTTGCTCGTTTAACACTTAATTTCTAATCGCCAATGCCCATGGCTGCAACGCAGTGGCATTTAGTCATGTGACATGGTCACGACAATCTCCTCAGTTCAAACATAGCCATCAGTATGTGTAAAAAGGTTATTGATTGCCTTAACGGGCATGTTTGTTGGGCCAGAACGCTGTACTGAGGTTCGAACACTGCTGATCTACTGGGATTTTCACGCACAACCTCTCTAGTTTTACAGAGAATGGTCCGAAGACGAAACATCATCCCGTGAGAGCAGTTCTTTTGCCGGAAATTCCTTGTTGATGCAAGGTCAGAGGAATGGAACTGGTTTCGAGCTGATAGAAGGCAACCGTGACTCAAATTCGCCACCCGTTACAACCAGGTAGGCAGAGAGATCTTGAACGCACAGGTACGTCGAACTTTGAGTCGATTGGTTCCAGCAAGTCAGAAGACCCCACACCGGTGCCACTCCTTTCATCAGAACAGAAACTGGGCTAAAAATTGCACCAGCTCATACGAAATTGGAACACACGTTGCCTGGTCTGATGAGTCTCGATTTCTGCTGCGAACATTCCGGATGGTAGGGTCAGATTTGGCGTCCTGCCTTGCATCAATGGTTCAAGGCTGGTGGTGGTGTCTTGGTGTGGGGAATTCTTTTCTTGGCACTCTTTGTGCCCTTGGTACCGAATGTAGCATCGTTGCAACGTCACAGCATACCTGAGTATTGTTGCTGGACCATGTCCATCCCTTTATGACCACAATGTACCCACTTCTGATGGCTCTTTCAGCAGGATACTGCGCCATGTCATAAAAGCTGGAATCATCTCAACTGGTTTCTTAACATGACAATGAGTTCACTGTACGGAAATGGCTCTCCACAGTCACCATATCTTAATCAATAGAGCATCTTTGGGATGGTGGTGAACGGAATTCGCATCATGATTGCAGTCCCACAATCTTCTGCAAGCTGTGTGATGCCATCATGTAATAGGACCAAAATCGCTGAGAAATGTCTTTCCCCTCCCCCCCCCCCCCCCCCACCCTTGTTGAAAACTCTATGCCACGAAGAATTATACAGTTCTGAAGGCACAAATGGGGTCCAACCTGTACTAAAAGCATGGTGTACCTAATAAAGTGCCGGAGTGTAATATCGCCTATTCACTTCGGCCTATATACCCCCATACGTTCGTGTTATTACCTAAGAAGAGAACAGTGGGCCACATTTATTAAACTGTTCTGTGCCAGGTTTCTGTCACCTTTATACTGAAAATAATGTTCAAAGTGCTTGCACATGTATGTATTTAGTAAGTGCCGCGCCAGTTTTTGTGTCGCTGTGCACTGTGTCTGACACTCACAAAATTCACCTAACTTCTCCAATTTCAGCTACCTTTTGCTTTTTTTTCACATTATTACTGCTGCTACTATAAACACCACAAAGAGTATGGTTGGCACAATCTCCATACGTGTACCTAACCCTCTGACGTTGTATTGTTACATCCCTTTAACGGGGTATTCCCACAATATAGGATTCTTAAATCTACTCAAATAACAAAATCAAATTTTTATAATTCAATGTTTAACAAACATACAGTATTTCACAAATACTCAGAATAAACACTCCTCCGAATAACCAAAATAAGCATTTTATAATTCAATGTTATTGAACAAAATACATATTGTCACAAACTAATAATTCCAGCCTGTCTCATAACCGTCCTGGTATAATACAATTCAGGTCCCAGGATCCACTGTAACTCTCTGATTATGCAGACTGGGCAATTCTTCTCATGAATACGCTTCATCCTGTCTGCTCTCTCTCTGCCGTCATCCCCTCTCCCCTCCATTTAACAATACAGGCTCATATCATACACTTCCTCAACAAGCAGTATGCAGAGCTTACTCCTACCAGCGAAATACCATAAGGGTCTTTATCCGGTATTGTAATCAGTCGTATTTGTTATGTATAGCACACAGGGGATTACAATTTGAGAACTTATTTCATGGGCAATAAACTTTAGCAACCCTCTCTCCTTGTGAATGACACACTCAGTATTTGTGATCTTTCATCCACTGAGATACTGATTTCCTGGAGCTGTAATAAAGTATGAGATAACACTATAGTTCATGAAGAGGCTACCTAAGTGCTTAAAAATTAAATTCATATGGCAGCGATTAAAAAGCAACATTTCAATAAAGCCAATAATTTCTGAACGCAGACAGTGAATGACCAAATTAAAGTTCAACAACATGAAAAGTAGCAAAATGCCCTATCTACCCAAAATGGTCCAATGAAAAGTACTAAAAGTTAAACTTTTAGTAGCTTGCATAATAGTGTAAACAACTCATGAATCACAGATTCCTTTCACTAGCAAACTGAAGAAAAGAAAATCTTGAGGAATAATAATTGCACCAGAAGTGATTCCTCAGAATGCGCCCTCATCCTTTTTCATCTTGTTTTATTCATATTTTCAACTAAAAGTAATTGCATAAAGGGGTTAGATCATTTAAGTATAACACTCTCTTATAAATAGAACATTGCTTGCGCCATTATCGACAGTTATAAAGGTAGCAAAAATAGAAACGATATAAAAATAGAAAAATAATTAACAATATAATTCTATGTAGATCAAAGATTGGTAAAGTCCTGCGCATCTGAATTTTCTTTGAAAATCATAGATTTGTTCTGTTAAAATTATAGTCTTTGCAATTTTGAAACGTAGTGTCATACAAATCATTGTTATACAAAAGTCCTATTAACCATTTATTTGTTATTTTTGGGTATTTACTTTTAATAAATTCAAATTAACAAGGTGGTGGTCTTCCACATAACTCATATGCATTTCTGTTTCAACAATCTAACCATCTTGTTTTCTTGTTGGTTCTCTATAGTTTCCTAATCGATTATGTGCCTAAGTGTCTCTTGAATATGATGTTTATTGATTCAATATAGAAAGGTACCACACAAGGTCGAAAAAAACACCACTTCACCCCACCAATGAACTTCCATTGCAAGCTATGGCTCTTGAGACTCCTCTGGGCATGAGAAAATCCAACCACTGCCGTCGGGTACCAAAGCAAATATGGGTTTACCTGTTATCTCCTTGTGTTGGAACTATGCATTTTATCCTAATAAAGGAGTTTTCTTGATAAGATTCTCCGTTGTACTCTCTCATAGTGCTGGTCCGTCTTGTATGTCCTTAATTGCTAGTAATTAGTGAGCTTAGATTTTTTAAATGCCCCCCCATCAGAAATAATAGTGCAGGATTTGATATAAACCAATAGGACTTGTTCATTATACACCGTATGCTTCAGCCTCTAGAAAATAAATGGTTGTGACTTAATTAGTTGCATGCTCACAAATTTTTTAAAAAAGCTACAATTTCTTTTCTTGTGATAGCTAAGTGTTTAACAATTACTATAAGCACTTGAGACATTCCCAGTACATTGATTAGCTTTCTTAAGGACGCTACCACCACGGATCACCTATAGAAGGTAGATCGGTGGTAGACTGCATCTCTAGTTACATGAAGGATAGCCGTTTTAATTCCCTACTATGTTAAATTTTCTAAAGACTACAGGGTGTGAGTAGCCGTAGTCTGAGGCTACACGGCCGACTCTCCACCCCCTGTAGCCTCTTTGATCCGGCTCGATCACTGCCCCGAAGCCAGGCGCACAGACGTGCCTGCTTTCTGCACATGTGCAGATGGTAGCTTTGCAGACGAGGCACGCAGCTACCGAGGAGCTGCGTACTGAAGATGTCTGGTAGGCGGGTCAAGAGGCTACTGGAGGCTCGGCGTCCGCCCCAGTGTAGCCTCATGCTCTGGCTATTCCTCGCCCCAGCGTGGCCTCTTTAGACAATTTACTAGTAAGGATTAAAATTATTTAAAATTGTGGGCATTTGAGGATTCGTCTTAAAAAGGGCTGATCTCTGTTCTTTGTCATCTGTGCTGAGCTCATCTGCAGTATTAGGAACGTCGGCCAGTTTTCCACCTGTGGGTTAGTGCATGGCTGGCACAGCAGAGGGACAGGGGTTGTAGGTAAGTCAGGGCTTCACCCCTTCCTCTGGGCATTAAAAGTAATCTGGCCCTTTAGTGTATTGAAGCAGCAAATTTAGAAGTTGGTTACACATTTTTTTTTTTTTTTATTATCAAGTAAAATGTATTAACCTAATTTACCAATTAAAATACCTCAAAATCACAAGGGTAAAGTTAAGCAGTCATAGTTATTACCAATAAGTTACACATGTCGATCTGCAGATTCTGAAAAATTGGGCTGGTCCTAACAATGAAATACTTGCATCCTTAGGATTAAGTGTACCCTACATTTTACCCTGACGTAATTTAAAAAAAATATATATTGTTTATGAATAGGAAGCACCAGATTTTTGTAGACCCAACCATTCCGTTCTGATTCAAAGTCCATCCGTATGCCACAAAATTGCATAATATTTTCATAGTAGAGAAGGACCAGTTGGTAAAAAAAATGAATAAAAACGTACCTCAACTAGCAGATGGTTTTTTTCCCAGAATGTTTGTCCATATAGGGAACAAAACAGTGGCACAAGGGAAACTGGCCAATCTCTTGTCAAGCTCACTGTTGTCTATGACATAAAAAACATATATATACAGTGGTTATTATGGTAAGAATAGAGCATTTCCAGATTAAGGTGGTCTGGCAGTACTGCCTTGGTGCAGCTGTCACCATCAATGGAGACTTTCACAGCCGTAAGATAAAATGCCTTTAAGATTTTGCCCGCTCCTTATTCTACTCACCACATGTGAAATTCCTATAAAATTGTTTTTCTCTTTGCCCTTGCTTTATAAACAATAAGAATTTGTATTGATTGTTCTGCAATCATACAAATTTTCTTGTTTTTTGTCCCGTACTTTGATATAAATTCCTTTCTTCTTTGTTACCAAACAAACTCAGGCAGTATATCTCACATCTCCCGTTTAGGGCTCTGAGGCTCATAACCTTTAATGGCGATTTTCTATAGTAAACATTTCGCGGATGGTTACTTAAACCAATATCGACAATTCAGAATAATTCCATTTGTACTATAACAGGGGGTTTCCTAGACTCTGCGTGTAGACTAACAAGGGGGGGGGGGATGTACAATGCTATACTTAACAGCATATCACAAGTACAGATACTGTAACCTGCATTAAGAAGGGATATAGGTATTCAGTAAACCTCGTCCCTTCTCAACTTTTACTTTTGATGTTTTTAATTTTACCATCACACATCATATGTGCACAATATGGCATCTTGTGCTCAAAGGAATAAAGTTGCAACATTAAATATTTTGTATACAATGTAGAAGAACATTGTACTTGTTTGAAAAAAATTAATTGGCCAGGTTTTTAAAAACCCTTGCAAATATCCACTTATGCCTTTTGGTTGGGTCATCCGATCCCTATTACAGGACATGCATGTATTCATGACATCTGTGCCTGGGCGGCCATGGAGCCACACTGCTTATAACTGGTACTCATTACGACTCTGTTACAATTTACAAGTAATACAGCCATATACCACTGTTGTCCACCATCACTGCAGAGATCAAATGCAACTCTAATGGGTAAGAGAACCAGTTCCCTAAGGAAAAGACACTGAGAAACATCATTTATCAAAAAAATATACTTTCATTACAACGATTTGTTGTAATTATTCCAGCATAATTAAACATGTAAAGAAATTCGCATTCAAAAACCTGCCTATCCCTTTGTTGGTATCCCCAGGTTAAGTACCACACGTTGTTGTAGGTTGTTTTTTTTATCCAGTTGCCTTTGCATGTCAGTCAGATAGGTTATTTTGCAAGTGTACTTCACCAGGCAACGTATTTTTTTTCATCACTGTGGAAACGTTTGATAAGTTATACCAGTGCAGCCTGGTCAAAGTGCAATAAAGTGCCAGAATCCAAGAGCTTTATTAGAGGTCCTGTGGCAGAAAGGTCATTTTTTAACTAGAGTTGTCTGTAGTTTTAGGTGTTTCTTAAGTCCGGGACTGCTTTATGTGGAGATACACTTAGGAATCCATACGCATCCCCAGTACGATCAAGGAACAGACCCAGTTAGGTTATTCACAAATCAGAATACAGAAAGTCCAAGGAAACAACCCCTCTCAACCCAAGAAAGCACAAATGGACTGTTCCTTACCACTTATTTTATAATGTGAGAGGCATCAGTGTACTTTTACAATACAAATCTGATGAACTATGTCCGCGTCAACATTGGTTTTGTTTGGCTGGATGTGGCACAATATCACTGTAGCGAGGCTCATGAAGGAGTGGGTTTGTCCTTCATGCCCTCCATCATATTACTTTTTTACATTCGAATATATTGGGTGAAGCTTCCATTTGACCAAGGGCATATAACTCTTCTTGGATAGACTGTGGTGTTGGGGTATTTTTAATGGCATCTTCCATATTGGCTTTAACAGTATGTTAAAGACACCTTCCTAACCCAATAATGGTATCTGTCATGTGATGGAAATGTCCACTGATTTAGAATGATGCAATTTACCCACTAGGTGCTCGAGACCTGATAGCCTGCCTGTTTCCCCCTATTTACCCCCTTACCAACACCCTCTGCAGCTGCTTCCTGGGTCTCTTGCTAACCCTGAAGGTTGTTCAGGACACCCCAATCAACCACTGTCTACATTCCAATTCAAACGGTCAATTTACAATGACAATTGACCACACCTTAGGATGAGACTTACCATATGCAGTGTCAACATCCTCCTACCAAGGGATTGAAACTGACTATTGAAATGGTTACATGTCTTTACGCCACAAGTCTGCTAATTCGCCCTGCATGAAGAGCAGGTGGACTTGGTACGGGAGCTGGAAAACTAGGAGGATCGACAGTACGAATTTACATTCTAAGGCCTTAGATAATCACAGCTTTTTACAAATTATATTATGTTTATTCCAGGCAGATTTGATAATTAGGGACAGGATGGTGTAACAGGTGCTGCATTCTATTTATTCTAATAATTGAATACTTATTCATGGTTTTGTTTTTATACTGGATTGCCTGATGGGGGCCCACCAGCCTAACGGATTTGTTGACATCCGCGACCCTTCCCCCCCCCCCCCCTTTTCGATCTTCAGGATGTTAATGTCTATCTGTATTTCACATATCCTTCGCATATACCACGACCTGCAAGTATTTTGGTTTCAACAAAGAAAATGTTTTATTTATGTCAGAGGATAGACCCTTTAAGTTCACTACCCGGATACCTAAGAAGGTGATCAAACACTGAACATTATTGGTGCCTCCATTTTCAAGCAGTGTCTCTAAATAAAATATTACTAAATGAATAACATTGGAGAACATCTTGGAAAGGAGTTTAACACTTAATGTGCGGTATTGCGACTAGTAACGAATAATTTAATACCATAAGGAATCCATCCTGTTTTTTGAAGATAATTTGAACCTAATTAGAGGTTTTAAGTTGTAGCAGAGAGAGAGTTAGTAGGATAGTAATGGTGTAGACTACTTCCAGTGTCTGAAAGGATGTTGTAGTTTACATCAAGTATATAACCTATAATTATATGGTGCCTAATTAGAGGAAGGGGGGAAAAAACTACTGTACATGCTATTATCCAGTTGGCCCATATAGGAAACATCCTCCTGACCCCAATATAGCAGAAATTTTTCTGGATCAAGTCCCACTACCAAAGTTTGTTTCTATAATCTTTCCTATATAATTTAGTTGTCCCTTGCACATGCTCAACATCAGTCATTAAATAATCCGTGTAAAGAGATGTGTGATGGCTCTATGTTGCAGATATAATCCTGTGCTATACCCATCACCACAACCTTATATTGCCAATCTAATATAATTTCAAGTACTTGTACTCAAATTCCTTACATATTGAAAGGAAACTTCCATTTTAAATACCCTTGATCCCTGCCCTTCTGTATCTAGCTGTGTACTTATTGCTACTAGTGCACCTTTAAGAGACAGTAGATGGTAATTCTTCAAGCTGTAATTGAATCGCTAATAAATACCTAAAAGAAACATATTTTTTTTTATTTTTACAGGAATTGGGTAGATAAGAAAGGAGAGAACAGAAAATTGGACTGCCTTGAAAATGAACCCCGCTCTACTGACACATTATAACTATGCTTAATACCACACCTTTGAGGAGGTTAAAAATTATGGCTGTCAGTACAGTATTACCAAAAACCTTGTCCTCCTTGTCACTTGTCTAATTAACCAACCCTTGGATGTAACGATCCGTATTCTGCTGATAGTCTGAGGGTAAAGTTGTAGGCAGCCCTTATTACCAGTTGGCTGCTTTGTTGTGATTTCTTATGTTGTGATAAAATATTTGTATTGTTAGTGTATTATATACGTTTAAACCTTTTACAATTTTTCTAATTACTTTCTGTTCATTTCGTGCAGTTTTCTAGTTCTCTGCTTGCTGTCAGTCTATCGGAACGTCATTTTACTTCTCTCCAGGGGATGGCATCCCTTCCATGTCATGTGATATACATACAGGGTACAAGCCATTATTATAACACGGCTCTGATTACTCTCTGTGATAGAACGTCTGGTTTACCGGTGTCATCCACACCATGGAAATTTCTTCCACTAGATTAAACTGGAAGCTTTCTTAGATTACGCCAGCAAAAAAAACGGAAAACAAAAAAACGCACTGAGATCAGAAAATCATAGAATGATAAAGAAAGTATATTGGAAAATTGGTATAATTTTTCATTAAATACAATACATTCTTTGCTGAAATTGACCACCCTTTAATCATTTTGGTCAAGCATAGCAAACTTAATGGAAAATATACTTTTCATTTAATATTTATGTGTGCCCGATCAACAACTTTATGACCACTCTGGGGCTGAAAATCCTAGCCTTGTGACATAATTCAACTGCAGAACTATGAGGTCGCCCATTGAATGTTCTGAGGTAAATGAACCACAGTTCATGTAATCTAGAGCATGTGGGGCACAGTACAGTGGAAAACATGCACCATTGTTCTTTCATTTCTTTGCTAGTTAGATGTTAGGTCCCAAACAGCTATTCTGTTCTCTATATCTTGCAAAAATTAACCGTGTTTACATATTTACTATATTCTATTTTTATAATGAACTCTAACTTCCACATATAAATAAAATATCTGTATTTCGATTACTTTGAACCACCTATTTAATACTCAGGAATTGATCACTTTACGTACCTTTCTAGGTCTTATTGGTGATCGATTTCTAGCTATAGCAGTGATGGTGAACCTTTGAGATAACAGAGTGCCCGCACTATACACAAACCCCTTTATGTTGCAAGTGTCAACATGGACCAATTTGAGCAGAACCTATTGATCTCTGCGTAATCACAGTCATGTAGATATGATAGGCAAAACAGTTAGATAATCAACCCAGCATGCACTACATCTAAAGCATGATAATAGCCGTTGAAGTAAACATATTTCACTACATATGTATACATTATTATTTACACATTAAATAAATGGTGCCAGATAATAAAATGTAGGCTCAAAATGAGTTAAAACAGGACTCCATATCTACCTCTTAGTTACCTGGGGTACCTAATTCTGATCCCTTCTCCTACTACACACCATATAAAACCGTCCTGAAGGGGGGACAGTTCCTTACACGTTGACTGACGAAAAGTACAGCATGTAATGTGTGTTAAGGGGAAATAAGAGAGAAGGACAAGAGGAGATGGGCAGCACTGTAATTGATCATTCGTGGCTTCTACACAATCATTTATATAGGCCAAATAAGACCCTCAACTTAAATCGTATTTTATATTTCTATTACTAGTTCAGTCCCGGTGTCCACTCCCCAGCATTCGGATTGATACCGGAATTCACTACTCCGTGAGTGGGTTACTCAGGCCAGTGGTTTATGTGCTTTGCTAAGGAAGGTAAGGAAATACTATTTTGCATTGTGTTTATGCTAGTTAAAAAAAATTGTCCTAAAAATAAGCTCATCTTCATTTAAACTGGCATGTACATGTCCTTTGTATTAGATTCCACTAATTACCCTTAGTTTTATGTTTCTTCTTTTTTTACAAATTAATTGGGATATTAATTATATTTATGCCAAGACACATTAGTTAGAAATATTGCCTGGTACTATGACTTCAGCAAACTGCCTTATAAAAATATTAATTATTTTATGTACTGATTTATTATCTCTAGATCGCTAGGGATTATGGAGTGATGAACACTCTTCTTACCTACACCTGACAGAAGGGACATCTACTGGAATTGTGACACCCCCACCCCAACCCGATGGCTATACGTTACACCCACACCAGAGTAAATATTATAACTTTAGTTATCAAGAAGGCAATATTCTCTGTGTTCTGTCCGTTTCTGTAAATGACAGCACATTTTCTAAGCAGTCATGAAGACTTATTTAACAATCAACCCAGGACCGTAGTGCGTAAAACCAGATCCCCAACGGCCACTCTGTATCGTAACTGACCCTAAATACACTGGGATGCTGGTTTGGGAGGTAACCATTGTCATGTTTATCCTCAATGTCCATGCTATCGAAGAAATATAATCTCAATGTGAGCTTCCAATATCAGAACCAAAGTAGAATGGCTTAAAATCTGCGTATTAGGGGTTTCAGGGATGAAAGTATTGGCTTTGGAACACAGCTCTATGTGTAAACATATTGGTAAGCAAACACCTTTCTGTGAAATTTTACTATGAAAGACTTACCACAAGACACAATGACGGTTACTTACTGTTTCAATGGATGCCCTGTCACTAGCACGAGAGACCTGGCTGCAGCAGTCAACAGAGGAATGAAAAAAAGAATAACTTGGAAATGGGATCATAGCTAAAGTACCTAAAACTTTAGGCGGCTTGGGAGGGATAGTAAAAAACTGGCTACTCCTCGCGCCCAGCGCGTACTCGCCCGGAACAACAGGCGGAGCGGACACTTAGGTAGTTGTGCCCTCATGCCATCTCGTGTAGCGCTGGGAAGCGCTGGCATCGATGCCTAAGTCTGTCGCTGTGTATGTAACGGCGACGAAAGACGGTGCGGCCGATGGCAGCTCGTTACATGTTAGTAACCCCCAGGCCGGACAATTTTCCGGATAACCTGTAGTATCAGTTGCACTTGAGATACTCTCCTTAAGTTTATCAAGAGATAAATAAAAATAGAATAATGAAAATAAGATAGTTCATCCTCATGCTTAAGCTTGTTACAGTCTTGCGCGTGGAGCCTTCATATGCTTTGCCTTCTGTTTTACATGTTAAGATGAAAAGTAAGCTGAGAGATTTTATTGTAAAGACCCCGTTTCCAAGTGGGAGTTGTTTTTTCATTCCTCTATGAAAACGTGAAAAAGAGTTGAAAAACAATAATAAATATCACAATAAGCAATGTTGTTAAAATACAAAATGTTATTTAGTACACTTAGCAAAATGCATTAAATACATGATATCTTCTTACTGTATCTGGCGCTGGATCAAGCTCAAACCCTGCTCTGAGAACTACAGAGGACGCCAGCTCATTCGAGCCAGAAGTCAAGGCATCGTTGACTTGGTGAACGAGCCCATGGCAAACAAGGGATTCGTTTCCATCCACACTATTCCCAAATCTATCTTTACCCATATGGTTACACCTTGGCACGTACCCCAATAACGCTGAACTGGTAATCTTAATATATGTTATTAATTAATTATAATTGACAAAAATCTATATGTAATACAAGATAGTAAACATATTTTTTGATATGTCATCATTTTAATTTTTTATTTTGTAACAGGACGTGTTGCTGAGAACTGCGTACTGCATTGGTCTTCCACTTTATGGATACACAAACACATATGGAAGCATCATATTACCACCTTGTAAGACTGCTTTTACTTGAGTTACTTCAAAAATAGTTTTTTATATAACTACACTTTTTGGAATATTTTATAATGGAATAAAGAAAGAATTCATGTTCTATAAGTAAATTAATAATTATTACAGTTTCAATAGAGGGAGTTCAATAAGGAACTCTTCACTAATGACCACCAGGCTGTATACTTACAGCAGGTAGATCAGCTCCGGAAGTTTTCTGACGACGAATGTAGGGTATGCCCTCTGTAAGCAGCTACAGGGCGCCTGTAAAAACTTGCAGTGGAAAAGTACTATATTTAAAAGCAACAAATAAATTAAAAGATACTATACAGCAAGAAGAATATATTTTTTAGAGTAACTTACATTACTCCACTGATAAAATAGCTAAAAATGTAAAGAACATTTTTTAAAGAAATGTTTTCAGTTTTAAAATTATTTACGGTAATATAGAAAATTATGCATTTGCAAAGCTGAGATACCATAAAAATAACACATGCAGAAAAAGTCTATAACACTATGAGCCTGTCCCAGTTAGGGAGTATCTGAGGAAAAATCAAAGTGTTGTTTAAGGAGGTTTATCTGGAATTCCGAGGCAAGTGTAAGAAATAAATGGTTCCTACTATGTTCCAGTTTCCAGTTTTGTGTGTTCAAGTGTCTCAGTAATCAACACCCGCGTTTAGGAGGAAGTGTGGTGGTCATGCGGCTGTGGCCACTATCATAGTCCTTAGTGGGCATCATTGCTGTTTCACGTTCTGGGGGGTATCTTGGAGTGTTGGACAAGACAATAAGTGACACGGAACTGGGAAAAGAAACAGGGTACAGTACAATTTGTTGTTTTTACTTACATGGCCCAAAATTGTCAGGAAAAAACCCCTTCAATGGCTTTAGATGGGGGGCCTCCATCAGGACAAAATTGCTTCCCTAACCGAATTCCATGATACTCTATTCAGGAAGCTTGCGCGGTTCCATGCGTTTACTCTGTGTTACTTCGACTACAGAAACATGCTTGAAAATTTCCAGCAGGCCAATCACATGTGCATGTTTTACAGCAAGTGGAGAGAAGTTGAGATTGGCCGGATTTGCATCATCAGTGGGGGTTTAGAGAAGCAATGTTTCGGAATGTTTAGCGATTAATTATATCATTCATTAGACCCGTTTTGATTTTATTACAGCAGTTCTAGCAAGAAGAACACTACAGATCTCCATTGCATTGATATTAAAGACTACTGATCAAGTTATTCTGATATGGACATCAACTAATAAATAGTTATCCTCATGTTCTCTTATATCTCTAACATGTTCTTACTTTACAGACAAGCAGTGGGGTACTGTTGACTGACCTACAACAGGCATCAAGTACTCCTACACCTTTGAGTTCGATACTGGCGTATTGTTTTGCCTTCCCAGCCAACCAGATATATCCACGGAGGAGGACCTGGCTGTGCCCTTACAAGGCATTGAGCATACTCGCAATAACCTTTTATGTAATACCCGTTGAAATCAATAAAAGATCTTTTTTGAAAATGCAAGAATAGTCTTGTGTTTAATATTGGAAGTCAAATGTAAACTGTGCCTAAAAGGGACCTGTCACAAGCTTACACATCACATCCTACATCCCCTTTTTTTGTATTACTCATCCTTTAAAAACTTGCTCATAGTCACAGTGCAAAAGAAGTGAAACCCGAAATCACTTTTGCTTGAATAACAAATCCCGTATGATGAAGGTGAGCGTAACTTAGAAACTCCTCTGCTCTCTAACGACACAGCGATGCTTTTAAAGGATGTGATTTCAAAGAATTATCTTATCGATTTTAACTATGCATCTGTATTCCAGTTAAAACTGCCTGTGCGCCATAGATTCTCATGAGAAGGGTTCACCCCTCTCCCCTCCATCACGGATGACGTATGGACGCCGCGGCGTGCTATAATAAGTAATCCCGCGCTCAGTCCTAATTCGTCGGATCGTCTGACAGCCGTCCCCCCATTTTCTGGTCACATGAAAGTCAGGCGCGAATTGAGTAAATATTTGCAAGACCTGCACTTACATGGCCGAGAAAGAAGATGAACTTCCGGCCGGACTGGTGAGTGGGAGCGACGATGGCGGAAAACGGGTGCACAATCTTTGTGTATCGCGGGCCAAATAGTAATTTTCTCGGACCGGTTAAGTAATGTGCCACCAGTTATGATCCAGTTCTGACTCGTTTCTTGGGGTTTCAATGTGGTTATATTATCCAAGGTTCAGGTTATATACACTTTCACTCTGTGCTACTGACATTGTTTATATACACTGACACATAGAAGAGAGGATGAGACGGATGAGATCTGAGAGATGCATAGTGCCTATACACAAAGGCGTGAACAGACAAGGGTGACAGACTTTTACACTACCAGCTCCGCTAACCATCTCTGTTTTACATATGGGGCGCCTCCAGGCTTTCCAAATGATTATCTGCTTGTAGCTTGCAGCTTCTCTCTGTGACCGATGGTGGGCAGGAAGGAATCAGTGTAGTGTGTCATGTGAACTCTATCAATCTACTGCAGGGGTCTGGCTACACAAGCAGAGAGACAGAAACATCAGCAGCACGGAAGTCTCACAGGAATCCCGATAGCACCACTGACCAGTCAGAAGTTACAGGGTTTGTCTAGGGACAACTGAAAGTTTTAAATAATGTTAATGTCAATTACTGTCTTAGTGAATTAGGACACAAGTCATCATGGACAACGCTGCATCACACAGCCATACATTGACTACAGCCCAATAACCAGCCAATACTGGAGCTAACGATGCGTACCCCGCCCTACATGATCTAGAGCTGCATCACAGACCATACAGTACATGGAGCACAGCCGTGAAAGAATCACAAAAAAAAAGAGTATTCAGGTTCTTGTATAGTATCAAAGTGAAATCCAGTTTATTAGACAACAAAAGTTAGTATGACGATTTCAAAAAATACACCCATTTAAATCATTTTAAAATAGATATCATGAAATCAAACATGTCACCTCAGGCTCAGCTCCATACAAGGGCAAAAGGATATAATTGTACAGATAAGCATGAAAAAAGCTAAGGATCCCAAGGATAGACCATCTCTGATATAATCGGGATGAAGCGTCGGACCATGAGCATCAAGGAGGGCACAAGTGGACGGGGTGCGGGCTCCCCACAGCGTTCTTCGTCAAGCACACTCCGCAGTGATTGGAGGAGTGCTTGTTGCACGACGAAATGTGTGGCAGCCCGCCACCCCCGTCCACTTGTGCCTCCTTGACTGCTCATATGTCCGCCGTCGATAGCAGAGTCCTCTCGCTGGTAGCCGATTATGCTTTTTCATGCTTATCTGCTTACAATATTCTTTTGCATTTTTGGTATGGGAGCCTGAGCCGCCATTTGGCTTTTGACATGTCGGATAGTTTAGGGGAAACCCACCTGTTTTTATTTTGCATTCACAACTGAGCCTTTATCTCACTGTTTGGTCATCCGGTTGGCCTTGTACCACTTCCCTTGTGTTGGTCGGGGGGGAGTTTACAGTCACTATACCATGTGACTGTATGATTTCATGTATATATTATTTTTAATGATTAATTTTGTATTTTTTGAACATTTGTCATGATACTTTTTGTCTAATAACTTGGATTTTCACTTTGTACTATACAGAGCCCTTATCACCTTTTTTCTTGTAATTTAGATGGTGTATTGTGTGCCTTGTGGGCTCAGCAACTAATTGGGGCGGCTTGTCACGTTACAAAAACTCCCCTTGTGTTGTGTACATTAGTAAGGTGTGGTTCAGTTACAGGAACACGTGTAGTGTCGCACACTATTCGGGGCGTGCACAACTGTGCAACTGTGCACAGCGTACATGTGATACTCAGAAGCCTCGTACCAAACGAACCATACATGGATCGAACAGCCCAGCTTGCACAGCTGTTACAGTAGGGACGCTACAAATGCACTGTACGATGAAAACTACTTCTATGGGGATACGTGCTGTCACAACGAGTCAACTATGTCAGATCGGCAGTACACGACACTAGACATAGACGATGCTACAGCCACCACGTTTTACCATATATTCCCATATTCAATGGATGGGATTAGATACAGTGGGCAATTTTACTTATACCACGGCGCTTTGTCTGACCAGATTCAGGCTGTCCATGCACTCATGCCGTTTCACCCATGTCCACCGGAGTTCATGGTCTATCGGGACGATATCCGGTGTTTCTCTAGGCTCTTGAATCCCATCACCATAAACCCAAGTTTTCAGGCCTTACGAAACCTACCATTTAAAAATGGCGGGGTAAGCTGGAATTACAGATCACCACTCAGGTGAGCTGGTTGCCGTACTGTACTTTCGTTAGTATTTAAAACCGCGGTATCGCGGGTTTACCTTTTTAAACTTAGGCAGGAGAGGCTTCGCACTGCACGCGACCGTGCGCGCGCAACATCTCCGCTATTTCCTTGTAGCCGCGCACGCGTGGCACACGTCAGCGCCGAACAGCTTCTGGTCTAAAGTTTCAAAAGTGTTAAACCGCGATACCGCGGTTGTATAACACTAAACGAAAGTAATACCGCACCACTCACCCTGACTGATTGCTCTGTATTCCACCTTACCCTGCCATTTACGTGGTTGTTTTTCCTTTAAGGGCAAATCGCTTATATGCCAAACCCAAGAATGCCAGTTCCACCAAAAGAGTCTATCTTTCCTGGATATACATATCTGACAAGGGAACTACAGATGTGTCAGGATTCGGTGTGTGAATCCCTGGACCATCGCGGAGTGGTTACTAGATGACCTGGGACTGGAGTCCAAGTGGCACCTGGTCTTCATTAGAGCCCGCCGCAAAGCGGGTGACTCTGCGGCAGGATACCACCAGGTCGTTCCACAGTGCAATTAGCCCGCGGTGGCAGCCGAGGTATAGGTACCTTAACAGGAGAGAGTCTCGTGGTCGGGTCCAGGCACAGGGTCAAGGCAGGCGGCAGAGATGCAAGGTCAAGTCCAATCCGGGGTCAGCAAAGGGAGGTCCAGGCAGAAGGGGACGGGAACACAGGCACAGGAAACACAGACACGGAAGAACACAGGCAACACGGAACAAAGGAAGGCAGGAGGAACGCTGGAGGACACCGAACAGGAATACTCGCAAGGAAGCTTTCTCTTAGTCTGTGAGGCTCCAAGATCCGCAAAGGTCACAGGAAGGAGCAGAAACTTATAGCAGGCAGTGCCAATTATTTCTGCCTTTAAATCTTAGAGTGACAGCGCGCGTGCCAAGGACACGGGACGCGGCGCCGAGACGGCGGGAGCCAGAGAGGACTCGCGGGAGCCAGGAAGCTAGCAGGGCTCAGGACCGGGGGCAGCAGCAGGAACACGGTGCACCCCGATGCCAGACAGCGATCGCGGAGCACCCGTGACATACCCCCCCCTCGGCCTCCCCCTCTGAACCCCTCCAGTCTACAAGAAAGTACCGCTTACCACTCATGACTTCATTCCAAAGACTTCCTAACTCATAGACATCGGGGAATCCGCTCAGGAAGCGAGGAGGGGATTGTGGGAGAAGCGGTCAGGATGACTGGTTCAGGAGGGAGACATGGAAGGAGTTCGGGATGCGCATAGATGGAGGAGGGGAGCTTGTAGGCTACTTGATTGATGAGCTTGATTACCTCGAAAGACCAAGAAGCGGGGACGAGCTTGTAGCTAGGTATTTGAGTCGGACGTATATGGAAGACAACCATACTTTTTCACCAGGAGAAAAGCCGGGAGGAGCCGACGCCTCTTTATCAGCCGGGTCTTGATATGTCTATAGCTCGCAGAAGCGACTGGCGGGTCTGGTCCCAAAAACGAGTTGAGGTCCTGCAGCAGATCCTCAACCGCAGGGACATCAGAGGGATAGACAGCAGAAGACAAGGGCGAGAAATACGTCCATAGACCACGAAGAACGAGCCAAGCCAGGAGACCCAAAGTCCAGGGAATTATATGAGAACTCAGCCAGGGTAGGAGCGTCCCCAGTTGTCCTGACGGGGTGAGACGAAGTGGCGGAGATAGCAGCCCAAATCTGGTTCCCTCTCACTTTACCATTAGACTGAGGGTGGGGCAGAAGAAAAGTCGGTTGACATCAATTGGGTACAGAAGAACGCCAGAATTTTGACACAAATGGACTCCTCGATCGGACACGATGTGCCGCGGAAGACCCTGCAGCCGGAAGATATGCAAGTCCAAAAAAAAGGAGTTTGATTGGCACTCACCAGCTCGTTAAAAATAGTTCAGCTTTATTCATCCAAGATGAGACAATACAAAGTGCAAGGATAAGGTGCCAAAACGAATAACAATTTTACGCGTTTTATATCTATCTATGATTAAGGACCTTAGTGTCTGAAACAGTAAGATTGTTATCGTTTTGCACCTTATCCTGCACTTTGTATTGTCTATCTTGGATGAATAAAGCTGAACTATTTTTAACGGAGCTGGTGAGTGCCAATCAAACTCCCTTTTTTTTTTTGGACTTGCATTTGCTTGTGAAAGTGAAGACTCTTTCCTGGATTGAGCACCTGGTGGTGGAGTGCCACTGTTCTGTCTCTTTACATTCCTATAGGTGGAAGATAGTCTGAAGAAAAGGTTGGCAAGTGTGGAGAAGACGGAAAGCCTGGAAGGGGAACAAAATGTACATCTTCGAAAACCGGTCCGTCACCACCCAGATACGTACGCCCGGAGACAGGCAGACAGTGACAAAATCCATTGCCACGTGGGACACGGGCGACTGGGTATCGGCAACGGTAGTAACGTCGAGCCGTTGAGCGAGTTTGTTGCTGGCACAGGAGACAGGATCCCAACTCCCACATCTTTGACCATGGATGACGTGGCAGCACCAGTAGTGAGGTGTCGCAAGACAAATCTCCCGACAGCGGCCACAAATGCTGCAGGAGGAGCCCGAGCTGGAGCTGCAAAAACAAGCTGGTCCAGAGAAATATATTCCGAGGAGTGGTTCCTCTCCAACCACACAGAAGCAACGGGATAGAGCTCAGCCTTGACATTCTTGTCAGCCGGACGAAAATGGATTAGCAGGTTGAAACGGGAAAAGACAATGAGCACCGGCTTGCCTGTATTCAGGCGCTGGGCTGACCGGAGGTTATAAAGTTCTTGTGCTCAGTGTACACACATACGGGAGAGAGCATCCTCCAAAAATACTGCCATTCTTCCAGAGCAAGTTTATGCCAAGAGCTCTCGTTCTCCAATCGAATAATTTCTTTCAGCTGGGGAACAGGTTTTGGAAAAGAAGCCGCATGTGGAGTTCGGCCCGGCCCATTTTAGGTGAGGACCGCTCCAGCTCCCAGGAGGACGCATCCACCTCAAGAAAGAAAGGTTTGTCTGTATCAGGCCTAGAGAGTACTGGAGCCAGGCAAAAGTAGGCTCTTCAGCCCTTTAGGAAACCAGGAAAGGATGGCACCCTTCTTGGTGAGGGCCACGATGGGAGACCCACAGTGGAGAAATGGGAATAAACTGTCGATAATAATTTGCAACCCTAGGAACCTCTGTATGGCTCGGAGGCCCTCTGGGCGTGGCCGCTGAAGAACTGCTGACAGTTTCGCGGGATCCATCTGGAGGCCTCTGTCGGAATTATATAACCGAAATGGAAGGCTGTGCTGGTGAAACTGCATTTCTCCAGTTTGGCGTAGAGATGGTTGGCACGAAGTCGACCAAGAACTTGACGTACGTGTCTCTGGTGGGATTCAAGGTCCGAGAGTACACCAGGATGTCATCCAGGTAGACCACGGCACATATTTGAGAGGTCACGGAAAATGTCATTAAATATACCTGAAAGACAGCAAGGCATTCTAAATATACAAAATGCCCGTCACGATTATTAACCCTGTCTTCCACTCGTCACCTTTGCGGATCCGATGAGATTGTAACACCCCGAAGATCCAGTTTGGAGAAACCTTGGCACGCGCAGGTGATCAAAGAGTTCCGTGATCAAAGCAAGGGGTATCGGTTTTTTAACCGTGATCTTGTTCAGCCCACGATAGTCTATAAAGGACGTAAGGAGCCGTTTTCTTGGTGACAAAGAAATTCCTCCCAGCCGGAGAGGAGGACTTGCATATGAAACCCCTCTGCAGATTCTCCTTGATGTATTCAAGATGTCACACCATCTCAGGAACAGAAAGCGGAAGACCGCACCTCTGGGAGAGTGTGACGGAAGGAATCCTAGGGCATCATAGGAACGATGGTGAGGTAGAGTCTCAGACGTGTCTCTTGTGAAAACACATCTGCGAAGTCCATATATGGAGCGGGAAGTCTCTGCAGAGATTTGTGAGACAACGTAGAAGTCCTGACAGAGTAGTAGATGAGGACCCGCATACAATTGAAGAACAATCCGGACCCAATGGAGACATCCGCCAGGAAACGCAGAGCCCACGAGTCTCTCTTCTGTAGGGCACCAACTTGCAGAAGCAGGGGTTTCCGTGCGAAACCAGATGGGCACGGAGAGAATCGACCATGTCTGAGGCAATGACAATGGCTTCTCGATACGAACCACCGGACAGTGATGCTGATAGACCAGGCACGCATCCACAAAGTTCGCTGTAGAGCCCCGAATCCAGGAAGGCAGAACATGGATCTGCTCTGGTACCGGTGCCAGCGTGAGACACGAGAAGAGTCAGACGTGGAGAAGCTGTACTTACACTAGGACGCCTCTCCGAGAAGCCTAGGGTGGCTGGCATTTCCCGGACTTTGAGGACGACAGGACAGGAATCGATTAAGTGCTCTGGGCTGGGCAGTACAGACAGCATTCTGTCCCCCTGCATAGGTTTTCAGCAGACAATTCAGGCAGAGGCTGGAGAGGTCTTTGAAAAGGCAGGAGCCAGGCAGGAAAGGTCTTACCCGGGCTTGAGGGTGCTCGTGCGAGTTCTAGCCGCGTCCTTAACCGAACATCAATCGAGTGCCAGTGTGATAAGTACCACTCAGAGTGACGGCAGGTCTCGAGAAGCCAGAGCGTCTTGACCTGTGCAGAAGAGTCCCTTCTTAAAGAGTAGCTGCATCGTTCCAGGCTCAGAGTGGATCGAACTGAACCGTTACTCTCTCACAGACGAGCTGTCTGGCGCAGGTTCAGTTAGAAGCAGTTCGGCAGAAGAGGCCCATGCAGTGTTTCAAACACGTCCGGAACTCTACCAAAAAGCCGTGAGAGTAGCCGTGAAAAGCTGTGAGATAGCCGTGACGGGTCGCCTCTTCCCAAAGGGGGTAGCCCAGGCCAGGGCTTTCCCGGAGAAGAGCTGACGAAGAATGCCACTTAGACCGTCCGAGACAATGCGAAGGCATAGCTCTATTTGCAGAGAGCACTGAGTTATAAAGCCCTTGCAATCCTTGGGTGCTCGTCAAACTTGCGGGGCATAGACAGCGTAGTCAGGGTTCTCAGCGCAGAGAACAGACTGGACCGGCAGGGGTCACGAACGGAAACAGGAGCCTGTTGTGGGTGAGCTACGCATCGTTGTTCCGGTGGTGACTTGATCCAGCTGTTCACGCGAGCGGCAACTCCGGGGATTGCTGACCACAATGGCGGCAAAGTTAGGACGGGTAGGAGGGGGAACCTCGGCGGGATCCATGGCCCTGATCTGGTACAGCGACACACTGGGACCGGGTCCAAGTGGACACATGTCTTCACCAGAGCCGCCGCAAAGTGTTGACTGCTGTGGAGGATACCACCAGTGTTGTTCCGCGTGTTGCACCGAGGTCTAGGTACCATAACAGGAGACAGTCTCGCTGGTCGGTTCCAGGCACAGGGTCAAGGCAGGCGACAGAGATGCAAGGTCAAGTCCAATCCGGGTCAGCAAGCACGGGAGTGTCCAGTAGAAGGGGACGGGAACACAGGCACAGGAACACACAACACGGGAAACACAGGTAACACGACAACACAGGACAGGAGAAGGGGCACGAACAGGAATACTCGAAAAGGAAAGGAACGAGAGAGCGCCTTTCTCTCGATCGTGAGGTTCAAGATCCGGCAAGGTCCACGGAAGGGGCAGAATCTTATAGCAGGCCAGTGCCAATTATTGGCGCGCTGGCCCTTAAATCTTAGAGTTGCAGTGCGCGCGCCGCCTTGGAGACGGGGACTGCGGCCGACCGCGCGAGCCGAGAGGACATCGCGGTAGCCAGGGAATGTGAGCAGGGCCCGGGACCGGGGAAAGCAGCAGGAACACAGTGTGCGCCGCGATCCGAGAACGCGATCGCGGGAGCCCCGTGACAAGATGGTTCCAAAAGTTGTCAGCAGTACATCAGTGGCCTTGCCCAGTAGGACTCATGCTATTCAGAGATTCCTGGGCTTCGCTTATTCTTAGCGCAGTTCATACCACATTTTTCCTCCCTCTTGTCTCCCTTGTGGCGCTGACAAGAAAAACGCCAATCCTAAACTCTGGCCTCTGCGGCTGATGTTTCTTCTCTATGCTGAAGTCTGCCTTTGCCTTTTTCCCGTTCTCACCCAGCCTAATAATGAGAAACCGTTTCTGCTGAGCCTCGGTTGGTGCGGAGCGTTCTCAACAAGAAGGGCCCAAAGGTTGAACTGCTCACGGCGATTCTTCTCTAAAACCTTCTCAGATGCTGACAGGAATTATTTCCATAGGTGATGGGGAACTTCTAGCCATCCAATGCTGCTTTGGAAGAATGGCGTTATCTTCGAACTGCTCAGCGTCTCAATCCACGACAGGCTCGTTGGTCCCTTCTCTCGTTTCTATCACAACGTTTTACTGTCCTGATCCATTTCCGTTTAGCAGAGAAGAATGTCAAAGTCGATGCCTCTCGCGATGTATTGGAAGAACCAGCTCATCCACACCTCGTCCCTGAACGACTTGTTGGTGATGCTCCAAGTGGATCTATGCAATTCCTTCCCAGCAAGACCCATGTCCGACCTTTGAGAGGGATATTGACCGGACATTGCTCTCGGGTGGCTCGGCACACGGGGGGCAGCGTCTCTCCAGGTCTGGTCAAGGATTATGAGACTTTGTTAGTTTGCTCTTCCTGTGCCGGAAATAAGTCAACATGTCTCAAGCCAGCAGGTCTGCACCTTTCACATACCCACACCGTGGATACCGTGGACACCATGGCAATCTTCCAGTACTACTGTCATCGGGTGGGCACAGAACGGTGTCTCTAAGATTCCCATTTCGTTCCTATGCTATGCCGCCATCAGTCCTGTCTGCCAGCCAGTCTTCCTCCACATTTCTGGCTTCCTGGCTTCCTCAAAACATTGTCGCTGACTGAGAGGTCAAGTTTGTTTCCAGTTCTGCTTTCTTTGCAACCACTGCAAATAAAGCTGGACTTCTCTTCGTATATCATCCGCAGACTAACAGGCAAGTGGAGAGGGTCAACTAGACTCTGGGGTGCTATCTTAAGACACTTGTTCCGTTGTTAGGACGATTGGTCTACTCTCTTGCACCCTTCCTCTGCTGCACTTGCTGACCTCCTACCTGTCCACCACTAGAAGATTGCCTGCCATTCCTGTACATCGACCTTGGCTGCCACCGCGGACAATCACTTGTGGAATGACCTTGGTACCAGACCCACAGCAGGGACCATCCTGCTTTGTGGCGGCTCTGGTGAAGACTGGGTGCACTTGACTTTGGTCCAGGTTTGGCTTATGTCTCGTCCTCGATGGTGCAGAGGATCCACACCTCCAACCTGACCTCCCTTCTGAAACCTGTCATCCTGAATCGCTTCTCCGGGCAATACCACCTCCGTTCTCAGGCGGATTCCACAGATATTATGAGGTAAAATAGGTACTGAATATGAAGTCGTCCAAGGGAAGCAGTTCTTTCTTTTCGACTGGATAGGTTATGAGGTCTGGGGACCCTAGGACAACATTCTGGACTGGGCTTTCAGAGGTGTTCTTCAGTCCAAGAAGAGCGGGAAGGCCGAAGAGGGGGGTGTACTGTCTGGTGCTCCGCAACCCATGTGCTAGCACACGTGTGTTCCCTGTGCTCTGGAGCCGTGGCTGTAGCTGCCTTACATTCCCTCGCTCCAGCGCGGTCCCCTCGCTCCGCCTGCGAATCCAGCTTCCTCGGGCACGCACTTGTCGCTCTGTAAGATTTAAAGGGCCAGTTGTGCCGTGATTGGCGCTGCATCCGCCACATTGATAAATTGCTGCCCCTCCTTGTGTAGATGTGCGGATCTCTGAGCCGTGCCTGAAAAAAGCTTCCCAGTCGTTTGTTCCTGTGCTATATGATTTCTGTGCCTCTGTCTTGAACGACATGTCTCATGCCTTACAATTCTATACCGCCCTTGGTCATCACGGAAGTCCGCTGCAGGAAGTCCAAGCGTTTGCGCCCCCTCTGGTGAAACCGGGTGTCACTTAGACTCCGCTCCCAGGTGTTGGCTGACGTCATGCTCGTGGTGGTTCAATGGGTCCCATACCCTGATCCTGACACTTTGTAGAAGTCAACTCCAAATAATCTTCTAAGTCTAGAGCCTTTTTAAGAGATACTTGAGCTATCAGATCTTTCCTGCTCTCCTTTACACATCAAATAGAACATTAAGTTAGTATAAATAACCATCCATTGTTACCAAAGCAAATGTCACCAGTTGTAATAGAAGCATCTTTAGGTCAGATCAAATCATACAGAAATTAAAATAATATAAGATATATCAGGCTACAACACTTACCGCTTTCGATACAGATTGTAGTTTGTGGGAAGAAGAGGCAGATACAGAATGTGACAATCGTGGGTCCCTCTTCCTGTAAGCCCAGTTGCATCAACTACAACGCAAACAGTAAGCGCTGGATGTGCAACACCCTCGCCGATGCAAGGCAGATATGTGTTTTGCGATACGTCCCTCCATGTAGCTGCACCTGTTAGGTTCTAGTCATCCCCACAGCATGTCACTACATCACACTACATAGTCCCTTATATGACCAGTGGACTGGCAGTGTAGATCCTGCCTGTAAGGCAGGAGTTAATTGTTTTTGTGAATGTCCCTATGTTATTCAGCCAAGCACATGTAATTGCATCGTCCGTAGCTGACAGGTAATTGGAGGAGCAGCCCCCACTACCTGACCGGCGGAGATAAAACAACCCCTTGCCGATGTTCTAGATAGACTTTAGAAGTTCCAGTCAACAAGAGCCTGAACAGTTAGACAGAGAGTAGAGAGGAAAGGGGTATCATCCGCACCTTCAAGGGTGATTACCTGAAGCCACTCCATGACAAGCTAACATCCTTCCAGGACCACTACCTCCGCCGCCCTGCCTGCTCCGGCTGGTAATCTACATCCCGTGGCTCCCTCCAAAAGACCTCTCCAGTATCCACATCTGTTAAAGGCACGTGCTGAGGTTCCTCGTTCCAAAAGAACTGTAATGGTTCGGTTCAACCTTGCTCTGTCTTGTCCCTGCTACTCCGGGCTGTCACCATCACGCACCCTGTCGCACCACACAGAGACTCATACTCTATACACTACAGGGTTTGCCCAGGAGACACATTCTCTCCCTCCCATTTCTTTGCCAACACCACCCTGCTGGAGACCGCCCAGGCTGTATGACGCCCTCCGTTCCCCAATACCAAGCACGTGACACCAGCGTGCTAGGCCGCAACCCCAGCCACTCAGGTACTGCTGCCCAGGCTGTCTCCAGGCCCCGAAAGGCAGGCCCCGGTGGGCGATGTTGGCAATGGCTCACATCACAGGATATATACTTCTGTGCCTTATTCTGGCACAACAACTGTACTTTATTAAGACACGATGGTACGGCCTAACCCTGCTCATCGGGTATAGCTCCAGGTTGACTTTGTGTTTTATCACATTGCTGTATTACGCTGCCGACGTGCTGCTACTCCGCTCCAGCACGCGAAGATGTTAAACCCGCAAAGAACTTTGTCAGCTCTGCTACATCCGGCGCTGCGCCTGAAGCATTTTAACCTCAAGGCGTGTGGCAGCAAGTATTTCCATCCCGCCAATCCGCACTGGCGGGAACTCCGAGTCGTCACTAGGCTCCGCCCCCTGCCGAGTGGCGCGAAGTACCGTGGATGGGGAGCTGAGCGTTGTGCGCCGGCAACGAATATGTTAATCGGCCATCTTGGATTTCGTCGCATCCGCGCCTAAGCCAGCCACAGCGTGCCTCATCCTGAGTTCCGTCGGCACCGTGTCCTGCGACTGAGGAGAAACACCGCTGAGCATCACGTTCCCCTGCTGCCTGCCAGACTCGGAACGGAGACCTTCGTGCCCGAGAGCTTCCTGTCCCGCTGCTGATCCCTGAGTGAGTACCGCTGGGGAAGTTTAAAGGGGGTTATAATTGTTTTTCCGCTGCAGGTTTATTTCTCACCTCCAGGGAATATTGACTGTGTCCTAAAGTGCCCCGTCCATTCTAGCCATCGCCAACAACGGATATTGTTGCCCTGCAACTTCCCTCACGGACGCAGTCATGTCCCCCAGACGAAGATACGTCCCCCTGGTTCCCTCCTCGTACCGGAGCTATGTTCAGTCCTCCAGAGATTCCCTTCAGCCCTGCGACAGCCGATTGTCCCTGGGACGCCGCACGTTCTGCCTCTGACTAGCCCTACATTCCGGGGCCCCCTTGTTACCCACTACGAGGGAGAATCACACACTCTCCCTGAATCTCAGAGACAAATTGTTACCACATGCCCCTGTACCCGTTCACAGAGGAACAGAAAGTGGGATCCTAACCGTGCCAGTTGAAAGACCCGCTCTCCGGGAATTCAAGTCTTGGCCCCGAGAACCGTGTCAAATGTGATCCCAATTCTTGATAGGCTGCGCAACACCTTGGACAATGTAAACGGCCTCAGATGTTTGAAGAACAATTCCATTGGGAAAAGACGAAGCCCGTAAAGTCCCTCCGCTACTTTGCCTCTCTACAGGAACATGAAGCCATACCCCTCCTTAGCCCCAAAGACGCTGAACCTCTGACCAAACTGAGGAACACTTCACATATGGACTTGTTGATATAAACAAAGTGGCAACTAAATATCATTCTTCTCAATGCCAGCCGCCTTTCTGGAGTTTTTAAGGAAATTGCATTGCATATAGGGGACTCGACCGCCTTTTGACCGCATAAAGCTGAATCCGGGAAATGGAGGAATCTGCTCTAGCGTCCACCAACGCGTCGCATCACCGTACTCCTCGGCACGGAATTGGCTGGCTTAGCAGGACATGTCCCTAATCGGCGGACCACCCTCATAAATACTCGTCGGCTTGGACCCCTTGAAGGACTGTCTCCGCTTGAGGAAGAAACCGCCAGAGAACTCTGTACGGCAGCTACCCCTCGGTGACTCTCCGGGCCAAACAGCGCCCAAGATAACAAGTCCGTTAAGCACCTGGAAGGACGGAACCACCGCCAGCGTGCAGCTACTCCATACATATGGGCCATGAAGAAGGATGATTCGTCCTTTAAACGACACACCCGTTGAACTACTAAACACGACCTCCAGGGAAACCTGTAAGTCCCGAGATGCTAACTGGATGCCCATTTCTTGGGGACTCGCCCCATGGTTCATTACCATCAACGGAGTTTCCCTACCGCCCTTAATTGATACCGGCTCCGCAGGACCACCCTCCGGCTGCTGCCTTCGAGAAATGCCGAAGGAGCATCCTTAGTCCAGCCTCCCAAGGCTTATTACATTATTGCTACGAGCGTACAAAACCCGGACCCATCCTCGCTACTGGGAGCCCCTCTAACCTTGGAGACACTTAGTTACCAGACAGGGCGTAGTGGGAGACGAGTCCCCGAAAAACGGTAACTTCTCTTTGGTACTGAGTACCACTGTCCTCCGCAACTGACTCGCCTGAAGTGCTGAAAGGCTCTCCCAGACTCCCTGCCAACATGCCCAACGTTTTTCCCTAAGGTTATTTCAGGAGACTATGACAGGTTTCTAGCGGCGCATACAAATTTGCTGGTCCCTTAATGGTGAATCTGCAGACCCGTATTCAAGGATCCCCCCCCCACCGTATCGCCTTCAACCTGGACTGAGACTTAGTATGGTGTCGACCTCAGGGGCGTCCAAGGTCAGACTACAGGCGCTAGTAGAACCGCACACGCTGAAACCTGCCCATCTGCTACCCCAGGAGCCGATCACTGTATCACGATAATCCCACCCATTCGACTACAAATGTGGGAGACTCCCCAGTGGATCTGCAAAGTCCAAGCCGTCCACTCCTTCTCGTCCCTCCTGAGACTTGGTGAAACTCACTGTCTGCCTCCCAACTTTGGAAATGAAGCAAGTGCCGAGGTGAGCCGGCCAGCATCTTGTGGCTTGAGCTCAAGATTGGAGACGAACGCTTTTACCCTGCCAACCAAGTACAAGGTGTCCTGAATGTCTTTATGAAGCACCACGGTCCTTCAGCAAACACCCACTATTTTGGGCAGACTACCCTGATCCACATATCCTCCCTCTGGCTCTCATCCGCTCTATCAAGTAAAGAACCGGGACCCAACTCCCAGCCCGCTACCAGCGTTAAAACGCTGGGTACAGAGATGAAGAAGCCAACGTTATCCGGGGAGTGCACAGCCCATGGGCTGCCCCGCTGGTCCTTGGGAAAAGAAGGATGGAACCCTTAATCCTGTGTTGACTATAGGAAATCACACTATCACCCCACAAATGCCTATCCGCTGCCTCGAATAGAATCCCTCGCAGCCCTAGTCAGCCCTACGTCTCTACCGGGACCTTACCAGTGGCTACTGCCAGTGGCCATGGCGCCCGGACGACGAGAGAAAAAACGCTTTCACCACCCCAATGTGCCTGTTCGAGGTTCACAAAGCGTTCTGAGCTATGCAACGCCCCAGGTACATTTCAACGACGAATGGATAGAGGTTGGGGTCATCCCACTTCGAGACCTCCACTATACTGGACGACATCTATCAGCACGCCCAAGACTGAGGAAACCACTCCACCATCGGGCTGGAGGCTGCCAAAGCCGGAACCCACGGTGTTGAAGGTCAAGCCATCCAAGTGCCACCTGCTACAACCTCCGTCAGTACCTGGGGACATGTGGTGAGCGCTCATAAGTGAAGCCGGATCCATAGAAGTTTGCAGCTGCCACAATTACCTCCCCATCACCATACGGGACCACAAAAAGCTTCCGGATGCCAGTTTAATACCAGCGTTGTCATCCCTAGTTTGCCCAGCTGGCGCTTCCCCTGCAAGAACTTCTAAGGGGCCTCCAAAAGAGAGCCAACGTCTCCGATAGATCCATTGATGGGACACCGAACGCGAGCTGCCTTCCAGATGCTCAAGCACGGTTGACAGCCTCCTTGTTGGATAGCCAGACTACAGTCTGCCTTTCACCTATCCACTGCTTCCAGCAAGTCAGCCTAGGGGCTGTACTATCCCACTCCAACGGAACTGAAAGGTCATAGCCTACGCCGCCTTCCCTCCGAGAACCGAGCAACACGACCACACTACAGTTCACTTAGACTTTGGTCCCAGGTGTTGGCTTATGTCATCGTCCTCGATGGTGCAGAGGATCCACTACCTCCAATCCTGACCTCCCTTCTGAAACCTGTCATCCTGAATCGCTTCTCCGGGCAAGTACCACCTCCAGTTCTCGAGGCGGATTCCACAGATATCTATGAGGTAAAATAGGTACTGAATATGAAGTCGGTCAGAGGGAAGCAGTTCTTTCTTTTCGACTGGAATAGGTTCGAGGTCTTGGGAGCCCTAGGACAACATTCTGGACTGTGGTCTTCAGAGGTTTCTTCAGTCCAAGAAGAGGGGAAGGCCGAAGAGGGGGGTGTACTGTCACTGGTGCTCCTGCAACCCATGTTGCTAGCACACCGTGTGTTTCCCTGTGCCTCTGGAGCCTGGCTGTAGCTGCGCTTACATTCCCTCGCTCCAGCGGCGGTCCCCTCGCTCCGGCATGCGAATCCCAGCTTCCTCGGGCACGCACTTGTCGGCTCTGTAAGATTTAAAGGGCCAGTGTGCCGATGATTGGCGCTGCATGTCCGCCTACACTGATAAATTGCTGGCCCCTCCTTGTGTGATGTGCCGGATCTCTGAGCCTCGTGCCTTAGAAAAAGCTTCCCAGTCGTTTGTTCCTGTGCTATAGTGATTTCCTGTGCCATCTGTCTTGACCAGGACTATGTCTCTGCCTTACAATTCTATACCTCGCCTTGGTCATCACAGGAAGTCCCGCTGCAGGAAGTCCAACGCGTTTTGCGCCCACCTCTGGTGAAAACCGGGTGTCACTTAGACTCCGCTCCCAGGTGTTGGCTTACGTCATTGCTCGTGGTGGTTCAATGGGTCCACTACCCCTGATCCTGACACTTTGTAGAAGTCAACTGCCACCTAATTCTTCTAAGTCTAGAGCATTTTTAAGAGATACTTGAGCTATCAGATCTTTCCTGCTCTCCTTTACACATCAAATAGAACATTAAAGTTAGTATAAATAACCATCCATTGTTAACCAAAGCAATAGATGTCACCAGTTGTAATAGAACATCCTTTTAGGTCAGATCAAATCATACAGAAATTAAAATAATATAAGATATATACGGCTACAACACTTACAGCTTTCCTGATACAGATGTGTAGTTGTGGGAAGAAGAGGCAGATACAGAAATGTGACAATCGTGGGTCCCTCTTTCCCTGTAAGCCCAGTTGCATCAACTACAAACGCAAACAGTAAGCGCTTGGATGTCTTTGGCAAGTACCACCAACAACTTCTATGAAAGTGGTTATTATGGAGGGAGTGTGCACAGAAAAATGATTGCATAGCCTCTCCATCCATTGGAAGCCAGCAGGACAAGGGATGTCTGAGGAAGCCATGAGTACTGCTGCTTTTGGCACATGTGACCCACGGTTCAGGTCGGCTTTACAGAAGCTTTACGGGGTAAACCCCTTTACTTTAGTTCTGGTGTTGTAACTTCTACCTTCTGTATCTATGCAGTTTATACAAAAATGTTGTATTTATGTAGTGCTAAAGGGGCTGTATTTGTCTTTCAATTAATTCATTTAGATCAATAACTAAAGGTAGGTATATTAAAAACAATTTTATCCATGGTTAGTAAAATGTTTATTTTAAATTCTATAGACTATAAAGTTGAAAAATGTAAATAGAACTGATTTTAGATACAGAAAGTTTGATTTAAATATTAAATTAATATAAATTGTATTTTAAATTTTGTAAGTGTTTATTAGAGTAGGTATGTTTTTGCACATATGAGATGTCTCCACAACAGACTTCCCACATGCAAAGTAGGGAGCCTGTTGTTAAAAATTTCTATCCCATCCCTGGCACAACCCAAATAGTATTGGTGGTGAACCTATGGCATTGGTGTCAGAGGTGGCGCTCAGAGCACCCTTTGTGGACATCAGGCTGTCACCCCAGCACAGAGTTTGCAGTCTCATCATTGGAAGTCCTGCTCTGGACCCTCTGATTCTTCCTGTTCAGGGTTCCCTGGAGAGAAACTACAATGATAATGCAAATTTCTCTATCTTCTTTCTACTGTATTGGTGTCTTCAGGGTGCCGATACAATTGAAAGCTGTGATAGCAATAAGCTACTGTTTAAATTGTCATGTTGGCACTTTGCCCCATATAAGTGGGCTTTAGTTGTATTTTGGCCACTCTTCCTCTAAAAGGTTTACCATTATTAGCCTGTGGATATCACGTACACTGCCTTTACACTGTCACTTTATGTACGCAGATACACTTATGTTATTTGTGTTAAAAACTGAATACAACTATTGAAACGTACAAGGTTCCCCATCACTGCAATACAGTATGTATTATGGGACCTACATTAGTCTCACTAATCAACAAATTCCTTTACTACAACATCTAGTTATCCATAATTTCTGATAATTTGTTGCTTGTCTGTTGCACTGAGCTGCTCTGCAATAAGAACATGTACATAACTGCAGATTTTACAATTTATTGAGTAAGATGCAGGTATATTAGGAGATCAGGAGATCCATTATGTCTGTGCTTCCTATTTACAAGTACAACTAATAGGAACCGACAGCGTGATGGGCCTGAAATGCTGGAACCGGTTACCCCAGGACGGCCCTCGGCCCCCGGGCAGCCTGGCGGGAACACGAGCAGTGACCACAGCGTCCTTGTCGCCTAGCAACCACAGCGAACTGTCACCAGCCGCAGAAGCCCCGCCTCCCTGCACAATAACGACTCTTCTCGTTTGTCCTCTCTGAGCTTTACACCAATCAGCGCAGTGGTTGTAGGGAGGTGACCCGGCTGAGGCGGTAGAGCGGGGGAGGAGGCGGGCGGTTGTCGCTCTGGCTGCTGTGCGCTTCTGTTTGAAATAAAGAACATCATGTCGGCCCGGAGGAGTATCGGAGACCCAGAGGTGAGAGCCCAGGCCACACACTCATCGCTGGCTGTCTGTAGCTGAGGGTGCGGTGCAGTGTGTACTGCTCTTTGGTTTTCTCCATGCAGATTTTATATGGATAACGGTTTCGTGTAGGTGTGATGTCCGCTATGGCTCTCCTGCTGTTGTGTGTCCTGTGGTGGTACTGCTGCAGATTGAGAAGTGTTGGGTCGGCAGTACATTGGTGAGGTGACTGCAGGATAACGGGGTCATAGGTGACACGTTGCATCAGGTGTCTACAGCATAGCCTATCTCTATACCATGGGGCAGCTCCACAGGCTCCTGCCACTGGGCATCTTGTACAGTGTGATGGTTGTACAACCCGTCAATGCACCCATTATGGAGGGGACACCACAGATGGGCCGGCACCAATAAGGCCCAGTTCACACCTGCTCCAGAGGTTTCCATTACTCTCTCCATTATAGTTTATAAGATACTATGCATTACTTACCTGTTCCCAGTCTAGTGGGTCATAACATACTGTAGATGGTGTGGTATATGTTAAAATACCCTGATTCAAAGTAGAGAACATATGGAGTCCTACGTCCTCTGCTAAACTCAAAAGGGTCTGAAGTACTGCATTACCAATGAAATTTCTGGGCTGAAATGTTATCAACAAAAAGGAAGGCCTTTTTCCTTGAACTTGGTGTAGAATTCATTAAATGTAAAGTGTGGGAAAAGAAGCAAATTGTGTTAGATTAATAATACAAGTTTCACTGGCAGGCTAATTCATGTGGCCTATTAGTCATGAGAAATGAAATAAGCTTCATTCACATGCATACCGCAGAAAAGTGGAGAAATACAGTGGCCCCACAACATCGATAAAACACTGCTTGCACATGTTATGTAGTTTTGCAATTTGTTGGGCTGCCCACACACAACAAAAATCTGCCATTAAAGTGGCTTCTGGTGCAGAATCACACACATTTATGTCGTGAGACTGACATTAATTGTGGCAAATACCCATTCAACTGAGTGACGTAAGTTAAAATGGAAAAATGGCAAATAGAACTGTTGATTCTGCAATTTCAAGGGACACTTGTCATAGATCCAGGCACCGTGAGGTGCAATTCTATATTGTTATCCATGGCCTCCTTCCTTCTAAACAGCTTTTTTAACGGGGGCGGTTACAGAGTCCTTTGTGCGTTAGCTTCACAGAGTCTCGACTATTGTCCACTTGGTTGACGGCTGATGATTGAGGTAACTCACGGCGGGACTGCGGAGCAGCAGCGACACCTGGGTGGACTCGGCAGAAGAGCTTAGTGAATCCCTGGCGACCCGAATCCTCGTTGAGGAGAACGCGACACTGGATTGCGCGACGGATGGGTAAGTACATGTGCACCAAATGCCAGCAAATGTCCCCATTATACGTTGTGGTCTGAAATGAGCTCCTAAGTAACCTTTAAAGACCTAAGTCAACACTGGGGCTTATTTACGAGAGGCCGGAATCTTTCGTCGGACCTTGCACTGTTTTCGGATTCGCGCGGCTCTTTGAAGGTATTTAAAAGGTGGCGTGGGATTGGGTTGCCACGCGATCGAATTGTTGGTGCATGGGGGGGCCTGACTGATTCGGACGAGCACAGGATTTACTTTAAATTGTGTCGAAATGTGAACACTCAGAACCGGTAATTGAAAATATGTTTGTGTTACAGCCGACAAAGACATTATAGGCGATTGTATGTTTCTGTTTTGGGGAAGGGATATTCTGATGCAGAATGAGTATATCTCTTTAAGACATGGTTTGCGGTGGAAACAAAGCACGACTTCAACATCACCAAACAGTTTTTATGTGAATGGTAATTCTGATTGTAATGCCGACATAAGTGTCTGACAAAAATACGTTTTGCTGGAATTGGTAAATTCCCAGAAACACTCCCACACTCATGTGAAAACGTCAGAAGGATTATATGTTTTATGGGGACATAATGATTATGATGTCCGCTTCAAAACTATTCATAGGAGTTTGAAAATTATTTGACATAACAAGATGAATGAATCATATGGGATTAAAACAGGTTGAGGGCATGTATCTAAAAGACTCATGATTCAGAGTTCAGCTAAGGTTCCCATGCCTGATCGTCATACTAGATAATGCCATACTATTATTAAAACAAAGCAGGGACTGGCCCACTGACACTCCATGATTAAAACAGCCACACAAGTGTGCTAAGTGTTTCCTTGGCATATGGACGGTGACATTAGACTCATCAGACAGGCACCATAGACGTCAATGGCACATGGTCAAGGTACATTGAGTACAAAGTGTGATCGTCTACCTGCACGGACGCGGTGCTCTTCTGCCTAGAAGGAAGGAGGGTGAAGAGCGCTCTCTCTCTCTCCTCCTTCCACCCTAAGTCTCACAGGATCCAGCCCGAGGGCGAGAACTGGCCATGTGAAAAAAGCCCACCCTTATTATACATTGAATACTAACACTTCAAAACTTTCAGGCATAATAATTTTTGCTACCTTGAAAGTTTGGTCTATATTCTAGTTAGGGTCCCAATTTATCAAATTATATACAGTGAGTTCCTGAGGTATTTCATATACGCTCTTAACCATTTTTTAGATGTGTTGTATATATATCTAATATACAACACACACACACATATATATGTATATATACCATATATCAATTCGTTCATACTTTTACAGCACCTCCAATTCTTTACTACAGCACCACTGAGAACGGTGTGTTACGGTATTACTTTATCCCAAATAATTTGTTACATACATTAAAACAACACCTCCCACATTATTTTGTAGACTGTATCAAGGAATTTTATATACTACAAAACAACACTGAATTACTTCTATCCCTGCACAATGAATTATATATATGCATCACAATTAACCACATGATGTAATTAAATAATACCTAAGCTCCTGATTATTTATATTATCATATTCCATTATGTTAACATATATTTTATATTACATGCGTAAACTACCAAGACTTCCACGTTCCTTTCTTATGGCTGAGCTCAACAGGGTTGCAGGATAACGATGGATGAGTCATTCATCCATTGTGTTAGGGTGTTTTTTTTTTTTGGTGATCGCATGTTACTAGAGCAAAGACAAGCCTTGTGCTGCTTCATAATAAGTTGTACAGTTATCGAGTAGATACAACATACAAATGTGTCTCCTGTCCCACACTAATAGTACATAGTGCAGTAGTTTCTGACTAGCCACCTGCCGGGTGCCGCATGTTAGAGGGTTAAGTTAAGACTAAGGAGTGACAAGCGCTCTAGGTTAATGGGCCATTTGACCCCCATAGATAAGCCACGTTGGGACCTGCAGGGAAAAAAAGTTGTCGTTATTATGAACTGCCCTAAAACAGAAAAGGACATTTTAAAAATGCCCTGGAAAGGTGCATTCAAACCCCCAAACTGAGGTCATTAGAGATTATACTGTAGGCCCAGCCAGCAGGTGGTGCGTTCCCACCATGTATCAGGTATATGTGGGAATAAAAGCGGTGTACAAGAAATAAAAGCCAAATCCGACACAAGCTCAATGTAGTTATGAAGGCAAACAGTAATATAGAGTTGCCTTCGCCTGTTATCATTCTAGCAATTTCAAAATGAAGGGTTTGTCCTAGCATTACTTGCCCTGAGTGGCATCTGCACCAGTACGGAGAATTACAGTGGGTAAGTACAAGGACGGATGTCGTAGGTCATGCACAGTAAAGTGGAGTGTTTTTTGTGGCAGGAAATTTGCTGGTCCTTTTTATTTATTATTTGCATGCACCAGTTTTAGGTTACAAATTAAAAGTAAAAAATAAGGGTGTCACTACAGAATGAAACTTCACACTTTGCAAGAATATCTAACACACTAACCAATCTGTTTCTAAAAGTTAATTTTTGTGTATATTTACAACAGAAAAAATGTGGACCAACGGGCGGAAATTACAAATGACCATACACCAAAACTAGTCACAGTTACCAGTGGAGAAAAACATCTAATTGTACTGATGTATTTACTGTAAATTTGTTTATGTAGAATTATAGGTTAAATCTGCTGTCCACAGAAGACCATGTCTCCCTTCCACTATGGCAACAAAAATGTTTGTGAATATATTGTAAAAGGGGTATGATGAATCTCCCCAACATACTTTTTGAAAATCGAAGTTCTATCACTATAAGATCAGAACAATCGTGTATCGCTGGAATTAAAATTTTGCTAATGTAAAATGTCATCAAAAATGTTAATACTATGGATAATAAACACCAGATAATATCTATTCCATTTCACTACAGACACAGTCTAAGAAATTCTTCCTACAGGCCACTGATAAAGAGGTGAAAACTGGGAGGAGCTTGAAAACACATGGGAGCGGAGGTAGTCACCAAGTTCTAGAGTCCAAGGAAGACATACCTGATTCATTTTTATTAATAAATACAGGCAGTCCCCCAGGTTACGTAGAACGATAGGGTCTGGAGGTTGTTACTTAAGTTAAATTTGTATGTAAGTGAACACTGTATATTTTATAAATGTAGATCCAACAAAAGATTTTGCCCCCGGGTGAATTTTTGCTGACCAAGAGATTATCAATAACGGCTAATTACAGACACTTACAGCTGATTATTGCAATCTGGGGACTATAGTAAGCATAGCAAGCTTACCAGAGGTCAGAGGGGTCTGTAGTAACTATGGGTGTCTGTAGTCGCACACGGACCCTTTTGTGGACGCAAGCCACTGCAAAGCCTTAGGCTTTGTGCAATGCCCACACGAATCCAGTCATTCTGCCACTATCATTATCAACTAGGCCTTTTCATGATTGTTTTACAGCTGGATTTCTGGAGGGAGCCTAGTAAACCTGAGAGTTTATGAATCCGCGTACCCTTCTCAGTCTTAGGATGTAAAGGTCATCTGGAGTTTACAATATCGTACAGCATTATGATCCAAGACTTGGCAGTAAGGTTTGAGATTCACATATCCAGATTTTTTTATTATTTTAGAGAATGAAAAATTGTAGGTAAAATATTGGATGAGTATCAAACAGTTCAGTTGCCTTATAAATGCAAGTAGTAGTAAAGAAGACAAATGCCAACGCTTCTAGCACTTTGACTGTATGGGTATAGTCATAAATTGTCCATCAAAACCGTTTTTGTAGCTAGCGTTACAGTAATGAGAAGAAACCTAGTTGCAGCTCGGTGATGATGGATTCTATTGAGGAGCCGTTAAGTTGTGAGAATTTGGAAAACGTTATATATTAGGACTATATTGTGTGGCATCCTACATAGAGTGAGCAGATATAAGATTCCTTGTTAGAAAAAAAATGTATTATTTATACATGTTTCTGTTGTTGACTTGTTGAGCTGCTAAAAAAGCTGGTGGATATAAGGAAAAGTGTTGTGTGAGGCCCTAGGAAAACAGGAGTCATGAGTCTGTAGCAACATCCCGAATTTCTGAGGTGAATGTATAAGCAAATGGACTTTATATATTTTTATACTACAGGAATTGTTGATGAAGAAAGGAGAGACATGAAAATTGTGCGTGCCATGGAAAATGCCGCTTTACTGACAATTAACTATGCCACATATCAACCTTTGATGGGTAGAATAATGACTCTGCCTATATATAACACCAGTCCATATGTTCTTTTGCATTTAGTGAAGTCACCATGTAGGTACAGATATTGGATCAAATGCAAAAAAAATAAACTAATGCCATAATGGCTGAACTTTGACAAGCGTTAGTAAAGCCAGTTGCTCGTATAAATGTATGCTTGTTTACACCCCGAAAAAAGCAATGGGACAATAGAATGCTTCCAAACTTTTTCTGTCAGCGGAGATGGCGGACCGGAGTCCGATCCAGTGATACCAGGGGATTACGAAGAGCACATCTCGAGCATGTGTGCTCCTTTCACCCTAGCACTATCTTAAAGCAGCTACCAAAATCCCAACCCGATGCCAGTCGACCACCACTGTTTCCGATCAGCAACTGGGGAGAGAAACTTTTGGTTATAGAGCTAAAATATCACACCATTATTTTTTTAGTGTGTAACACCAAAAAAGTTTAAAAAAAAAACGAGCTCAGAAGGTTTGGGCCATCATTGACATAATGGATGAAATATCCATTCATTTTATTATTCAATGTTCCTAGATCAAACAATTTTATGATACTCTGGATGGCTGAGAATCTCGCCTTGTGAGAAAGATTCAGATTGCAGAAGCTATGAGGTCGCCCGTGAAACGTTTTCTGATGCTCTGAAGGTAATGAATCTATAGGTCATGGTTAATCTAGAGCAGTGGGACATAATGTATGGTTACATACTTTGCACCGTTTCTTTCCTATCTAAGCTTTTTTGGAGTTGTAGGTAGAGTACAGTGTCGTGTTTAGTAGGCCACTTACTCTTGTTATATTGATTGAAGCCTAATTCCTGCTGGTTTTTGGTTACATCCGGTTACAGTGCCCTGTAAAAAAGATTGAATAAACAAACTATGTGTCAGTGAAAGAAAAAAATCAGTGTTTTTTTAGGAAATGAAAGAGTAACCAAATTAATTTGTTCCACTCCCACCTTGAAACTGTGGTCCTGCAGCTCTTTCCATATTCATTATACTGGAAGTACTAAAACACAGCACAGAGGCAATTGTGACATATGCAAAAATTTCCCAAGATGAAAATACGTCGAAGAGGTATTTATATTTATTGTGTTCAGCACCGTCAACCCCCAGCATTCTGGATTTGTACCGGAATTCACTCCGTGAGTGGGTACTCAGGCCAGAGGTTTTGTGTTTGCAAGAAGGTAGAAGAACAGTACTCTTTATTTTCTATGTAATGGATGGAAAAAAGTGTAATAATCAATAATTGTTATGACTTTATTATTATTCTTAGTTTTGCAATAATTTTTGCTACATTTTAGAGCTAACTTTAAAAAGCAAGGATTTTTACAAATCACGTTCCATTCTCATGCTGTGAAAACGTCAGTGGAAAACTATGTTGTGAAATGAATGTGCAGAGGTCAATTGTTATGGTGCATTCTGGTTGGGTTCGTTTACTTAACCTATACAATGTATGCAAATTATAGTATTATGTGGCGTAAATTATCTCATCTATTCCTATTCCAGATCACTAAGGATTATTGGCACAGACCCATCTCTACTGCCACACTGAACAAAATGGAATCATCTTGGAAATTGTGACCAACCCTGATGGCTTTGTTACACCCATACACGGCAATGTCGACTATGATGAAGCATATATTCAGGAGCTGTATATATTTACCGAAACAACTATGCTTATTAAATATGAATTTGACTATCTAATAATACGTATTACAGACGTATGTGGCGGTAAGCACCAGATCTCCCATTCTGGCTCTCCTGTGTTGGAACTGACCACAGAAACTGGGAGATGCTGGTTTTTTGGACGGGTAACAATGCTATGTACATCTAACGGTCCATGCTCTATTTTAAAAATCTGACTATTCAAATATATGTGTAAGACAAATATAAAAGGGCATTCTCACCGGAACATTCTGTTTCATATCGCATATATAAACATTTCTTCAATAGAGTTATAAGAAATTATTTGTGTGAAGATCATTCATCAAGTAGAAAAAGATCACATGAAGGAAAACTGGCAGGACACTATCTTCCATCATGAGCAGTATGCATCACTCGAACAAATAAAGCACAGACCAACTGGAACATAAGATCCAGGTAAAGAAACTATGCGGTTGGTGGTTTTTTTTGCACCTTTAACATGAAGGGGTGCACACATTCGGTCAGACTTTGCATGTTAAATCTTGAGCACGGTCGCTGAGCAGAGAAAACACCCCTAATTTATGTTGCAGAAGGACTAGGGCAGGCTGTTGCACAAAAAAGGTCACTGCAGCACAAATTGTGGTTGCGAGACACTCCTTAAAAAACTCTGCAAAGCAGCGTACATGACCCTTAGTAAATGTGCCTCATTATCTTAAATCTTGACTTAGTTAAGGGTTGGAGTATTGTTCATCATATTTCTTAATATGTATGTAATTAGGGTCTTTTACCAACACATCTATAAAGTTCTGCAAGGCTTTCTTGAAGTAACGTAAGTCCCATGTCTTTTTAGGAATCGTGGCATATGAGGTAACGACTGTGAGCCTCCTTTACATATCAAGAAAGGGCACCAAACTTTACTAGATAGATATTGTAAATGAATCAAATTTGCCCCCACACTTACAGAGAAGCTACTTCGACTTTCCGTTTGTACATCCTGTTTGTTGCTTTTGTCACATCTAACCAATGCCATTAATTGACTATTGATAAGATATCTACTGACTAAAAGTGGCACATGTTTAGTTAATGCTATAACCCAAGCTGCCATGTCGTAACCATTCCCCCACTTTATTTCGGAGAGCAATTTAAGTTCCTAGCCATCAATAATTTCTTTTCAATCCAGATTTTGCTTTAGTTTGGTGGATAAAGGTGATGATTTATAAAATGTGTACAAATGTATATATGCCTATACATGTAAATGTGCTATATTTGTAGAACATGTGTTAATAAGCAATGCTAACACTTCAAATTCTTATTCACAGAGTAGTTGGAAATAATAAGTGAAATTAGTTACAGTATACTATAGAATATAATTGAATTAACTTCATATTTATTGTACCTAGGTGATGGAGCAAGCTTCCAACCCTTGCTCCGAGCCTAAAGAGGACGCGCAGCTCATTCTGCGCCAGACGGGTCAAGGCTATTGTTGACTTTGTTGCTAGAGCCATAGCAAATATCAAGGGATTACGTTTCATCCACAGCCTATCCCAGATGCCTCCTTTACCATAGGTTATACCAACATCGTAACCCAGATAACGCCGAACTGGTACATCTCTTTATATATTGGTTATAGTAAAAATTGATTTATAAACTTCTTGCCACAAAAAGATATGTACTGGCTGATGGCATGTATGATTGCTAGTTTCCACTAGACAAGTCTATACTGCTTTGGTTATACTCATTTCATCCAATGCATTATAGAAATGCTTATTTAAAAGATTCCATTTTGAGGTTGTCCAGGTGAGAATATACAGAGACATTTCTAAAATAACGTTTTGGTACGGCATGAGGCATGTGATGATAGTTTCCACTGGACAGTCTATATTTTTACTTTGGTATACTAATTTCCCACATGCATTATAGAATGCCAAAAAGATTCAATTTTGAGTGTACCCAGAGTGAGAATATACCAGAGACATTTTAAAAATAAGTTTGTAGGGCTGAGGACACGTGATTGCAGTTCCACTGACAGTCTATATGCTTGGGTTATCATTTCACAATGCATTATCGAGAAATGATAAAAGATTCCAATTCTGATTTGCTTGTCCAGGTGTGGGATATATACGAGACATTTTAAAAAATAATAGTTTGCCTCCAAAATATAAAAAACCACATTAAGTAAACCTTTTTGTATTAAAAGGGGTTTATTTGAAAAGGCTAAAAAAAAAAAAAAAACTTACAATGGTTGGTTATCACACATGACTGCGACAATCCCAAAAAAATAAAATGTACATGACCATACAGGAGCATAATAAAAAACAATAAATATGACCGAAAAAATTTCTGTTCTCCACTCCTGTTGAAAAAATAAGAAACCATATTAATCCTAATCCAAAATACGTATACCAAATTATTATGAATAAAAACATCTTTTTTTTCCAAATGTAACTAAAAACATACAAATAATAATATAATAGTAATACTAGTTGGTTATACAGTAGACCTCATTATAATGGACCTTAGATGAAGGTAACTAAGTACACATAGAATAACAAGGCCGAATTAGTTAGTCATCCTCCCAATAAAGGTAATAATAGATATTAATAAGCTTTATGAAACCAATTAACAAGACGCAACAGATACCTGCAAAAAACAACCCCTCATACAGGGCCAAAAACAGAAAAAAAGAGTAATGGGCATGGATGATAACAACCTATGAATAAAAAAATATACATGTTTTGGTCCTTACCAACTAGGTCAGGGTTAAGGGGATAAAGGAGCATAGTATAATAATAAAGGACTTATGTCCTGCTTGCAGGGCGGTGCTAAGCATGACATAGCAGTGACAACTATCGAAATAAATCAGGTAAAGGAACCTTGGCCAGATGTTGGTCTATGAAAGGCTTAAATCACAGGAAAAATACTTTAATCAATAGTGATTTGCTGCGGATGCATCTAAGACACACACACCGTTATCACGACCATTCCGGCATTTTTGGTCATTTTTGAGGACTATCGGGGTCCAGCATCCACTCCTCTCTATGACTCTAGGCGATGACACCTAAGAAGCTTGCGACGGAAGGATGGGTCATAGAGAAGCGGGGTATGAGCGACAAAAGCCAGCGCGGGAGCATTGTGGACTACTCTAATGGGGGGCATGTTTCTGTCGGTTATTACTACCGCATGTGCATATGTATGGTTTCCAATAATTACATTTAAAAATGTATGTTCATGGCTCTCTCAGCAAAAAAGGTTTCTTGACATTAGAAGTATTATATGAGAACTAGGCAAAACTTGTAATAGGCTTATATTACAAGCATGTTCAATGTTCTGACGTCCTTTGGTTGTTGTGATAACAACCCCTTAAAGTAGTGTCATCTGGAAAGACAACATATACACAGCAGATTAATCGATGGCCAAATCTATATATCAAGTCATATAGCTTTTAATTATGGGGACTTCTCCACTCGCTTCTGTGGTAGATGGCATGGAGAGAGGGATTGGATAGGTTGAATGTTTAACATGCTTTGATCCTCTTTGATCTTTCAACGTGGTGTCTGGGCAACACCTTATTCATTTAGAACACATTGCTAACAGCGTGTTTATGGGGTACTTCTTTTATGAATCAGTATGGGTACGGGGTTGTTACTTTTTTATGACCTATAATATCATACTACTGCTCTTTCTTATAAACAGGACAGTTTGCTAGAGCTGCAATTGAGTGCATGTCATCATTTTAGGAACAAAATACACAACGGAAGAATTATTACAACCATCTGTAAGTCTGTTCTTTCTATCTATTGCTGTACAACATGGTAGTATAAATGGAACCTTTCACCACACCACCATTAATCATACAAGATTTTCAAAAAAACGGGCACTTTTATTTCTTTCTAGCCCTCAAGGTTTGCTGGATATCAGTCCCAGTAGTGACCGTTATAATCCTTCCAGTCCGAGAGGAGGAACTGAAGGGGTGGTTGTGTTATGATAATCACTCTCAATGAATAGGTGCACGAGAAGATAAGCATTAACACACACCATCATTGCTCAAGTTATTACTCTATGGCAGTGGAGAGGACTATAATGGTCAGATACAGTGATATGTTTCTAAGCAACGGTAAGAGCTTGAAGGAGGGAAGTGCTCTGAATCAGGTAGAGCCACTACAACATTGTATGTTACCTCCAAATGTAGAGGGTGAAGTAATCTTTAAAACGGAACATACAATAGTAATGTTTATAGTAAGTGAGGCTGATAGATATATAAGACACAATCTAGTAGGACAGTGGAGATGTTTAATTTAGAAGATTCTCTGGACAACTTGGATCCTATAGCTGACCTGGCAGGCGAGATACTGAACAGATATTTCAAGTTCTATTCTAAGTATCTGTTCCATCAACTGGCCAGTGTTTTCTGTTCCTCTTTTTCCTTTCTTACCATTTGTGAGCAGTATATGACCATTTTTAATAAGTTGATGTGCGGCCCCCCCCAATTAAGCATGTTTTCTGTTACATCCAGATGTTGTAGTTTGCACATTTACAAGGGCCAATTAGCAGATACAACTCTAGAAATGGTTTTTTTTTCGCGAATGGCTCTGACAATAGTCTTATAACTTTCAGCCGAATCTACCATATATCAAATCTATCATTTATTTTACTATTAATGCTGCCGTGCTGATACACCATTGGGATAGAGTTACCTTGTTCACTCCTATTACAGAGCTCTTCTCACAACCGTCTCAGATTATAAGGCCTGTCCCACACATTTCATACGTTTTTTAAACTTAACTGACCAGCCACCTGTTCAACATTGCCCTAAAACACCAATTGGCCACATTTATTAAAAACAGTACAAATTGCACCTGTGAAGCTGGAGGGTGCGCTTAGATTTACAATTGAGTGCAGTCTCATGCAATATGGGGCCCCTGCACTGCTCTGAAGTGTGCACCATTTTTTTGGTGCACTTCATGCGCAACTAGTCAAACTAAGTACTAAAACGCTACTTTGGTGCACATTTTCTGTATTCTTGTGGACACAGTTAGCGCACACAAAAACTTGGTGCAGCTTTTATAAATACTGTGCAAGCAGTTGTAAGTTATTTTCAGCTGAAAAAGCAGACAGAAAATTGGTAAACGCTCCAGTAAATGTGGGCCATTATACTGCACTGCCCCCTATCTCATGAGCTTTTCGGGAGGGTCCTCCTCCCTATAGATTGGCAGACTCATCGAATTAATAGTGCCTACAAATAACAAATAAAAAATTTCAATGAAGTGAAAGTGAAGAAGAAGTGCTTGGGGGCATTCGCAGAGCCCCTCCAGGTTCAGTTCACTGGCTTTTTCACGTACCCTGCTTTTTGGCACTGCTCAACCCAATGACATCACACGCTAAGGCAAAATTTTGCCGCGGAGTTAACTGAGTCAGTGCAGCTCTGAGGCCCCAAGAGTCAGCGAGATTGCTGTGTCCATAGGGATGTAGATAAAAGTGGGGAGAATAGAATAGTAGTGATCCACTCTCCAGAGATGTATTGCTTATTTAATAATATCAAATTCAAAAATATTATCTATAGGAGGAGCAGCAGCAATAGTAAACATATGGCCTGCAATCTCAAGGCTAAGATCTAGAAAGTAGCTCCAGCAGAATTAGCCTTTTAACACAATAACTTACAGTTATTAGCTTAGAAGATTGAACGAAGGCAGCCAAATGGAAAAAATTTGCCAAATTTAAGTGTTATTAATTGATTATTTTATTTAAAAAAATGTAATGCAAAGTTACTCTAAATACATCCATATTTTGTGGCCACCCTTATCTTAAGCATCACCATCTTCACCATATATGATGTGATGATGAAAATATAATCTGGACTATGATTAAAGTTACACTTCTCGATAGACGAAGAGAGACTAGTTATGATATAGTGGACATCTAATTGATGAACACTGTTTTGCTCATACTCTCATTTACAATGATTTTTTTTTACTCTACAGACCAAGCATGGAGGTACATTGAGGAACTACAACCAGGGCACATACTCCTACCACCTTTGAGCTCGTGCACCGGCCGTTATGTTTGCCACTTCAGCAACCAGATTATTCCAACCGCTGAGGAGACCTCTGGCTGGCCCCTTACCAAGCCATGGGGAGCATCTCGTGATACTCTATTAAGAATAAAATATGTGAAACCAATACACGCCCTTATTAAAAGTAAATCGAAATACCTTTTAAATGTTATTTCTGTTCACATATATGCAATGCATAAATAATTTTACTCAAGGCAATGATTTCTATCTGTCTACACATTACAACCGTGCATAAAACTCAATGAAAGTGGCCGTCCACTTCAGCAAAGAATAATCGTTAGTATGAAAGTTATTAATTTCCAATAACTTCCTGATCAATCCTCCAAGGATTTTCTAGAGCTCTGCATGCGTCATTCTATAGAAGCTTCTATGTTACTTCAGCACAATGGCAACCATTGTATCAAGAAGAGAGTAGTAATATGTAGCGGCTTGTGTACCTGCATGTCCATGACAGGCAGGGCAGATGTTTGTGCTGTAAGAAAAACATAGAAGATTTCGTAAGCAGCTCTAGAAAATCATGAGGAATGATACAGAAACTGAATTGGTGCCAATTAGTAAACTTGTATCACACAAACAATTTAATTATTCTGGTGAAAGTGGACAACCCCTTTAACTGAAAAAATTCATGAGACGGATACTAATGGTAATAGTACTTTTTAAACTGGTTATGGCATGGGTGAAGATGTGGGATACTTGCCAGGTCTGTTTTTGCGGAATAGTGCCCGCAGCGTATTGACCCAACCTAAAAGCAAATTAAGTGGTACAGTGTGAAACATCCCTTGGTGGGGGGCGGGTGGGGGTGACAGTGGTGACCAGTGTATGGGGCGGCTGTCAATAGGATGGGTGGCTGCGGCTTTGATGGTGGTGGGCAGCTGATTCACGGTATAGGCTTATCCTAGCAAGGCCTCAACACACCATACACTAGCAAGTAAGAGCAGAAGTGGGGTTACCACTAGAGCACTCCTGATTAAGGTGCTGAATCCCAGCGTGGTAAATGAGAGGCTGTGGTAGTAGCGGCAGGTCAGAGCGCAGACCAGAAAGCAGATATCTTGTAACGTTCCTAGTTGACTGGCTAGATAGTATTAGGTCTTGATAGCCAGGAACAAATTAGCATTACCTCAGCATGGATCCCTTGATCCGCTTGGCTGGCATGATCCAAGGAGCCGTTTCGTTCTGTTTGCATAGAATATCGTCCAACGGCCCGCCCACCAATTTTGCCCCCACATGAACGCCAGCGCAACTGGCCAAATCGATTGTGTACGACAGAATCCCAGCAAAACAAAAAAATAACCTGCACCCAGCGCGCAAATCCGGGGAAACATGGAAAACCCGACAAAGTGCGGCGCGGACACTTGGTAAACTAAGCTCCCACAGTCGGATGTTGTTACGCCAAGGGCTCGGGACGTTTCTTTATTTAACATACTATGCAACAAGTGTATCAATTGTAACAATTGTATTGTATGTACAGCTCTGCAATTAATGCAGCTGTTGAGACCTTTTTCTTGCCCACTTGGTGGAAGGTGTTGGACAATGCAGCCGAATTGGGAATGAATATTCTATATTAGTACTAACAAAGACGTTAAGTTGGAAGCCTGCTGAAACTAAGTCGTGACCATGGACCGCAGAGCCACTGGCGTTATCATACCCACAGAGAGACAAACAAGAAATTTTTACCTCAGGGCCCAGTTTCGGAATGGCAAACTAACAGGAAGTACATGGGCACCATCCATATAACAATCACATTGAAATTACTGCAAAAATGCAACCAGCCCATTACAGAATGAAATGATTGGTACTTTGTCTGTCTGTATTAGAATAATAGCAATACTGCAACATCATCTTTAAAAGGCAACCTACATTCAATGTAGTTTTGCTGTAACACGAGCACCGCTCGGGTGAGCGGTGCGGTGCTAAAACAGGTATGCGGTGGTACACTTTTAAACTTTTAGCCAAAAAATGCTCGGCGCTGCGTGCGCACGATCGTGCGGCGCCCTACAAGGAAATGCCGCAGGCGAAGAGGCTTGCTATAAAGTTTAAAAAGTGTTAAAACCGCGATACGCGGTTTTTTTTTTTCTTTTCTTGCCTTCCACCAGGGCAAGCTTAATGGCCCAATAAAGTATTCTCTTGCAGGAGAAAAGGTTTTGTGAAAAGAATCCGCATGTGAGTGTTCGGCCCTTGGCCCCTCTGAGTGTAGCACCGCCTCAGCACCTACGGAAGATGCATCCACTCGAGATGAAGGGCTTCTTTGTGTCAGGATCGTCTGAGGCAAAGGCAGACTTTACTTGAGAAGGCCTCTTCAGCTCGCGAGGGAAGCGTGAATATGTCACCATTCTGTTGAGACGCCACAGATGGGAGACACCAGAGTAGAGAAATTGCATACAAGGTACTCAAAATATCTCATTACGAGTGTTAAAGTCTGTCTTCCATTCGTCACCCTTGCAGATCCGGATAGGGTTGTAGCCCCAAGAAGGTCCAGCTTTTAGAAAATCTTGGAGTGCGCAGGGAGGGGGGTATTGGTTCTAAACGTGATTTTTGTCCACGATAATCTATGCCAAGGGTGTCACATCTCTGGGAATGTCCTTAGGACAAAGTTTGTGGACTCTGACCCCGCTGGAGATTAAAGCGCAGCCGCAACCCGGGAGCGAGTCTAAGTGGACTCTGTTCTGCCAGAGCCGCCGCCAAGCGGGATGGTCTTGCTTCGGCGGGGAGCCACCAGGTCGCTCACGGGTGCACTAGGTCCAGACGGTCAGCCAAGGTAGGGATGGACGGCTGACAGGACCTCGGACTGGACGAGTTGCAGGACTCGCATGGACGGATGGCAGGACCCTCGAGATGGACGGCTGGCAGACCTCTGGAAAAGACCACAGGATTGGACCGCCACAGGATAACCAGACCGCCAACAGGACTATACAGGACCGCCACACGGATTACAGGACTGCCACAGGATTACAGGAGCGACCACAGGAGTGGGATCAATGAGGAGATAACCAAAGCTTGTCGAGTAGGACCACAGGGAAAGACCCCAGCAACCGGGTCCAAGAAAGCGGGACCCGGAGCTGGGTGACAATGCCAACGTGAGGAGCACCTGGATAGTCAAGAGTGGTGTGGCTTTCCCAGACATGAGATGAGACGGACACTTCCCAATATGCTCTGGGCATGGCACATCAGAACGGAGATTCTCAGCTATGTTGTCTGGAAATGCCCTGGAGGCGAAGAGTCGAAGTTGTGTTCCACCTGCACGATTTCTTTTCAGCAGACCTACAGTGGCGGCTCAATAGAACCAGAGTGCGTGAACTGAACTGCATCTCCCATCCCACAGTAAACCTTGACGCAGTTCAGCACTGCAGTCCCAGCGGAGGAGGCCTCTGCAGTGTCTTCAAATACAGACTTGAATTCTGCCAAAATGCCATGTTATTAGTGGACGGATGCTCTGGCCTACAGGGGGTATAGCCATGTTTCTGCAGAGCAAACTGGACCTCCCCTTTATCGTACATGACCTGGTTTGCTGAGCTGCACAGGAGCATTGGGTGAACTTGGGTCCCCCATATATGTTATTGGGACGGACAAGTCGTACCTAGGTTCTGTCCAGGAAGGCAACGGGGTTATCAGGGAGTTGCAGGAGCACAGTCTCAGTGACCCTTGCTCTGCTGGATGCTAGCACTTTGCGATGGCGTGACTGCCTCCAGTTGTTGTGTTGTGCGCAATCGCGGGATTGGTGAGCACGTATGGTTGGCAAATCGGGCGATCGGGAAGTCGGAACCTTGGCGGGGATCCATGACTGGATCTACTGGCAGGTCAGAGGTAGCGGACTCCTCTGACACCACTGCGGGAAGATGACACAATCAATACCGGGACCAGCTAGTGGACCGGTTTTCCTAGAGCCGGCCGCAAAGGGGTTGGATTGCTGTGGCGCTGATACCACAGGTTTGTTGTTGCCTGGCAGTCGCAGCAGATTGCTGACCAAGGAGAAACTTTGTCGGAGGCCAAGTTGCTTGCTACATCTCCAACAGCTGCTTGACTCTCGGCTCTACAGCATCAGGCCATTGTGACTAGGTCCTGCGGCAGTTCAGGGACTACCACTGCGACTTCTTCGCCTGTCTCCTTTCGGATTGCTAGTCCACTGGCACCGGGAGAACGTAGGCTAAGACTCGTCATGCCCTATATGAATACGATGACCATGTGTTCCAAAACTGTGCAGAGGATCACCCATGCTCCTGCAACATGAGTATAATAATGCCATCATTGTTTGTCAGGTGGCGTCATCATCACCCCTCCTCACGGGAAGCCCTGCCGGCTACTCCTTGAGAGACAGAATGTTACCGACACCAGTTCTGGCTTGGCTGTTTGAGGACCAGCACGAGCCTCCTGACGGAGACAAGCACTACGACCTTGCGAGGAGGATCACTGATGGGTGCCAGAGACTTGGAAGACACAGAAGAGGTCAGGACTGGAAGTGGTGCCACCATGCATCGAGCTTGACATTCAGGGCCCCAATGCAGGATCTCAACAGGAAAGCCAAGGAAGACCCAGAAGAAGCGCTGATGTGGAGCGAGGCAGAACATAGAAGACCAGTCTTTCTTGATGTTGGACTCCAACTTGAAGGCAGATGGGTTCCGTACAGTAACGGACCGGATCGGAAAGAAGCTGTTCAATCACGGCAGAAATGACCAGGGGTGACTTGAGGGGAACCACCGGAATGTGATGCCGTGAGACCAGAGGGGCATCCACAAAGTTCCCTGTGGAACCAGAGTCCAGAAATGCTGAGACTTGCACAGGAGGGCTGGTACCGACACCGACGAGCACTGGAATAGTAAGGTGTGGAGACGCTGAATTCACACCTAAGGACACTTGTCCCAGAAGCCCTAGGTGCTGGCGTTTCCCGGATGATGGGGACGGACTGGACAAGTCCCGATGAGGTGCTTGGGACTGGCGCAGTACAAGTAGAGATTTTCTTGGAAACAGCTGGATCATTCCCCAGGCATAAGTCGAGCTCTGTCTGCATAGGTTCATTTGCAGATTGTACGAGCGGACGCTGGAACGCCTTCTGGAAGACCGGAGCCAACCGAGGCAGACGTGGAAGGTGGAAGCCGGACTAGTGGTTGCTCGTGCCGCAACTCTTCAGCTCGTTCCAAGAACCGCACGTCTATCAGGGTGGCCAAGGTAAAAAGACCACTCAGACTAGCCGGCAGATCATGGGCAGCCAATGCATCTTTAACCCGTGAGGACAGTCCTTTTTTAAAGGTCGCACATAAGGCTGCATCATTCCAACAAGGTGTGGAACTGGACAGCGTACTCACCCACAGATGAGTCTCCTCGGCTAAGGTTCAGTAGTGCTGTCTCCGCTCAGGAGGCTCGTGCTGGTTCCTCAAACACAGACCAGAACTGGGTGTCGGTAACATTCCTGTCTCTCAGAGGAGTAGCCCAGGCCAGGGCCTTCCGGTGAGGAGGCTGATGATGAACGCCACCTGACAAACTAAGATGGCATTAACTCTATATGCAGTGAGCATTGGGTGATCCTCTGCACAGTTTTGGAACACCATCGTATCTATTAGGCATAGACAGTCTTAGCCTACGTTCTGGTGCCAGTGGACTAGCCAGAATGACAGGAGAAGTCGCAGGGGTAGTCACTGGAACTGCCGCAGGAGTAGTCACAAGGGCCTGATGCTGTAGCCGAGAGTCAAGCAGCTGTTGGAGAGTGAAAGCAACTTGGCCTAAAAGTTCTCCTTGGGCAGCAATCTGCTGCGACTGCCAGGCAACAACAACCTGGTGGTATCACGCCGCAGCAAGTCCAACCCACTTTGCGGCGGACTCTAGTGAAAACCGGGTGCCACTTAGACTGGTCCCAGGTATTGGCTTGTGTCATCTTCCGCAGTGGTTCAGAGGATCCGCTACCTCTGAGCCTGACAGTAAGATCCAGTCATGGATCCCGCCAAGGTTCCACTTCCCGGTCGGCCCGATCTTGCCACCATCGTGCTCCACCAATCCCGGCAGATTGCCGCACAACACAAACAACTGGAGCAAGTCACCGCCATGCTGCAACAGCTGCTAGCTACCCAGCAAGAGCAACAGGTCACTGAGGCTGCTCCTGCAACTCCTGATACCCCGGCTTGCCTTCCTGTTGCAGAACCTAGGTTACGATTGTCCGTGCCCAATAAATATGATGGGGACCCTAAGTTTCATAACCCAATGCTCCCTGCACATTGAACTCATGCCAACACAGTTTGTCATGTAGCGATCAAAGGTGGCATTTATCATCAGTCTCCTGTTCAGAAAAGCCATGGCCTGGGCTACTCCCCTGTAGGACAGAGCCGATCCTGTCACGGCTACTAACATGGCATTTCTGGCAGAATTCCCGTCTGTATTTGAAGAACCTGCAGAGGCCTCCTCCGCTGAGACTGCGTTGCTGAACCTGCGTCAAGGTGACTGTGGGAGAGCATGCAGTTCAGTAACGCACTCTGGTCTCTGATTGAGCCTCCACCTGTATTGTCTGCTGAAGAACCTGTGCAGGTGGACACAACTTGACTCTCCCTCCAGGAGCATTCCAGACAACATCTGGAGAATCTCTGTCTGTATTGTGCCAGCCCAGAGCACTTCATTGGGAAGTGTCCAGTCCATCTTCAATGTCTGGGAAACGCCAGCACCACTCTTGACTATTCCAGGGCTCCTCAGCGTTGGCATCTGCACCCAGCTCCGGGTCCCGGCTTTCTTGGACTCCGGTTCTGCGGGTCCTTCCCTGTGGTCCTTCTCGACAAGCCTTTGGTTATCTCCTCATTGATCCCACTCCTGTGGTCGGTCCTGTAATCCTGTGGCAGTCCTGTAATCCTGTGGCGGTCCTGTAATCCTGTGGCGGTCCTGTAATCCTGTGGCGGTCTGGTTATCCTGTGGCGGTCCAGCATCCTAGTGGTCTTCCGAGGTTCTGCCAGCCGTCCATCCGAGGTCCTGCCAGCCGTCCATGCGAGCTCCTGCCAACCGTCCATCCGAGGTCCTGTCAGCCGTCCATACCGTGGTCCTCCCTACCTTGGCTGCCACCGCGGGCCTAGTCGCACCCGTGGAGCGACCTGGTGGCTCCCCGCCGAAGCAAGACCATCCCGCTTTGCGGCGGACTCTGGCGTAGAACAGGAGTCCACTTAGACTCCGCTCCCGGGTTGCGGCTGGCATCTTTATCTCCAGCGGTGGTCCAGGGAGTCCACAAGACTTTAGTCCTAAGGGACTATTCCCAGAGATTGTGACACCTTGCATAGATTATCGTGGACTAAACAAAATCACGGTTAAGAACCAATACCCCCTGCCGTTGATAACAGAACTTTTTGATCGCCTGTGCGACTCCAAGATTTTCTCCAAGCTGGACCTTCGTGGGGCCTACAACCTCATCCGCATCTGCAAGGGTGACGAATGGAAGACAGCATTTAACACTCGTGAATGACATTTTGAGTACCTTGTAATGCAATTTCTCTACTCTGGTGTCTCCCATCGTGGCGCTCAACAAGAAGGGTGACAATTTACGCCCTGGCCCTCGCGAGCTGAAGAGGCCTTCTCTAAGTAAAAGTCTGCCTTTGCCTCAGACTAGGCCTGACACAAAGAAGCCCTTTCATCTCGAGGTGGATGCATCTTCCGTAGGTGCTGAGGCGGTGCTCACTCAGAAGGGGCCAAAGGGCCGAACACTCACATGCGGATTCTTTTCAAAAACCTTTTCTCCTGCAGAGAGAAATTACTTTATTGGGGCCATTAAGCTTGCCCTGGTGGAATGGCAATATCTTCTGGAGGGAGCTCACCGTCCCTTCTGCGTATATACAGATCATAAAAAACTCTTATATCTGCAGACAGCCCAACGTCTTAATCCCGGGCAAGCCCGTTGGTCACTTTTTTCTCACGCTTCAATCTGTTTATCCACTTTCGACCTTCGGAGAAGAATGTCAAGGCGGATGCTCTTTCCCGTGCATCCGCTGTCGTTGGTGAAGAGCCCTTTCATATTATCTCTCTGGAACACTAGGTTGTTGCCGCTCCGGTGGATCTTCTGCAGCTTCCCCCTGGCAAGACATATGTCCGACCTGAACTGCAGAAGAAAATTTGGTCTTGGGGACATTCTTTGTGCCTGGCTGGGCACCCTGTGGTGCAACGCTCCTTGGCCCTCATCTCCCACTACTACTGGTGGCTTGATTTGGTGAAGGATGTTCGGGACTTGTGGGATCCTGCACTTCCTGTGCCCATAATAAGCCTTCTCATCTGAAACTGGCTGGTCTCTTGCTTCCGTTGCCCATACCCAATCGTCCATGGTCCGTGGCTATGGACTTTGTCACGGACCTTCCGCCTTCCTCTGGGTGGTAACGGACCGGTTTTCTAAGATGTTGCATTTTGTCCCGCTGCCAGGTCTGCTGTCTGCTCCTCACCTTGCTAGCCTGTTCTTCACCCACATCTTTCGTCTACGTGGACTTCCGTTGCACATTGTTTCGGACCGACGGTTCCGGTTTGTCTCTATGTAATCAGCTGTGGGTGAAATTGGACTTCTCTTCTGCATACTATCCGCAGTCTAATGGACAGGTAGAGAGAGTTAACCAAACTCTGGGCAGCTACCTTCGTCATTTTGTCTCTGCCCATCAGGATGACTGGTCCACTTTGTTGCTGTGGGCAGAGTTCTCCTATAACTCTCTGGACTCGGAATCTGCTGGTGAAGCCCCATTCTTTATTGTTTACAGATGAATTCCACGCCCACCACTTCCTCTGTCTGTTCCCTCAGATGTTCCTGTGTTTGATGCCATGCGCTATTTCTGTTTCCCATTGTGACCCCAGTTCTGTTTCTGACTTCACTCTTTTGCCGCCTGCCCTGACCTGTTACTACGTCTCCGACTTTGATCCTGTGATGCCCATCCTGACTTCCTGCTTGTCCCCGACTACGAGATTGCCTTCTGTTTCTGTACCTCGACCTTGGCTGCCACTGCGGACAAGTCATGCCTGTGGAACGACCTGGTGGAATCACACCTCAGCAAGTCCAACCGGCTTTGCGGCGGGCTCTGGTAAAAACCGGTTGCCATTTAGACTCCGGTCCCAGGTAGTTGCTTGTGTCATCGTCCGCAGTTGTTCAGAGGATCTACTACCTCTGAGCCTGACATCTTGTATACATAAAAATTACAAAGTACCACTTCACTTGTCCCGTATAATGGGTGTAATCCGCAAACTTTGTATGCACAATACCATGTATGCTTTCCTGCTTAAAGATGAATATTGCAGTATTTGCTATTATTCTAAATACATGACAGGACAAAGTACCAATCATTTCATTCTGTATGCTGGTTGCATTTTTGCATAATTTTTCAATTATGTTGTATATATGGATGGTGCACAGTGTAATGTCCTGTAGTTGGCCCATTACGAAAACTGGGCCCTGAAGCTCTTGTCTTGTCTCTCTGTGGGATTGATAACCCCAGTGGGCTCTGCGATCCAGGTCACTACTTAGTTTCAGGCTCCAACTTAACGTCTTTAGGTACTAATATAGAATATTTCATTCCCAAATTAGGCTGCATTGTACAACACCACCACCAAGTGGCAAGAAAAGGTCTCAACAGCTGCATTAATTACAGATCTGTATCATACAATACAATTGTTACAATTGATACAATTGTTGCATAGTTAATGTAAATAAAACATCCAGCCCTTGGGCTAACAAACATACAGACTGTGGGGCTTATTTACAAAGGGTCCGCGGCCGCACTTTTGTCGGGTTTTCCGATGTTTCCGGGATTTGCGCCGCTGGGACAGGTATTTTGCTGGGATTCTGTCGTACACAATCGGATTGTGGCGCAGTTGCGCTGGCGTTCATGTGGCAAAAATTGGGGGGCGGGCCGTTGGACGATATTCTGATGCAACAGAACCGAAACGGCTCATTGGATCATTGCCAGCCAAGCTGATCAAGGATCCAGGCTGAGGTAATGCTATTTGTTCCTGCTATCTAAAGAACCTTATACTACCTAGCCAGTCAACTATGAAACGTTTACAAGATATCTGCTTTCTGTGTGCATCTCTGACCTGCCGCTACTACCACAGGCCTCTCATTTACCAACTGCCGGGATTCAGTCACCTAAATCAGGAGTGCTCTAGCGGGAACCCCACTTCTTGCTTCATCTTGCTAGGTGTGATGGGTGTGTATGAGGCCTCTGCTAGGATAAGGCTACCGTGATATCAGCTGCCCAGCCACCATCAAGCCAGCCACTCCAGTCCTAGTTGACAGCCGCCCCCATACACTGTCACCCCCCCACCAAGGGGATGTTTCATACTGTACCACTTAATTTGTCTTTTAGGTTGGGTCGAATACTCTGCTGGGCACTTATTCTCAAAAACAGACATTGCAAGGTACCACATCTTACAACCCATGCCAATAACCAAGTTGTAAAAAGTACTATTACAATTAGTATCCGTCTCAATGAGAGTTTTTTTGCAGTTAAAGGGGTTGTCCACTTTCAGCAAATAATTAATATTGTTTGTGTGATGAAAAGTTATCTAATTTTCCAATTCAGTTTCTGTATCAATTCCTCATGATTTTCTAGATCTCTGCTTACGGAAAGCTTCTATGTTTTTCTTACAGCACATAGAAATCTGTCCATGGCCTTGTCATGGACATGCAGGTACACAAGCCGATAGTATCATTACTCTCTGTGATACTAATGGTTTCCATGTGCTGAAAGTAAACATAGAAGCTTTCTATAGAATGACAGCATGCAGAGCTCTAGAAAATCATGAGGAATTGATACAGGAAGTATATTGGAAAATTAGATAACTTTTCATTACATAAACAGTATTAATTCTTTGCTGAAAGTGGACAGCCACTTTCATTTGAGTTTTATGCACAGGTTGTAGTAGTAGAAAAATGAGAAATTAATTTCCTGAGTTAAAAATTATTTTATGCATTGCATGTATGTGACAAAAAAATAACATTTAAAAAAGGTAATTTCGATTTACTTTTAATAAGGATCTTTATTGGGTTTCATAGTTTATTACTTAATAGAGGTTATCACGAGTATGCTCAATGAGCTTGGTAAGGGCCAGCCAGGTCTCCTCAGCGGTTGGAATAATCTGGTTGGCTGGAAGGGCAAAACCATAACGGCCAGTATCACGAAGCTCAAAGGTGTAGGAGTACTTGATGCCCTGGTTGTAGGTCCAGTCAATGGTACCTCCACTTGCTTGGTCTGTAGAGTAAAAAAAAATCAATTGTAAATTGAGAGATATGAGGCAAAACAGTGTTCATCAAGTAAATGTCCACTATATCATAACTAGTCTACTCTTCAGTCTATCAATATAGTATAGTTTTAGCATAGTCCAAGATTATATTTTCATCATCACATCATATATGTGAAGAATGGATGATGCTTTAAAGATAAAGGGTGGCCACAAATATTGGATGGATTTAGATTTAACTTTGCATTACATTTTTTTAAATAAAATAATCAATTAACACTTAAAATTTGGCAATTTTTTTCATTTGCTGCATTCGTTCCACATCTTCCTAAAGCTAATATACTGTAAGTATTGTGTTAAAGGCTAAATCTGCTGGAGCTACTTTCTAGATCTTAGCCTTGAGATTGCAGCCATATGTTTATATATGCTGGCTGCTCTCCCTATAGATAATATTTGATATTTATGTAAATGAAGCATACATCTCTGAGGAGTGATCACTAACTATTCTACCCCACTTGTATCTACATCCCTATGACATCAGCACTCTCAGCTGAAATCTTGGGGGCCATCAGATCTGCACTGCCTCATTTAACTCCCTCTGGCAAAAATTTTGCCTTAGAGTGGTGATGTCATTGGGTTGAGCAGTGCCAAAGAAGCAGGGTACGTGAAAAAGCCAGTGAAGCTGGAACCTGGAGGGGCTCTGCTAATGCCCCCAAGCACTTCTTCTTCACTTTCATTAATATTATTTATTTATAGGCACTATTAATTCTATAGTGCTGCACAATCAATAAGGGAGGAGGACCCTTCCCGTAAAAGCTCATGAGATGAGGGAGCAGTGCAGTTAATGGCCCACATTTACTGGAGCGTTTGCACCAAGTTTTCTGTCTGACTTTGCACTGAAAATAACTTACAAACTGCTTGCACATGTATTTATAAAGTCTGCACCAGTTTTGTGATGCGGCTACACTGTGTCCAACAAGACAGGAAAAATGTGCACCAAAAGTAGCGTGTTAGTACTTAGTTTGACTAGTTGCGCATGAAAAGTGCACCAAAAAAAATGGTGCACACTTCCAGAGCAGTGCAGGGGCACCAGATTCATGAAGAACTTGCACTACAATTGATAAATCTAGCGCACCCTCCATGCTTCACAGGTGCAATTTGTACTGTTTTTAATAAATGTGGGCCAATGTGTGTTTTAGGCAATGTTGAACAGGTGGCTGTTCAGGTTAAGTTTAAACGTATGAAAAGTGTGGGACAGTCTTATAGATCTGAAGACGGTTGTGAGAAGAGCATCTGGTAATAGAGTGAAGCAGAAGGTCACTCTATCTCAAGGGTTAGATCAGCACGGCAGCAGTAATAGTAAAATAAATGATAGATTTGATATATGGTAGATGCTGCTGAAAGTTATAAGACTATTGTCAGGCCAATTCTCAGGAAAAAAAACATTTCTAGGAAGTTGTATCTGATAATTGGCCCTTGTAAATGTGCAAACTACATACATCATGTATGTAACAGAAAACATGCTAGATTGGCCGCACATCAACTTATTAAAAAAAGTGGTCATATACTGCTAACAAATGGCAGCAAACAACTGGCCAGTGATTGGGAACAGATACTAGAAATAGAACTTGAAATATCTGTTCAGTATCATTGCCTGCCAGGTCAGCCTATCTAGGAGTCCAAAGTTGTCCAAAGAATCTAAATTTAACATCCCACTGTCAAAACTATATTGTGTCTTATATATCTATCAGCCTCACTTACTATTAAAACATTACTATTGTATGTACGTTTAAAGATTACTTTCACCACCTCATACATTTGGAGGTGAACATACAATGTTGTAGGGGCTGCTACACTGATTCAGAGGCACTTTCCTTCAAGCTCTTACCGTTGCTTAGATAACATTCACAGTATCTGACCATTATAATCCTCTCCACTGCCATAGAGTAGATACTGGAGCAGATGAGGGTGTGTGTTATGCTAATCTTCTCGTACACCTAGTCAATGAGAGTATTAGCATAACAACCACCCCTTCAAAGTTCCTCCTCTCTGACAGTGGAGAGGATTATAACGGTCACATACTGGGACTGATATCTCAGCAACCTTGAGGGCTAGAAATGAAAATTAAAAGTGCCCCTGAATCTGTGTATATTAATGGTGGTGAAAGGTCCTATTTAATACTAGCCATGTTGTACCAATAATAGAAAGAACAGGACTTACAGATGGTTGTAATAATGCTTCCATATGTGTATTTTGTTCCGTACAATGATGACAATGCACCAATTGCAGCTCTAGCAACACTGTCCTGTGTATAAGAAAGAGCAGTAGGATGATAATTATAGTCATTAAAAGTAACAACCCCATACACATACTGATCATAAAAGAAGTGACCCCATAAACACGCATGTTAGGCATGTGTTCTAAATGAATAGGTGTTGCCAGACAACCCTGTTGAAAGAGCAAGAGGATCAAAGCATGTTAAACATTCAACTATCCAATCCCTCTCTTCCATGCCATCTACCAACAGAAGCAGAGTTGAGAAATCCCCATAATTAAAAGCTATATGACTTGAAATGAGAGGATTTGGCCATCATTAATCTACTGTGTATAGTTAGCTTTCAGATTGACATATCTTTAAAGGGGTTGTATCACTAACAACAAAGGACATCAGAACATTTTGAACATGCTTGTAATATAAGCCTATTACCAATTTTGCCTAGTTCTCAATATAATGACTTACTAATGTCAGAAACCTTTTTGGCTGAGAGAGCCATGAACATAACATTTTTTAAAATGTAATTATGTGAGAACCATACAATATGCACATGCCAGGTAGTATATAACCACAGCAAATACCCCCCAGTAGAGGTAGTCCACATGCTCCCTGCAGCTGGCTTTTTGTCGCTCATACCCTCTTCTCTATGACCCAGGCGTCGCCAAAGCTTCTTAGGTGTCAGCGCCTAGGTCATAGAGAGGAGTGGATGCTGGACCCGAGATTCCTCAAAAATGACCAAAAAAATGCCGGAAATGGTCAGTGATAAGCGGTGTGTGTGTCTTATATGCACACGGCACCAATCACTATTTATTAAAGATTTGTCTGTGATGTAGCCTTCAATAGAGCCACATCTGGCCATAGGTTGCCCTAGTACCTTGATTTATTTCTATAGTTGTCACTGGCTATGTCATGCTTAGCAGCCCTGCAAGCAGGACAGAAGTCCTTTATTATTAATGACTTAGCTCCTTTATCCCCTTAACCCTGAACCTATGTTGCTCATGACCAAAAACAGTGTATATTTTTTCATTGTTATCAACCTAAGCCCATTACTTTTTTTTCTGTTATTGGCGCTGTATGAGGGGTTGTTTTTTGCAGGATCTGTTGCGTCTTGTGAATTGTGTTTCATAAAGCTTATTAAATATCTATTATTAACCTTTATGTGGGAGGATGGACTAAACAATTCTGGCCTTGTTTTCTATGTGTACTTATTTACCTTCATCTAGGTCATTATAATGATGTCTACTGTATACCAAATATGTATTACTATTATATGTATTATTTTTGTATGTTTTATGTCTAAATTTGGAAAAAAAATATGTTTTTATTCATAATAATTTGGTATACGGTATTTTGGGATTAGGATTATGGTTTCTTTATTTTTTCAACAAGGAGTGGGAGAAAAATTTAATTTTTTTTCTTACATATTTATTGTTTTTTATATTGCTCACTGTATGGGTCATGTTACATTTTATTTTTGGGGTTGTCGCAGTCATGGTGATACCAAACATGTGTAAGTTTTTTTTTTTTTTTTTTTTACTTTTACAAATAAACCCTTTTATACAAAAAAAGGTTTTACTTATATGTGTTTTTTTATATTTTTGGAGCAAACTTTATTTTTAAAAATGTCTCTGTATATTCCACTCTGGGACATCAAAATTGGAATCTTTTTATCATTTCTATAATGCATTGGTGAAATGAGTATACCAAAGCAATATAGACTGTCAGTGGAAACTAGCAATCACATGCCTCAGCCGTACATATCTTTTTGTGGCAAGAAGTTTAATAAAAGCAGATTTTTACTATAACCAATAATATATAGAGAATGTACCAGTTCGGCGTTATCTGGGGTACGAGTGGTGGTATAACCATATGGGTAAAGGAGCATCTGGGAATAGCTGTGGATGGAAACGAATCCCTTGATATTGCCATGGCTCTTCACAAAGTCAACAATAGCCTTGACCTCTGGCTCAGAATGAGCTGCGCGTCCTCTGTAGGTCTCGGAGCAAGGGTTGGAGCTTGCTCCAGCACCTAGGTACAAATAAGATATAATTTATTCAATTTATTTCTAATAGTAATGCATTGTAAATAATTTCACTTATTATTTCCAACTACTCTGTGAATAAGAATTTGAAGTTGTTATCAGTTGCTTATTAACAACATGTTCTACAAATATAGCAGCATTTACATGTATAGCCATATATACATATATGTACACATTTTATAAAGTCATCACCTTTATCCACCAAGAACTAAACAAAATCTGGATTGAAAAGAAATTATTGGATGGCTAGGAACTTAAATTGGCTCCGGAATAAAGTGGGGAAGTGTTACCGACATGGACAGCTGGGTTAAAGCATTAACTAAACATGTGCCACTTTTAGCAGGTAGATATATTATACCAATAGTCAATTAATAGCATTGGTTAGATGTGACAAAAGCAAAAAACAGGATGTACAAAACAGAAAGTCAAATAGCTTCTCTGTAAGTGTGGGGGCAAGATATTAGATCATTTAACAATATCTATCTATTAAAAGTTTGGTGCCACTTTCTTGATATGTAAAGTGAGGCCTCCAGTCTTTTACCTCATATGCCACAGATTCCTAAAAAAGACATGGGACTTCACTTTACATATCAAGAAAGCCTTGCAGAACTTTTAATAGATGTGTATTGGTAAAAGACCTAATTACATACATATTACAGAAAATATGAGGAAAAATAATCAACCCCTTAAACTAAGTCAAGATTTAAAGGATAATGAGGCACATTTACTAAGGGTCATGTGACACTGCTTGCAGAGTTATTTAAGGAGTGTCTGCACCACATTTGTGCTGCAAGTGACCCTTTTTTGTGGCACAGCTGCACTAGTCTTCTTGCAACATAAATTAGGGGGTGTTTCTCTGCTCAGTCGGACCGTGCGCCAGATTTAACATGCAAAGTCTGACAGAATTGTGTTGCACACCCCATGTTAAAGGTGCAAAAAAAAAACCACCGCATAGTTCTGTACCGGGATCTCTAGTTCCAGGATTGGTCTGTGGCTTTATGTGTGTCGAGTGAGCATACTGCTCTGATGGAAGATAGTGCCTGCCAGTTTTCCTTCATGTGATCTTTCTACATTTATGAGAAATGATCTTCACACAAGTAATTTTCTTTAATAACATCTAATTGAAGAAATGTTTATATATGGCAGATTAATGAAACAGAATGTCCAGGTGAGAATGCCCTTTTAATATTTGTCTTACACATATATTTGATAAGTCAGATTTTAAAATAGAGCATGGAACAGGTAGATGTACATAAGCATTGTTACCTCCAAAACCAGCATCCCAGTTTCTGTTGGGGTCAGTTCCAACACAGGAGGAGCCAGAATTGGGAGATCTGGTCTTACGCCACATACGGTTCTGTAATATAATATTATTAAATAGTCTAATTCATATTTTGAAATAAGCAGTGAGTTGGTTTCAGGTAAAGAGTAATAACAGCTCACTGAATATGCCTTCATCATAGTCAACAGTTACCGTAGTATGGGTGTAAACAAAGCCATCAGGGTTGGTCACAATTTCCAAGATGATGTCCATTTTGTTCAGTGTGGCAGTAAGAGATGGGTCATGTCCATAATCCTTAGTGATCTGTAGATAATGGAATAGATGAGATAATTTACCAATCATAATAACTATAAGGTTGCATTACATTGTATAGGTTAAACCCCAAACCCAGAATGCACATCAGCAATTGACCTTCTGCACATTCAGCAAAAATAGTTTTTCCACTGAAAGTTTTTTCACAGCATGAGAATGGAACGTGATTTGTAAAAATACTTGCCTTTTAGAAAGTTTAGCTCTAAAAATGTAGCAGCAAATTAATTGACAAAACTAAGAAATAATAATAAAGTCATGATACAATTATTGATTGATTACACATTTTTCCATCCATTACATATAAAATAAGAGTACTGATTCTTTACCTTCTTTGCAAACCACAAACCACTGGCCTGAGTAACCCACTCACGGGAGTGAATTCCGGTATCAATCCAGAATGCTGGGCGGTTGGCACCAGTGCTGAACTACAATAAAATATAGAATACATCTTCGACTTATTTTCATCTTGGAAATTTTTGGCATATTCACAATTGCACTGTGCTGTTTTTAGTACTCCAGTATAAGAATATGGAAAGAGCTGCAAGACCACAGTTTCAAGGTGGAGGTGGAACAAATATATTTGGTATACTCTATCAATTTTCCTAAAAAAAAACTACTGAGTTTTTTTTCTTTCACTGAACAACATAGTTGGTTTATCAATACTTTTACAGGGCACTGTAACCGGATGTAAACAAAGAAACAGCAGGAATTAGGCTTCAACCACTAGATACAAGAGTAGGTGCTACTAAACACTGTGACATCTACCTAACAACTGCCAAAAAAGCTTAGATATGGAAATGAAACAGGTGCAAGTATGTAAACCATACATTAATGTGCCCCACTGCTCTAGATTACATGAAACCTATAGATTCATTTTACCTTCAGAACATTCAGCGGGCGACCCTCATAGCTTCTGCCAATCTGAATCTTGCTCACAAGGCTAGGATTCTCAGCCACCAGAGTATCTATAAAATTGTTGATCTAGGAAAACATTGAATATAAATTGAATGTATATTTCATCCATTATGTCAATGATGGCCAACCTTTTGAGCTCGTTTTTTTTTTAACTTTTGTGGTGTTACACTACTAAAAAAATAATTGTGTGATATTTTTAGCTCTAATAACAAAAAGTTCTCTTCCCCCAGTTTGCTGAGCGGTAACAGTGGTGGGTCTACTGGCAGCAGGGTGGGATTTTGGTAGCTGCTTTAAGATAGTGGCTAGGGTGAAAGGAGCACACATGCTCGAGATGTCTCTTCTAACCCCCTTGTAGTCACTGGATCGGACCCTGGTCCAGCCATCTGCCGCTGACAGAACAATTTTGGAAGGCAGTTCTATTGTCCCTTGCTTTTTTCGGGGTGTAAACAAGCAATACATTTAGTAAGAGCACTGGCTTTACTAACGCTTGTCAAAAGTTAGCCATTATTGCATTATGTTATAGTTTTTGCCATTTTGATACAATATCTGTACCTACATTGGTGACTTCAGCTAAATGCAGAAGAGAACATATGGACTGGTGTTATATATGCAGAGTCATTTTATCTTACCTCATCAAAGGTGTGATATGTGGCATAGTTAAATGTGTCAGTAGAGCGGGCATTTTCCATGGCACGTCCAATTTTCATGTCTCTCCTTTCTTCATCAAACAATTCCTGTTGTAGAAAAATATATAAAGTTATTTGCTTTATACATTCACCTCAGAATTCAGAGATGTTGCTAAAGACTCATGAGCTCCATGTTTTTCCTAGGGCCTCCACACAACTTTTCCTTATATCCACCAGCTTTTTTTAGCAGCTCAACAAGTCAACAAAAACAGTATAAATAATACATTTTTTTCTAACAAGGAATCTTATATCTGCTCAGCTCTATGTAATGGATGCCACACAATATAGTACTAATATAGAACGTGTTCCAAATTCTTCCACTACTGAGACCTCAATAGTAATCCATCATCACCTAGCTGCAACTAGGTTTCTTCTCATTACTGTACTATAGCTACCAAAAAACGGTTTTGATGGACAATTTATGGACTACACCATACAGTCAAAAGTGCTAGAATCTTTGGCATTTGTCTTCTTTACTACTTAACTTGCAATTATAAGGCAACTGAACTTGTTTATATACTGCATCACAATATTTTACCTCAATTTTTCCATTCTCTAAAATAATAAAAAAAATCTGGATATGGTGAATCTCAACGCTTACCTGCAAGTCTTGGATCATAATGCTGTACTGGATATTGTGAAACTCCAGATAGACCTTTACATCCTGAAGACTGAAGAAGGGTACGCGGATGTCAATAAACCTCTCAGGTTTACTAGGCTCCCTCCAGAAATCCAGCTGTAAAACAAATCATGAAAGGGCTAGTTGAATAATTGTATAGTGGCAGAATGACTGGATCGGTGTTGGGCATTGCACAAAGCCTAAGGCTTTGCAGTGCTGCGTCCACAAAAGGGTCTTGTGCGACACAAATGTGTCGCAGACACTTCTTAAATACCTGTGCAACCAGTTTACAATCCGACGGAAAACTGGCACAAGGGCCTTAGTAAATGTGCCCCTTTTTAATGGATAACATGACACCACTTCTGATCCATCTAAACCTAAATATTCATATGTACAGTACAGACGGTCCCCTACTTAAGGACACCCGACTACAGACAACCCATAGTTACAGACAGACCCTTATGACCTCTGGTGAAGCTTTCTGAATGTTGTACTATAGTCCCAGATTGCAATAATCAGCTGTAAGGTGTCTGTAATGAAGCTTTATTGATAATCATTGGTCCCATTACAGCAAAAAATGTTTAAACTTTAATTTTTTACTGGGGACAAAATTTTTTTTGTCTGGATCTACAATTATAAAATATACAGTTTCGACTTACATACAAATTTAACTTAAGAACAAACCTCCAGACCCTATCTTCTACGTAACCTGGGGACTGCCTGTATTTATTAATAAAATGAATCAGGTATGTCTTGGGACTCTAGAACTTGGTTGACTACCTGCAGATCCGCATGGTTTTCCAGCTCCTGCACCAGGTTCACCTCTTTATCATTGGCTGGAAGAATTCTTAGGACTTGTTGTCTGTAGTGAAAATGGGGAATAAGATATTACTAGTGTTTATTCACATAGTATTAACATTTTTGATGACATTTTACATTATAAAAAAAATTTAATTCCAAGCGATACAAGATTGTTTCTGATCTTATAGTGATAGAACTTCTATTTTCAAAAAGTATGTTGGGGAAGATTTCATCCACTTTTTACAATATATTCACAACATTTTTTGTTGCCATAGTGGAGGGAGACATGGTCTTCTGTGACCCAGCAGATTTACTATAATTTACAACAGAATTTACAGTAAAGTACATCAGTACAAATTGATATGTTTTTCTCCATTGTACTGTGGACTAAGTTTGGTGTATGAGTCAGTTTAAGTAAATTTCCCCCATTGGTCCACATTTTTTAATGTTGTAAAATATACACAAAAATGTAACTTTTAGAAAACAGATGGTTAGTGTGGTAGATATTCTTGCAAAGTGTGAAGTTTCATTTCTGTGTGACCGCTATTTTTTACTTTTTAATTTGTACCTAAAACTGGTGCATGGCAATAATAAATAAAAACGGACCACAAATTTCTGCACCAAAAAAAACTCCACTTTACCTGTGCATGACCTTACTACATCCAGTCCATTGTACTTACCCACTGTAATTCTCCATACTGGTGACAGATGCCACCAGGGCAAGTAATGCTAGGACACCCTTCATTTTGAAATTGCTAGAATGATAACAGGCAAGGCACTCTATATATACTGTTTTGCCTTCATAGACTACATTGAGCTGGTGTCAGGGATTGGCTTTTATTTCTTGTACACCTGCTTTTATTCCCACATATACCTGATTAGCATGGTGGGAACACACCACCTGCTGGCTGGGCACTACATATAATCTCTTAATGACATCAGTTTGGGGTTTTATGGCACCTTTCCAGGGCATTTTTAAAAATGTCTTTCTTTTTAGGGGCATTTCAGTAGAGAACGACAACTTTATGTGCACTGCAGTCCCAACAGTGGCTTATCTATGGGGGTCAAATAGGCCCCATTAACCTAGAGGCGCTGTCACTCCTTAGTCTTTAACTTTAACCCTCTAACATGCGGCCCCGGCAGGTGCTAGTCAGAACATACTGCACATGTACTATTAGTGTGGGACAGGAATAAACATTTGTATGTGTATCTCTAAGATACTGATACAACTGATTATGAAAGCAGCACAGAGGGCTTCCTTGCCTCTGTACATGCAGATCACCCTAACACAAGTGGAGGAATGACTCCATCGTTATCTGCACCCTGTGTGAGCTCAGCCATAAGAAGGAAAGGTGGAAGTCTTGGGAGTGTACGCAGGTAAATATAAAATATATGTTAACATAATTGTATTTCAATTAACTCATATGTGGGTATATTGTTGATGCATATAGTATAATTCATTGTGGCAAAAGATAGAATTAATTCAGGTGTTGTTTTGTATATTATAAAATTAATTGATGAACAGTATACAAAAATAATTGTGGAGTTTTAATTGTATGTAACAAAATTATTTGGGATAAAACATATACCGGTAACATATTATTCAGTGGGTGCTGTATGTAAAGAATTGGGAGGGTGCTGTAGAAAGTATAACTAATTTGATATATGTATATATACATATATATGTGTGTGTGTGTGTGTATATATAGATATATATACACACATATAAAAAATGGGTTAGAGCTATATATGAAATACCTCAGGAAATCACTGTATATAATTTGATAAATTGGGACCCTAACTATAATATAAGACAAAAGCTATCATGGTAGCAAAGATTAGTTATGCCTGAAAGTTTTGAAGTTTAGTATCCTATGGAGAATAAGGGTGCATTCACATGGCCAGGTGCTCGCCCAAGCTGGATCCTGTGAGAGTATAGGGTTGGGAGGAGGAGGAGAGAGGAGTGAACGCTCTTCACCCCTCCTCCCTTCATAAGCAGAAGAGCAGCCGCTCGGTCACGGTGCAGTAGATCACCTTGTACTCAATGTACCTTGACCAGGTGCCATTGAAGTCTATGATGGCTGTCTGAATGAGGTCTAAATGTCACCTTCCATATGCCAAGGAAACACTTGGCACACTTTGTGTGTGCTGTTTTAATCATGGAGTGTCAGTGGGCCAGTCTGCTTTAGTTTTATAATAGTATGCATGATCTAGGTATGACGATCAAGGCAGTGGGAACCTAAGCTGAACTCTTGAATCATGAGTCTTTAGATAGATGCCCTCAACCTGTTTCAATCCCATATATTCATTCATCTTAGTTGATTTCAAAATATTTTGTCAAACCGCTGAATATTTTTGAAGCTGACAATCATAATCATTATGTCCCCAGTATAAACATGATAATCCTTCTGGGAACGTTTTCAACAGGAGTTTGGGAGTGTTTCTGGGAATTTGTACCAATTCAAACAAAACAGTATTTTTGTCAGACACTTATGTCGGCATTACAATCAGAATTACCATTCACCTAAAAACTGTTTGGTGAGATTGAAGTCAGGGCTTTGTTTACACAGCAAACCATGTCTTTAAGAGATATACTCATTCTGCAGCAGAATATGCCTTCCCCAAAACAGAAGCATACAATCGCCTATAATGTCTTTGTCGGCTGTAACAAAAACATATTGTTCAATTACCGGTTCCGAGGAGTTCACAGAAAGTGCATTGTCCGACAATCATGCACTATGCCACGATTCACTGAGATCATGCGCCCGATTTCCTGCATGTGGCGCTTCCCCGCTCAGGTCCTCCGGAGTTCACCATGTAAGTGCATGTAAGTGCTTGGTCTTGCGACACAATTTGAAAGTTAAATCCTGTGCTCAGTCCGAATCAGTCAGCCCCCCGATGCACCAACAATTCGATCGCGTGCAACACAATCCCAGCGCACCTTTTAAATACCTGTCAAAGCCGCGCAAATCCCGAAAACAGTGCAAAGTCCAACAAAAGATCTGGGACTCTCAGTAAATAAGCCCCATTGTTTACTTTAAGGTCTTTAAAGGTTACTTTAAGAGCTCAGACACACAAAGTATAATGGGGACATTTGCTGGTCATTGGGGCACATTTACTTACCCCACACAATCCAGTGGCGCGTTCTCCAACGAGGATTCGGGTCCGCCAGGATTCACTAAGCTCTGTCTGCCCAATATCCACCAGGTGTCGCTGCTGTGCCGAGGTCCGCTGGAGTTCACCTCATCATCAAGCCGCAAACAAGGGACAATAGTCTAACAGTCTGTGAAGCTACAGCACAAAGGAGCTCTGGGAACCGCCCCCGTAAAAGCTGATTTTAGAAGAAAGGAGGCCATGGATAACAAATACAAGAAGATTAGCACATTCACGGTGCCTGGATCTATGAGCAAGTGTCCCTTAAAATTGCAGAATCAACAGTTCTATTTCCATTTTCCATTTTTTCTCACGTGCACTCAGTTTGATGGGTATGTGCCACAATTATGTCAGTCTCACGACATAAATGTGTGTGAATCTGCACTAGAACGCCACTTTAGGTGCAGATTTTTGTTTTGTGCAGCCACAACAAAATTGCAAAAACTACATAAATACATGTGCAAGCAGTTTTATAAATGTGGGCCACTGTATTTCTCAACTTTATGCAGTATGCATGTGAATGAAGCTTATTTTCATTTGCTCATGAAGTATCAAGGCCACATGAATTAGCCTGCCAAGTGAAAACTTGTATTTATTAATCTAACAATGTGCTTCTTTCCCACACTTTACAGTTAAATGAAATCTACCACCAAATTCAAGGAAAAATGCCCTTCCTTTTTTGATTATTACATTTCAGCCCAGGTAGAGTTCATTGGTAAGTGCAGTACTTCAGACCCTTTTGAGGTTAGCAGGAGGACAGTATGACTCCATATTTTCTCTACTTGAATCAGGGTATTTACATATACACCTCTATACAGGCGGTCCCCTACACTCACATACATACGACCCCTAGTTACAAACAGACCTCTGGATATTGGTAATTTATTGTGCTTTAGTCCTAGGCTACAGTGATCAGCTGTAACAGTTATCAAATGTATATGTAATGAAGCTTTACTGTTAATATTGATTCTTATGACAACCCAACATTTTAAAAAATCCCATTGTCACAGACAACAAAAAAGTTCTGGCTGGGATTAAATGATAAAATATACAGTTCCGACTTACATACAAATTCAACTTAAGAACAAACCTACAGACCCTATCTTGTATGTAACCCGGGGACTGCCTGCATTGTTAAATAATGTTGGAGGTCTCGTATCTTCTCTATGTAGATCAATTATTAGATAATTTAAATATTTTTTTTCTCTTGATACACTTATCACTAAAAAAATTGAATTTATAAAGCTGAGTGTATGTATGTGTGTGTATGTATGTATGTCTGCTAAAAGAATCTGTACTGTCGCGTTTACAATCACCAAATTTTGCAGTTGTTGAGTGGAATGAGACTGCCAGAGGCAGACAGTCGCTGGAATGAGAGTGCCAGCGACAGACAGTCCCTGGAATGAGAGTGTCAGCGACAGACAGTCCCTGGAATGAGAGTACCAGCGACAGACAAGGTCAAAAAAGTTTATAAAAAAGGGACAGTCGTTGACAGTGATGGCCAGAGACAGTATGAGACAGTCTATAGATACATATAAAATATTTTTTGTTAACCCATTCTATTTTGTTGTAGCTAAGAACAGTTATTTACGAACCCAGGCAACGCCAGGAGCTACAGATAGTTCTATATAAAACTGATTTGTTTAGATACCTGCAATTTTGTCATGCATATAAGAAAGAAAAATAGAGACCTCTTTGTAATAGATTCTCAAGAGGTTCTACCCTTTAATTTATAATTTGAAGCACGGTTTGGGTAAAAATTTATCACGTACAAATAAGAAAATCAGAGAGATGATGGATCAAGATTCATTTCACTTTAGTCAAAATAAATGGGAAAGAGATATTGGTGTTTTGGATAAGAAATAATGGGAGATTATATTTAAAAATGTCACAGATAGATTGATTCAACAGAATATTATATTTAGATCGTATTATTCTCCAGCTTTATCGGAAAAATTAAATTGTAGAAACAATTCAAAATGTTTTAAATGTTAGATGACTGATGCTAATATCTTTCATATGATCTGGAGTTGTACTAGTGTCCTCCAATTTTGGAGATAAATATTTCAACTATTGAATGAGAAATTATAGATAAATATCTCTCTGGATTCGGTTACTAGGTTTATTATATACTACAGTTGTTATGAAAAAATAAATATATTTTGATGTTAAAACTTTCATTTTTAGATACTTTTGATTAGGAACTGGTAAAGGAGTGGCTAAACTTCACATTTAAAATTAAAACATATGAGACTACTTTGGATTCTATATTGATCGAAATAAAAAAGTACACCATGGACACAGGAAGCAGGCCCGGCGCCAGCACCCGGCCAACCCGGGCAAGTGCCGGGGCCCCGGGGTACTGGAGGGGCCCACTCGGGCCCCCGGATCAATAGCGACACTTATAGCGACACTGGTACAATTGATCACCATTGGGATCGATCACTTTTCTGCCTCTATTCTGCGCTGGTCGGGAGCGCAGCATAGAGGCAGAATCTACAACTCACCTTTCCCGGTTCCCACGATGCAGCGCTCCGTAGGGTATGCGACGGCTTTGAAGCCGGCGCACATGATGACGTCATCGGATCACGTGTGCCGGCTTCAGAGCCGGCGCGTACTGGAAGCCCAGGCCGAAGACAGCTGCAGGCGCTGCTCCGGGGGAACCAGGAAAGGTAAATTTTTTCTTTTTTCTTTTCCGGA